>NW_004624737.1:2398992-2413842 GCF_000247695.1 Heterocephalus glaber | reverse complement strand
TATTTATTTATTTATTTTTTTGGTACCAGGGATCGAACTCGGGTCCTTGCGCTTGTGCAGCAGGCAGAGAAACTGCTGAGCTAAATCCCCGGCCCCCATTTTTCTCTTTTATATCAAAGCTAGACTTATAACCCAATGCTTTGATCACTCAATGCCACTTTAATCCCTGGAGTCTATTTCTGTGTCCTCTACTTCCTTTACATGCTTTTTCTAGGAATGTGGAAGTAATCCAAAAGATTCATTCTAGATTGTATCTTTATTTTGTACAAGAGGAAACCAAGGCACAGAAATGCCTTGGGGCAGAATCTTGAGTTCCAAAACCACTTATCTTATGCTCTATTCACTTTCCATGTGTCTTTGAAACACATCTAATGGTATACACTCCTTTGCCAACTCCCCTCCTAACTTCTCTATATTTGCTGATCACCACCAACCATTCCATCAGGCCTTTTGGATTAAAATGGGTAATCTTGGACTCCTTCTTTTTAGGCCTTCACTTCCATTTCAGTTTGTCTCTCTTATTGGTCTTTTTAGTCTGGACTGTCTCATAATATAGTGCATTTATACTTTATAACTATGTTGCTACAATAAGTTGCTAATAGTTTCACCGTCTTAAACTTTTCTCTTACAGAGAGCCTAGCAGAATCATTTTAATACAACTCAACTATTTATAGTTATAATAAAATAGTGCTATTTTGCCATATATAATCAATTCAACATCCATTTAGACTATTAATAAAACATGAGTTTTTTATTGTCAAGTTTTATTAATTCTGAAATATTTACTAGTAACTAGCTGTGTGACTTGGCACATCTAACTTCTATGAACTGCAGATCCTCAGTATGTTAACTGATGGTATTATTCACCTATGTGCCTAACTCATAAAGTATTTGAGAATTAATGGGATAATAAATGTAAAGTGATTAATAATTGTTATAATAGCTAATAATATTTACTGAGGCCTTACTATAGACCAAGCATTATTGTGAGCTCTTCAAATGAATTATATCAATCCTATAACATAAATACCATTATTATTCTTAGATAAGAAAACTCAGGTTTATAAGAATCAAGAAACTTACCCAAGGTCAAACAGCTAAGAAGTGGCTGAACCAAGGTGCAAAAACTCTGCAAACCTGTATGCCACAGTCTGATTCATAGACAGAAGCTAGTAAATGAGCTATTTTCCTATCGTTTATTATCATTATTATTACCTTAAAGGAGGAAAACTCCTTTCCTCTGTTTTCTTTTCAGATTTCTTTCTGAAATTCAGTCTTAACACCACTTTAGAAAAAGATGGCTAATTCTTTATAAATAAATGTGCTGGAAACCACTTGTTTCTACTTCCTAAAAAGAGGCAGGACTTTTCCACTGTTTGGGCGCCATAATCACCTTGGTCTTCATCATCACTCTTTTGCTTTTCATAATACAGTATTTTTAATAAAGTGGGAATTATATAGACAATCCCTGATCCACATATGGTTCATAATGACAGGCCAAATATTTACTTTCTGATTATCTCTCACAGTTTCTTTAGGACTTTCTCATGGATAAGACTAGAAAATTCTGTGTGTTTATCCCTCTTTTTTCTTCTACTTCAGAAGACGGTTTAGGAAAAGAAATCTGTCCATTGCCTTACCAGAAAACAATTCTTTTGGCCTCTACTATAGTATTTTATTACTTTCTCTTAGGGTATGTTTTGCACCATGATCAACAAATGATCTGATTTAACTGTCTTCTGCTCTTTGATTATGCTAAGAATAAAAAAATATGTTGTTTTTGGTTTTGAAATTCTTTCCAGGTGTTCCATGAATTCTTCTTTGGCCCATTATATTTCTGCATGGTACGTGACACACCATGCCTTCTCTGGTACTTCCCTGCTTCCCTCAAGTGTGTGTGTGTTTCTCCCTAAGGATCTGGTTATTTATGTTTGAACATCTGGTCTTTTTTATTCATAGCAAAAATTGGCCTTGGCCTTCTAATAATGAGGTTTTTATAGGTCCTAGAATCATAAAATGTTAAAGCCGGAAGGACTTTTGTAGATAACAGAGGCCAACAGTTTCCTTTTATAGTAAGAACCAAAACCCAGAAAATCTAAGTGTCACAAGCAAAGTTACACAACTTATGATGGGAGAAAGCTAGAACCAGTCCTGAAACTCCTTCGTTTGTTTCTTATGACTTGAATAGGATACCTGGAAATTACAATATGAAGAATTCAAGTATTCTTTCTCCCTAAGGGTTTAAGTTTTCACATTAGTAGTTTTTAAAAATACATTTCCAGGAGGAATAGAGGAATAGGGGTCCCATGATCGAAAATTTTCCGGTGTAAGAGGACATGAGTTACACAGATAGAACTGTGTCCCTTAGTGATTATCTTTTTTTTCCCAGTTATACTTTGTATAGTGCATTGTGTACAATAAATGCTCAAATTGTTTTTTACGATGATAATTAATGACAACTAGGTCTCATATTTCTCTGTTCTCTATCATGTCCTACTCTTTTGTTCTCTGTAGTCTCAGCTATTTCCAGGTTTCAAGTCTTCTGGAAGACTAGTTTCAAGTTTTTCATGAGGATATGAGGTGGATGTATCAGTAGCTACTTTCCGTAGTAATGATGATGATGATAACTTTAAATGGTTGGTGATCTGCCTCCCAAGTACATATACATATTTTGAGACTTTTCTAAACTTGAGGAAGTATGCTTCTAAAATATTACCAGTTATTGCACAAAAGAAACATTCTGTGGTTAAATAGTTTGGAAATTGTGGGATGAAGCAAAGTTAAATAATTTAAGGTTGACTTGCTTTCTTTTTATATAGAATTCTTAAAACACTAATGTGAATCCTGAATTTCTAAAGTAGGAGGGTGATAAAATATGGAGAATTCCTCATTTATTCATTGGATATCTTTCTAATGGGTATGGTGTAATGTGGAACAAGCTTTGGGAAATGTATATATTTTTTGAGTTTCAATCAGCTATAGAGTGTGTACTCAATTTGTTCTAAAGCTATCTGTTTCAAATGATAAAGATACCTTTCCCTTGGTTTTGTTTTCTTCTTTGTAATGACTGAGACTGTATCTCTTCTCATTTATCATTTTAGAGTTTAGATGCTGTTATTTCTCAGGCTGAAGTTCTTCAGACAGAGAAATCATAGGTTAAGTCCGACCTCATATGCACACTACTCAGTTCTCATAATCATTTCAGCTGTCTTGTTCTAATCACATAGTTTTCAAGGTACAGAGTAAAAAAAGGTGAATTAACTATAGCAATAACAACTAGCTTTTGAGTGTGTTCTATGTACTGTACTTTTGCTAACAGCTTTACAAAATATAATATACGGCTTAATTGTCACCACAGCCTTATGAATAGGTGTTAATATTTCTATTTCACACAGGAAGAGCTTGAAGAGAGCTTAACTGACTTGATTTAGGAAGGTCTCACATTAAAGGTGTGGTGATGGTAGTGGCAGGATTGGAGGTAGCATTAGAACTTGTGTTTAATTATTACCTTTTACATGAATGCAGTGCTGCTTCTAACCAGAATCCTCTTGGTGCAGCCTTAAGTGCTTGCCATAGCACTTGGCATGCTGTAGCCAATACTCATTAAGCAGTTTGCCCAAATTATTCAGGTAGTGAATAATGAACCCAAGTTTTGAGACTCTCTCCATCATATACCCAGATATTTCATCAGGACTAGCTCAGTGCACCAGGTGAATTCTCCCTCTTCTTGATGGTCACCCTCACTGGGCTTTTGGGCATCCCACCCAGGTAATTCTGTCCACCCTTGCCCCCACATTTATTCTGCCTTCCTTTAAAGAGACAGCTCCTGAGCCTATGACCTACATCCATGGTAAATGCTAAGGTAAAAGTGAAAGACACCACTTTTGTTGTCATTTGCTAATTTTACTGGTGTGGCAAGGACAAAGGTCTCAACCCTGGCACTGCTCAATCAGACGTTGAAATCAGTCAGTTTAAAATAATGCCAGCCCCTAGAGCCAAGGCACTTGCATGGTGGTAGGTTGGAGTCTCACTGTTGGTCCCATGCACTGTTCCAGAGCCCAGAAGTGGCTGGTGGAAGCGCAGAATTTTCTTTTGGGAAGGCCGGGCAGGCCATTAAAGGGCCTTTATGAGATAAACCTGGACATCTCCCCACGAGGTCCCTTGGATGTGCAAGGAGCTACTGAGAGAGACCAAATTCCCTAAGGATCCCTGGGTTGTGGATGGAATGGTTGGACGCCGCCTGGCAAAGACTTTAGCGACAGTGTGTCTCTCTGTGACACTGGCCTCTGCGGCTAGCAGGCCCAGAAGCTGCCCCAACATCCCGGCTAGTGGGAGCCGGCTTTCCTCACATGGGTTTCCTATAAACTTTGTTATGTCTGGTTTAATGCTGCTGCTGACAGCCCCCATAAGAAGGCCTGGACATCTCCATACCCAGGCTCTCAGGTGGAGGAAAGCCAGGTTCCTAAAGAGAAAGTAAGTTAGCTGGTTGGGTGGCCTGAGTACAGCTCAGTGGAATACACTGCTGGCTCTGTTTTGGCCAAGCCCGTATGGGCAGACCCCCAGGTGGGTGAACAGGACTCTCTCCTATGTTTAATGAAAATGTGGAGAGAAGGAGCCAGAATGGCTTGTATGAAGTTGAAAATGGTAGACCCAGAAATCCTGCAGGTTGGACAGGGATGGTTGGCAGAGGACTTTTGGGACGTTGGGTCCCCAGTCATGCTGCAGATCCCATCTTGACCAAGTGGAAAAGGGATGTCAAGGGAAATAAAGTTACCCATCCTGGTTCTGGAAAAAACATCCTGCAATTTGTAGCCATCAAAAGGAAGGACTGTGGAGAACGGGCCATTCCAGGGGGGATGGTGTGTCCAGGAGAGAAGATTTGTGCCACACTGAAGACAGAATTTGGCGAGGAAGCTATGAACTCCTTACAGAAATCTAGGGCAGAAAGGCAAGAACTGGAGAAACAATTGCACAGACTCTTCAGCCAAGAGCATTTTGTGGTCTATAAAGGTTAAATAGAATGGAATGGGTCAATTCTTCGGTGATTATTTCTCAAACTTCACAGTTTATATCAGGAAATAACGTTAGACATATATGGAAGACTGGGATCACAAACTTTTTTGCTTTCCAATTAGAATAAGAGGACTATAGTAGCTTGTTGTTTATGTTGTACACATGGTTTAAACCAAATTATACAATTAATGTTCTTTGAAGAATTGTAAATAAAACAAAGATATCTTCTTTTACCAACCATGGCCTTTACTTCTCAGCCAGTTTGCATTTGTCAATTCTTTCTTTTTCCTGATGTGTCAGATTATTGTCTCATCTAATGTATGATATGACTTTTGTTTTCAAGTTTACCATTGTGTGATTTTGTATTTGTTGTTTGTGATGCTGTCTCTGGTTATTCTTAATTTTGGAGGCCTTCAGTTTTATGGGAAAAGTTTAATCTTTATTTTAGTCCATAGGTTTCAAGTATTTATAAACCAGAAAAAAAATGCAATAATAATAAAAAAGAGCTTAAGGTCTAACCTAAGCTCTTTGGTTATCAGAATGGTTTCTGTCTCAATAGAATGAACTAAGCTCAAAATATTGATTCATTTCATCTCAGAAGAGAACCTAAAAATGCATATTCTTGTAATGAAGTCTTTATCAGGATATGTATGTAATCTGAACTTAATGAGGATACAATTTATTCCTATCTTTTCTCAAAAAACCCAAGAAACCAAAGTGCAGATAAAGAAGGTATTTATAGCCAAGTTGCAGATGCAGAAGTGGCCCCTGACACCAAGAATGTGGGAATTCCTTTAGCAACAAATAAGCCAAAAATAATTTTCTTTCCTATCTCATTACCTAAAACAAGCCAGTAGACTTTGTTTACAACATATGGAAAATTAACTCAAACCACTACAATGAGCCTTTTTTGATTGGGAAAAATAAAAAATATTGCAGGAGTTGATGGCTTCATAAGAAGATCACATAAATAATAACAGCTAACATTTATATTCCCCTTACCACGTGCAGGTACTCTTTTAAGTACTTGGTGTATGGTGACTTATTTATTCCTAAAGATCGCTCTGTGAGGAAGGTACACTTGTGTTGTGTGCCAGCCCCCTAAGAAGCTGACCCTTAGAGAGACAGAAGCATGAAAGATATTTATCAGTGAGTAGTCTTAGGATCAACCCTTAGGGAAGGAAGAAAAAGAGCATGATGGGGCAGAGTGGGAGATTGAGTAGGAATGCAAGCCTAGTGAAGGCCTCAGCTGAGTCTATCTGGAGCTCTGGAGCTAGAAAGTCTTTTAGAGCTGGCCTGAGTTGGTGTGAAAGAGTCTGGACTTTATGCCATGTATTTATTATTTATTTATTTATTTATTTGGTACTGGGGATCAAACTCAGGACCTTGGGCAGGCGCGATGCCACTGAGCTAAATCCCTAGCCCCTTTATGCCTTTTATTGATCACTCAGCCTGGAAAGAGAGGTAACTTAGGGAGATAACAATTTCTTCAGCTAAAGCCACCCTCAAACAGGGCTGACAGCTATAGGATACTTTCTGGTCAGACTCTTAGTAGCTGAGGAGGAGAATCTGAGAAGGGGAATTATGGAGTATATCACAGAGTCTGTCATATATTATTATTTCTTTAACTTGTCATAACTGAAACACAGGTAAATTATGGAACTTGGAGAAAGCTATACAAGGAATAAATGGTGGAAGTGCAATTACAACATAGGCCATTGGGCTCTACAGCCCCACACCTCTGTCTAATACTCATCCTCCTATCACTCCCAAACTCCCTCTTCACTGTTCTTTTAAAGAAATTGCCACTGTATCTATTCCTACATGCACATTTAGTCAGATTCCCCTTTCTAAAGCTGCATGGTTTCATTTGTTTTTCTCTTGAAAATGTTGTGTTTATGTGAGTGATGACAATTGTAAAAAGGTTCACTCGTGAATGCTCATCATTGTCCAAGCTCAGGAACAAATTTAATGCATCATTTTTACTTGTGAATTCTATAAATGTTTGTTTTTAGATGGAGCCATTTGTCTTACATATTAGTCTCATGCTGGTAATTTTTCCAGGTGAGATATGCCCCATGTCTTTATTTGAGTAATAAAAAGTTTTACATTTTTGAATGTTCCAAAACTTACTACATTATTTTTTTCAAATTTTAAACTTCTTAAGAAAACCCATATACATTTACATAAAAATTGAATAATCGGGCCGGGGATTTAGCTCAGTGGTTTCACCACCTGCTGTGCAAGCGCAAGGACCTGAGTTCGATCCCTGGTGCCAAAAAAAAAAAAAAAAAAAATTGAATAATCATTGTGAAAACATGAAATAATGAAAGTCTTAAAAATATCTCAGTTTAATATGTCCAGAACAGAATTCTTGCTTTTAGTTTTCAAGAAAAGTGTTCCTCTATCACTCTTCTCTGGTAAATTGCACCAAAATCCAACAGGGAATTATCCTGAATTCCTTGCTTTCTCTCCCTTGCCCCCATTCAACCCTTCTACAAAATTTAGTGGAGTCTACTTCCAACAAACTATATCTAGAATCATCCATTGCTTTCCACCTGCATCCACCACATAATCAAGCCATCATCCCCCCTCTTCTAGATTACTGCATTAAGTGCCTAACTTGGCTCCTTTTTGACACTCTTGTCCTCCTCCGATAGGTCATTTTCTACCAAAAATAAAATGTCATTAAAAAAAATGCCAGATACATGTTCTCTCACCCCTCTTAAGACCATTCCTTCCTTTTTCACATGAATTAAAACATGGACTCCTTATTTAACCTTCCTGTTCTGGAGTGTCTACTGCCCAGTCTGACTTGGTATAGTTCTGTCCAGGACTAGTCTGGCTCTTCTTGCCACACCTAATACTTGCTTCTGCCCCAGGGTCGTTGTTTTGCTTTTCTTTGTCTAAACTGTACCGTATCTTCATAAAGTTGACTTCTTAGGTCATTCAGTTTTCATTCAAATAACACTTTGATTTTTCTGATCATCTAATCTAGAGTTCACTGAATCCATTCCTACTTCCTTGCCCCATTTTATTTTCTACATAAAATTTAGCACTTTATGAAATTATCCTGTATATTTTATATTTACTTTATGAGAAAGAGAGTCCATGAAAGGAAGGATTTTTCTGTCTTATTGACTGCTGGTGTCCCTGTAACAAAATAGTATCTGTCATGTCAACAAATTGGTTTTGGAAAATAACTGCTCTTAACCCTATATACCCTTCTTTAAAAAAATTATTTAAAATTGCCCTAAATTATTTACACTTGGCCTAAAGCTTTTTTGAATTTTTATTTTGAAATCATTTTAGAGTAACAAAAATAGTACATAGGGTTCCTGTGTAACCTTTCATCCAACTTTCCTAAATGTTGATAACATTTTTATTGATAAGATAATTATTTAAACCAAAAAATTAACATCCATTTAATGCTTTTTACTATTATGTAGTATATAAATCTTATTCAATGTTGCCAGTGGTTCCATTTCATTTAAATGTCATGATTTCTTCATTTCCTCCAATCTGGGAAAGTTCCTCTCCCTTTGGTTTTTCTTGCTCTTGACACTTTTGAGGATACTGTCCAGCTTTATAGTAGAATGTCCCACAATTTGAATTACTCTGATATTTTCTCATGAATAGACTGAGACTGTACACTTCTTGCAAGAATATACTACACATGTGGTGTTATTTGGATAAAGTTTTACATTGAAAAAATTAAGGCAAAATTTTCAGTGTAATCACGTCTAGATATACATAGTACACATAGTATATGCTATATTTTTAAAATGTTATTTTGAGAGATTTCTAGCATTTTTATATATTTATGCATGCATACACACAATTGAATTTATGTATGTCTAACTCACCCACTTTTTCTCTGTAAGAAACTTGGTGGCCAGGGGTCGAAATTTCATTCCTATTTGCTCTATTTTTTTCCTTCAAGTTCCTAAGATGATACTTGAATGCTATGTTATTCCTGCTGTATCAATTGCCTGTATTTACACTCATATATGCACACACACACACACACACACCAATGCTTAAATAATCCCCAAGCACATCTAAGTAGTTTATAAGTGTAAAATTGATACATAGTGCTGAGTTTGAGTGGATAATTTTCTAGTCATAACTGGGCTTATTCCCGTGTCTGAGAACTTGCTGGTTGTTGGCTGATCTAGGATGATCTCAGATGGAATGAATGAAGAGACCCTTTTCTGTGTATCAGGTTAATTTAGGCAAGTTCTCATCACAACAGCAAAGGATCAAAGGTCAAACGGAAACATAAAAGTGTTCTTGAGTCCTAGGCTCAAGTCCCTGAAGCACAAACTCCCAGGGACCAAACAACTTGCCTCTAATCCATCCAGTGGATGGGGCAATGACTACTTCTTTAGTGAGAGGAAATGGAAATTTACATGGCAAAGGGTGAGAATACAGAGAGAGATGAAGAATTGGGGCCATTTGTACACTCAATTATCTTATATCCATTGTGCCTTTTTTCTATTCAATAAGTGTTTCTTTTTAAAGTACAACATTTTGAAAAAATATAGAAATGTCAGTTGAACATATAACATGCCTAATCATATAAGTTTATCATATAATCATATAAATCATATAAAAATTTTCTTTCTGGGACTCTTATCCTTCAAAGAGATCATCATATATTGAGAATGGGGACAGCAAAAAAAAGAGAGAGAGAATGGGAAATATTTAATAAGAAATTAATAACACATCTTCATAGTTTAGGCTAGGCTTTCCTTAAAAATGAAGGTAGATACAAGTTTACACTCTTTTTTATTTTGTATGTTTGAAATGTATAATAGTTGTATTGGCTTTGGGGAATTGATACATGTATATGACATATCTTGATTATTTTCAATTCCTGTACCCCTTTGCTGCCCTCCCCCTCTCCCTGATCCCCTTCTCCATCTACAAAACATCTAGCTTCTTATTTCCTAATATCTTTCCTTTCTCTTTCTTTCTTTCTCTCTCTTTCTTTTTTTCTTTCTTTCATTCTTTCTTTCTTCTTTACTTCCTTTATATTTTAGGGTTTTTCATGTAAGAGAAACTGCGTCTGACTTATTTCACTTAACATTATGGACTCATCCATTTCCTTGTGAATGACATGATTTTATTCTTCTTTATAGCTCAACAATATTCCATTGTGTATATGTACCACATTGTCTTTATCCATTTGTCTGTTGATAGGCATCTAGGATATATCCAGGCCTTAGCTATTGTAAATTGTGCTGCTATAAACATGAGTATGCATGTATTACAATGCCTTTAACTCTTTTGGGAATATACCCAAGAGAGGCATAGCTGGGTCAAATGGAATTTTTATTTTGAGTTTTTGGCATAATTTCCATGTTGACTTCCATTAAAATTGTACTAGTTCATATTCCCACCAACAATGTAGAAGAGTTCCTTTCCTCTCCAGCTCTTTGCCACCATTTGTTGCTTTTTCTATTATTGATGATAATCATTCTGACTGGAGTAAGATGAAATCTCAGAGTTGTTTTGATTTGCATTTCCCCAATAGATAAAGATGGTGAACATTTTTTTTTCATGTACTTATTAGCCATTTGTATATGTGCCTTTTTTTCCTAACAGCTCTAGAAAGATATAATTCACACACCATACAAATTCACCAGCTTAAATTGTGCAGTTCAGTGGTTTTTGATGTGTTCATAGGGTTGTGCAACAAACACCACAAATACTGTAGAATATTTTCCTCACTCCAAAAAGAAACATCATATCCATGAATGGTCCCCTTCATTTCCCTCCCAAACCCAGACTCCTAGGCAATCACCAATCTACTTTCTGTCTTATAAATTTGCTCTTTTGGACATTTAAAATACATTGAATCTTACAATGCATGATTTTTTTGTAACTGGCTTCTTTCACTTAGCAAGTTTTTGAGGTTCATCCTTTTTGTCACATGTATCAGTACTTCATTTCTTTTTGTTGCTCAGTACTACTTTTGTTGTATTGGTATACCACGTTTTATTTATCCACTCATTAATTAATGGACATTTGAGTTCTTTTCACCTTTTGGCTATTATGGATACTGCTGCTATAAACATTCATGTATGAGTTTTTCTGTAGACATATGTTTTCATTATTTCTTGGATGCCTGGAAATAAAATTGCTGGGTGATGTTCTTACTCTTAACCTTGAGGAATTGCCAAATTATTTTTCCAAAATGATCAGGTCATTTTGCATTCTCACCTGTAGTGTATGAAGGTTCCGATTTCTCCACATCCTCCATATCCAGACAATAACAGATAATGCTATTCACTGTGTTCTTGACCATAGTTATCTAGTAGGTTTGAGGTGGTATCTCATTATAATTTTGATTTATACTCCCTGATGGTTAATTGTCTTAGTTACTTTTCTCATTGCTGAGACAAAATACCCAACATCCATAGTTAAATGAGGAAAATTTATTTCGGCTCACAGTTTGTAGGAGTTTCAGACCATATAGCACTGGTTTCAAAGTAGGGTGGCGTCGCAGAAGACCATTGCAGAGCAGGCAGGAGGCACCAACAGACTAGCAGCAGTAGCAGCAGCCAGCTCACCTTCCCTCTCTCCCTTAATATTCCATACAAGCTACAAGCTTTCTGACTGGTGCCACCCACACCCAGGGTGGGACTTCCATTATCTGCCCCTTAATCCCAGCACCACCCCCTTAATCCACATTCACACACCCTAATCCAGACACCTTTGAAACTCCCTACCTGTGACCACATGAGGCTTTGGTGGGGGGACATCTAGGTACAAGCCATAATATTAATGATGTTGAGCACCTCTTCATATGTTTATTGGCCATTTATATATCTTCTTTGGTGAAAGATCTATTCTTCTTCTGTTGGGAGCCATTCTACATAATATTGGGGAAAAATCCCTTCATAATTAAAATTTGACTATAGGCCCAATATAGGCCTGTCTAAGGCCCAATGTCACCTTGCCCAAAAGCCAACTAGGCATGCAAAGACATAACCTTGTTTTGCCTCTAGTCTCAAGTTGAGGCCTCACTGATCCCGTGATACTGTAACACTCAAGGGCAAGAGTGCATCAGTTGAAGACATCCTGGTTCCTCCAGAAACCAGTAGTAAAAAAAGAGAGAGAAAGGTTTCACCTGGGGGAAGGACAAATTCTTTATTAGCCTGCTATCTTGTCCCACCTACTATTATAAGAATGGTCTCCTTACCACCCTCATTAACATAAGATTACAGCTGCCCTTTGAGTCCTAAGTCACCTGATGCTCCCTCCAATTATTGTGTGTACCCAATAAATAATGGCTATCTCAGAAGTGTCTTTGTCTTTGCCCACTCTGAGGCACTGACCTCCCAGCCACCCATATACTACAAAACTATGCGCGTTTTTATTGTCTTTTTTTTCTTTAGCCTTCCTGCCCCCCTTTCTAAGCAAATTGGAGGATTGATTGCCCTCTGATAATATTCTTTGCCTATTTTTAATTGGTTGAGTCTCAATTATTGAGTATTAAGGGGTTCTCAATATGCCCTAAATTCAAGCCTCTTATTAAATATCTGATTTGCAAGTATTTGCTCCCATTCTGTGGGCTGACTTTTCATTTTCTTCAAGATGTGTCTGATAAGCACAAGTTTTAAATTTTGATGCAATACATGTTTTCTAATTTAAGTCACTACATTTAGTGATATCATACCTAAAAAGGCTTTGCCTACCTCAGAGAACCAAAGATTTTCTCCAGCATTTTCCTTTGAGTTTCTTCTGTTACATTTTAGCTACAAAGCATTTTTCTCCTTTATCATTAGAGTAAATGAATGAAGTTTGGGTCTTTGGTCCATTTTGAGTTGATTTTTGTAAGTGGTATTAGGTAGTGATCTAATTCGTTCTTTTTCATGTGGCTATCTGGTATCCAGCAAGCACAATTTGTTGAAAAAATTGTTCTATCTTTCATTTAATTGTCTTGGTACCCTGGGCAAAAGGCAATTTGACTCTAAATGTGAAGGTTTATTTCTGGACTCAGTTCTATTACATTACTATAATCTATAAATCTATCCTTAAGCTTATACCACACTTATTGATTAATGTAGTAAATTTTGAAATTGGGAAGCATCTGGTGTGAAAAATCACCCTTATTTTAGGTTATCCCTTATTATTTTTTCCTGATTATCTTCCTGTTCTTCACAAGACTTACTTAACTCAGACACATCTAAGAACCTTTTTCTAGCTCCCATGGTAGGGTAATCTTATTTCTCTGAGTGCCTATCTATATTTGGTCTTTGTATTTTTTCTGTTGTAAAACTCTATTACAAGTTATCTTTATTGAAGTCAAAGGCTATGTATTATTGATTTTTAACCTCCTCTGTACCTATCACAGTGTCTAATCCACAATAGGTGCTCAATAAATGTCTACCAAAAAGAATCTAAGAGATATCAGGCTTTACCTGCTGAAACACTGCAGTCTATCTATTAACGTTTCTTAGGATTCTAGCAGAAGTTCAAAGGGATTTGTTGATATTAGTGGAAATTTCTGCTATTTTCCACACCTGGCTGGACAATTGTTCACTTTGATAAATCATTTCCAGTTACTCCCAGTGTGCTGATGAATACTCTCTTTTCTGTTTATGGGGGCCTTATCAATTAGGATGACAAATAAATGAAAATAAAATTATAGGGAATTACAAAGTGGTGTAGTTTGCTTCATCACTTCCTTAAAGCCTGGTACACACTCTCCCTCTGTGCCTCTCTGTTCCTTTCTGTCTAGCAATTAGAACAACAGATACATTTACTCTCTGCCAGGCACTGTGCATGCATTATCCGAATGCTTTCTTATCAAAACCAAATGAAACATTTCAAGACAGCCTTTTGTTAAACCAAGACAAATCTTTTCTCAAACCTAGGAGATATCTCTGATTTTGTTCATTCTAGCCAGTTTACTCCAATTCAAACCATGAATAAAATAACAAAGAATGGTCCTTCTATTTCTACTGTTTTCTCACCATTCCCAGTCACTACTGGCTTATCTGTGCATATATTGTTTGACAACATCTTCTGAATATAACTCTTGCCCTCTGCAACAGTGTACTCTTACACAGCAGCCAGAGGACTTCTCTTAAAATATAAATCAGATTCTGTTTTTCCTGTGCTTAACATCTTCCATGCATTTCCCACTGAATGGAAGTAAAGTCCAAACTCCTTTGTCTGATTTATATGACCCTACATAAATAAATGCCTGCTTATTTATCTATTCTATTAATTGTTCAATTCTATTAATTAACTTCATCTATTCTATTAATTGTTCCAAAGTGCCTTTTTCTTCTTCTTCTTTTTATTAATTTCATTGGTACATTTTAGGTATAAAATACAATGACATTTATCATTGGAAATTTTCACCTTTACATAATCTCTCTTGGTTCTTATTTTTTCCCCATTCCCATACCTTCTCTTCAAACCCTCCATCCCTCCCTATTTACAAAGACTTTGTTTCCAGTTTTTCATTTTCTCATATTAATTCCATTCCCTTCTTTCCATTCCCCTACCCCTCCCACTTTCCCTTCACCTTTGCCCCTTTTCTTCCTATTTCACATTATCTATTATACCTTTTAGTCCTTACTTACATTTCAGTTTCTTACTACACAAGAGAAACTGTTCAGTATTTACACATGTGTGTCCTATTTATTTCACTTAAGAGTATCTCTTCAATATGCATCCATTTAGCTATAAATATCTCTAATTTCTCATTTTTTATGGCTGAGTAGTACTCCACTTTATAAAAAAACACATTTTCTTTATCCAGTCTCCAGTTGGTGGGCATTTGGGCTGCTTCCAAGTTTTAGCTATTACAAACTG
>NW_004624737.1:2381984-2394942 GCF_000247695.1 Heterocephalus glaber | reverse complement strand
TTTTATGTCATCTGAACTCTCTTCTGTTTCTTCATTGACTCCAATCAGTCTTATGTTATTCTTTGTATCATCTAGCAGCTGCTGGATTGATTTCTTGTGGTCCCTTACTATTTTAAAGCAATTTTTCTTTTCCTGGTCACTAATTGCAATCTTATCTTCTATACCTGAAATTTTGTCCTCACATTGGCTCATTCTGCTGCCTAGACTTTCACTGGAGTTTTTAATCTGCTGGAAATCTGTTTGCATCTGTTTTATGGATTCCATTTGTTTCTTATGTTGGGATTCCATCGTGTTCCTCAGCTCCTATATTTTTCTATCTGTGTCCTCTCTAGATTTATTAATCATGTCTTGCACCGTGGGCATAATCTCTGTTGTTATCTGAGAAATTATTTTTTATTTCATTTTTCTCAGATCCTCTTTTGTTGCCAGTTCAGGGAGTCCAGATGGTTGGGCATCACAGTGTTCCATCTCATTTCTCTTTGGGGTTGTTTTAGGTGATCTGGAAATCTGGTTTTGAAACTTGTTTACATGTCTTCTCATTTCAATGGGGGTTGGGATTGTGCTGCTGGCATCTGCTGGGCTCACCTCCTCTGTGCTCATGGGCGAGTCTGGCATCCCAGAAGCTTCCTCTTCTGTGCTGGGAGTGACTCACCTCCTCTGTGCTCTCAGGGGAGTATGGTCGCCTGGAAGGCTCCTCTTGTGCGCTGGGTTTGGCTCTCCTTTTCTGTGCTCATGGGTGTTATGGGGGCCCAGAAGCCTCCTCTTGTGTGTTGGGAGTCTCAAAATTCAATCCTGATACTATCTACTTGGACATAGCATCAGATCCCACAAGTTGAGGGCTCATTACCACATGATTGCCCCCACCTTTAGATGCTAGTCCCAATCCCAGGTTATGACTTGTACTATTGACTGGTTATGAGTTGGAATTCCCATAACCCTCTCTTTGAGTTAATTTTTTAGCTCTCAAAGCTCAGAGAATCACTTTACTTGTTTATTTAGTGATTATAAAGGGTATTACAAAAGCTATAGATGAACAGACAGCTAGAAAAGATACATAGGACAAGATATGTAGGATGGATGTAGAGC
This sequence comes from Heterocephalus glaber, assembly GCF_000247695.1. The sequence continues at coordinate 2,393,856 of NW_004624737.1, read as the reverse complement.
TTTCATCCTGTCTCCAGATTAGTCACCCTCTCTCCAGGAACTTCTGCATGTTCAGCTACCTGGAAACATGTCTGAACTTGTCCTTTAGGTTTTTACAGAAGCTTCAGAACATAGCCATGATTAATTAAATGATTGGCCAATACTGATCAAATTTAAACTCCAATCCTTTTCTCCTCCCTAGGGAGTGGAGGGGAAGGCTGCAAGTCCCCTCTAATCCTACCTTGTATTTTGCCCCAGCCATCAGTTATCTCTTTAACATTCAAAAAATACTTATCACTCCAGAAATTCCAAAGGTTTTTGAAAGTTTTTGTCAGGAATTGAAGATAAAGACTAAATATATATTTCACAATATCACAAGCCCAGAGGAATTAGTATTTACTTGTGAGTGAGGAAATAATAGAAAATTATGGGGTACTTTAAAAAATGTCTTGTGAGAGTGACAAAGTGCCCAAGAGAGTGGTAGCCAGATACAGATAATGGTGAACAGCAGAAAGACCGTCATTCTGAGCTCAGGAAGATGGCAGAGTGGTGAGCAGCAGAGAAAAGGCCTGTTGTTAAGAACTGAAGCCCATGGGAAGAGTGAAGAGAGTCACTGTAATAAAGACTACAGTTGTTGGTTAATGGTTGGGATCAGCACCCCCTACTGGCACCCCGACATGCTGTGGGGAAGGGGGAGCTCAAACCTGCAGCAAAACCAAACAGTGTTCAAACCCACAGGAAGTCAGGAAGCTCAATGCCAGCCTTGCAACCAGAAACAAGCCTGAATCTCAGTGGACTATGGCTGGCTTGCTGAGATTAATCAACTCAGATCTGCACACTGCTGCCCAGATGGTCTACTGGTGACAGCAGGGACAAGCCTTAAAGGGGAAATTCTTTTCTTTTATTTCTTTTCTTTTCCTTTCATTTCTCTTCTCCCCTTCTCCTTTTTCTCCCTTCTCCTCCTCCTTCTTCATTTCTCTCCTTTCTTGTTCCTGTTTTTGTCCTGTTTTGTTTTTTCTTGATTGTTCTTATTTTTATAGGAACATGAATACAGTTTGTAGTTTTCTTGTTGCTGTTAGTTCGTTCTGTTCTGTTTTTTGTTTATTCCTTCTCTTTTCCTCCTGTTTTCACCAGTTTCCCAAAGTTTGCATGATCAAAACCATGGTGCATAGATATTTATGATTGTCTTCTCTTCCTGTTGGATTGCTCCCTTTACAAGGATTTAGTGTCCTTCTTTGTCTCTCTTAATCAGCATTGGTTTGAAATCTACTTGATCTGCAAAGGGGATAGCTACTCTTGCCTTTTTTCGGGTTCCCATCGCATGGAGTATTGTTTTCCACCCCTTTAACTTTCAGTCTATGAGTTTCATTTTGAATTAAGTGTATTTCTTGTATGTAGCACATAGTTGGATCTTGCTTCTTGACCCATTCTGCCAGTCTGTTTCTTTTGACAGGTGAGTTGAGACCATTAACATTGATGGTTATAACTGACACATATTGAGTTATCGTTGTCATGACTTTTTCTTTATGTTGGATTCTCCCCCTTTACATTTAATTTCTTGTCACAGCTGATGGGTTCATTCTACTGTGCTTCCTGGGGTTGTGATCCTCATTGTCTGTTCCTAGGATAGTGTCTAAAATTTTTTGGAGTGCTGGTTTGGTATTCATGAAGTTTCTAAGGTGCTCTTTGTCATGAAAATATCTTACTTCTCCATCAATTTTGAAAGATAGTTTTGCAGGGTACATCAATCTGGCTTGGAGGCTGTTTTCCTTTAGGGCTTGGAATGTGTCACTCCAAGCTCTTCTTGCCTTGAGGGTTTGTGTTGAGAAGTCTGCTGTGATTCTGATGGGCTTTCCTTTGTATGTGATTTGTTTCTTTTCTCTAACTGCTTGTAGAACTTTCTTCTGTTGAGTTTCTGGAATCTTAACAATTATATGCTATGTGTAGATTTTTTTAAATCAAGGCCATTTGGAGTCCTATATGCCTCACTTATCTGTATGTCAAGTTCTTTTCCCCTGTTTGGGAAGTTTTATGCCATTACTTCTTTGAGCATCTAGCAGCTGCTGGATTGATTTCTCGTGATGCCTTACAATTTTAAAGAAATTTTTCTTTTCCTGGTCACTAATTGCAATCTTATCTTCTATATCTGAAACTCTGTTCTCACATTGGCTCATTCTCCTGTGCAGACTTTCAGTGGAGTTTTTAATCTGCTGGAAATCTGTTTGCATCTGTTTTATGGATTCCATTTGTTTCCTATGTTGGAATTCCATCATGTCCCTCAGCTCCTCTCTGGATTTATTGATCATGTCTTGTATTACGAGCACAATCTCTGGTGTTATGTGAGAAATTATTTCTGATTTCATTTTTTTGCAGATCCTCTTTTGTTGCAGGTTCAGGGAGTCCAGGTGGTTGAGTATCAGAGTGTTCCATCTCATTTCCCTTTGGAGTTGCTGTAGGTGATCTGGAAGTTTGGTTTTGAGACTTGTTTACGTGTCTTCTCATTTTGAACTTGGAAGGTGGTGCTATTGGCGCCCACATGGCTCACCTCCTCTGGGCTGGGAGTGGTGGGACAGTGGCCTGGAAGCCCCTACCTCTGAGCTGTGAGAGGTAGAATAGTGACACAGAAGTGCCTTCCTCTGGGCTGGAGTGGTGGAACGGTGGCCCGGAAGTGCCATCCTCTGGGCTGGGAGCAGTGGAACAGTGGCCCAGAAATGCCTTCCTCTGGGCTGGGAGCAGTGGAATGGCAGCCCAGAAGCCCCTTCCTCTGGGCTGGGAGCAGTGGGACTAAACTAAAATTGAAGTGGATCAACAGTCTAATTATTAAAATGGAAACACTAAACCTGTTGGAAGATAGGTTAGGTAGAACTCTTGAAGACACTGGCATAGGAAAAGACTTTATGAACAAAACCTCAGTTGCACAGAAACTATCACAAAGAATCAACAACTAGGATCTCATCTTATTAAAAAGCTTCTGCACAGCAAGAGAAACTGCCAACAAAGTGAAGAGATAATCTATAATGTGGGAAACAATTTTTGCCAGGTGTTCCTCAGACAAAGGTCTACTATCTAGAATAAAGAACTTTAAAAAAATCAAAACCCCCAAATTTAAAGACCAAATCCAAAAATAGGCATCTGAAATGAATAGACATTTGTCAGATGAAGAAATGGAAGAAGCAAATAAACATATGACTCAATATCACTGGTTACTGGAGAGACACAAATGAAAACAATGCTGAGATTCCATCTCACCCCAGAAAGAATGGCTGCTATCAACAAATCAATCAATAACAAATGCTGGTGGGGCTGTGGGGAAAAAGGAACACTTCTCCTCTGTTGGTGGGAGTGTAGACTGGTACAACCACTGTGGAAATCAGTGTGGAGATTCCTCAAAAAAGTAGGATTAGATTCAACCCAGTTATTCCTCTCTGGGTATGTTCCCGAAAGAATTAAAGCATCATACCTCAGAGGTATATATTCACCTATGTTTATAATGGCATAATTTTTAATAGCTAAATTTTGAAATAGCCCAAATGCCCATCAACTGGTGATTAGATAAAGAAGATGTGTGTTTTTTTAAAAAATAAAATGGAGTACTACTTAACCATAAATAAAGATAAACTAGAGACAATTATAGCTACATGGATGAACCTTGTGGCCATACTCTTAAGTAAAATAAATAGGAAACATATGTGTGTCCTGGTATGAGAAATTGAAAGTTTAAATGAGGACCAAAATGTATAATAGATATTTTGAAATAGGAAGAAAATGTTCAAAGGGGAAAGGAAACAGGGTGGGGGAAAGAGGAGAAAGAAAAAAATGAAAAAAGAAGGAAAAAATAGAAACAAAGCTTATGTAAATAGGGAGATGTGGAGGGGTTGAAAGCAGGGAAGGTGAATCAGAAAAAATAAGAACCAAGATATATCATGTACAGGTACATATTCCCAATAATGAATGCGATCATAATGTATACCTAAAATGTACCAATTAACTTAATAAATAATAAAATAAACAAATAAATAAATCAAGTGATGTCTTGGTCTGTTTCTGTGGCTATGAGAAGCTACCAGAGATTGGGTAACTTATAGACAATAGAAATTTATTTCTACCAGTTTTGGAGATTGAGAAATCCAAGATCAAAGCATTAGCAGATTCAGTGTCTGGTGAAGGCTCACTCTCTGCTTCCAAGATGGCACCTTGTTGCTATGTCCTCACACACAGAAGGGATGAATACTGATCCTCACATAATAGAGGAGATGGAAGGGCTAGACAGCTCCCTGAAGCCTCTTTTTATAAGGGCATTAATCCAATTCATGAGAATGGTGTTAGTCTGTCATGGCCTGATCAGCTCCCAAAGAACAGACCTCCTTACACCATCACTTGGGGTTTAAGTTCCAACAAAAAAATTCTGGTGGGACATATGAATTCATAGCATATATTTATTTGCTGATTAGTTAATGTTGCTGTTCTCTTCTGTGTATTTTAAATATAATAAATATTACTGAGAAATAGAAATGTGTGCTGCCATTGAGGGTATTTTAGAAAAATTAATTTTCAATATTGAATGCATTAAAAATTAATTATATTTCTCATCAGAAGTATTTTCATGAGAAAACTAGTCTTTCACTATTATTTCCAAAGCAATGGGATCTTCTGATTTTTTTCTGATTGCTTTTGGGAGAAAAAGATTGCAGTTATTTCCAATTTAATATAGATAATTCTTTTATGCTTTTCACTTTGGGATGCTGTTAGATTCTGTTAGAAAGAATGTAGGAAGAATCTTATATCTATAAATTTACATAATCTTGGTGATTTTACTGTTATCACAGATTCTAAAATATTGTTGTATAAATTTTACGATGAAGAGACCCTATTTCATACCCTTCTCCTGAAAGTTGCATGTCTTGGTGAGACTCTCAGGCTCAAGCACACCAGGACAGTTGGTTACCCTAATAGTTATGTTAGTAAAAAAGTGTTCATCGAGTACCTTTTATTTATCAGGAATTAAAGGAGTAAGTGAAACAGACATTGTCTCTGGCTTCGTAGAACTTAGAAATATGTTATTCGCAGACAATATGATAGTACAATATAGAAAAATTCAAGAGCAACTAAAATCATTACAAGTTTAAAAGATTTAAATATGTTAGTGGGATCTAAAACAAGCATGTAGAAATCAATAGTCTCTTCCTGAATAACAGCAGTAGCCAATTAGAAGACCACACATGTAAAAATAATCACCACAAAGCCTAATCTACTCCTGATCTGAACTCTTGTCTTGATTATTTTTCCAGGTGAGATAGATGTCCTAGTTGCATATTTCTAGGCATGTGCTAGAAAAGGTGCTAATGAATGACAGCAATCAAAGGACTTATCACAAAGGAGAATGCTGGGAGGTAGAGTATGTCAATTATGACCTCTTGGGATGAATGGATACCAATGTCTTTGCAATTGTTACCTAGGCCTCATAGCTGCCAAAATCAATACAGCTCAGAGAAACAAGGATACACAAAGAAGATGATGGAGAACTTTAAGGCACAGGCAGTCATCCTCAAGAATGCAGCTGGTACCAGGAGTTCTTGCTGGCCACCCCTGTGCTCCTGAAGCACCATTTGTGTTAGCTGGAGCTGCTCATGTCATCTCTATATCCCCCGTGAGTTTGGATTTCTAAAGGTCAGAGGCCACAGTGTTTTCAGTCCTTGACAGTGTCTCCCATAACTGTACCCCCCCGCCGAATATTTATTTCAATCTGTTCTTGACACGTGTTTATTGAATTCAGCCGTAAGCCTGAGTTGATGTGTTACAATGCGAGGGAAGCTGTGAAATTAGACCAAGTGATAAGAACCAGGGACTTATCCCCACAGAAGCATTTATACGTGTGGTAATAGTTCTTTTGGAATGAGGAACACATATATAAATAAGAAGTTTGGGATAATACAAATTATTTTTTAGAAAAGTCATTCTTTAAATCCGAAAAGAAACAAATACATTCCATTTTGTCTGGAGCTACCAGAAATAACTATAGAAAGTAGCTGTGGGCGAACAGTTACATAACAGTGACCACATGATTGAATTCAGAATCTACAGGGAGAGGAAAAACAAGAAAAGAAAAACCATCAAGATGCTTAATTTTAAAAAGGAAATAAGACTAAGCTATTAGGTTGAAATAAATTACCTGCAGTTACATTTAAAAAATAATTCAAAGAGAGATCTGAAGACTTTAAAAATTTCATGAGAAATGAATCTCACCAATTTTACAAATTAGATGTTGGAATAAAAATCTTAGGTTGTTTATTAGAGCAGTTAAAGAACTCACTAGAGGTAAAAGAGGTTCAGAGGAGAAGGAAAAGATTCCACAAATGACAGAAACAGGGCAGCCTATAACTTCTCTCAGATCAAGCTTATATTGGAAATTAGTCAGAAATTGCAGGATCAAACAGAACATTTTAACATGAATCATCTCTGTGTGACTAGGACATTACTGAATAAGTCATTTGAGTTGCAAGAGCAAGTACAGTGAATTAAACATAAACTATCTGGGGAAATTGTTCTGTCAGGGGAGATTATGCTTGAGAAATCCCTTAGGAATTCTCAAGGGGTTGGATATATTCATAGAGGAGGGAGATTATGAGCATAGTGGATTTAGACTATTATCAGCCTTAGACTAGATTGCACATTAGAATTCCATGTTGAGATTTTGTGAACCTGAAGGTAATGTTTACTCAAGGGCAGGTGGATGTCTTTGAGACAGAAAACATATAAAACTTAATGAATTCCTTTTAAGTGTAATAAATGGTGAGGGAAATTGAGTCAACATCTTTCTACATGACCTGGAAAGGCAGAGCCTACACATTTTCATATAATATATAGCCCCTCTGTAAAGTGCAATATACAGTACTCTTCATAGAGCCATATGAGCCACTAAAAGCACACCACAGGAGCCCAAGCGTAGGCAGGGGTTACGTAATTCACATGGGCAAAATAATCTAGTTTGTACTTTAAAGAGGTTGTGTTTATACTTTAAAGGTATTTTCTTCCAGTAAATATGATCAAAGAAGGAGGCCTACAAGTTGAATTAGACTACACCAGTGATTCTCAAAGTTTTTGGTCCCACACCAAAGAAATAGTTTGTTGAGGCCTTCAAAGAGCCATGTGTTAGTTAATTCTAAACTTAAAATAAACTTGTTACATGTTAATATAAGTAAAACATTTAATTAGCTATACTTTCCAAATTTAAAAAATTAGTAAGAATGGTATTGCTTTATACTTTATTGCAAATCTCTCTGATGTATGACAGTAAGAAAGAATTGGATGATTGTGTTTGCTTCTGCATTCAAGCTATTGTGATTTTTAATTGAAGTTTGTGAAGAAATTCTGGCCTCACACACATATGTATTTGGAAAAAATGTATATATTTTCAGTCTTTTGAAATAATGATGGATATTCTCTTTGATGCTATACCAAAACTCAATAAATCATAGTGTTTTAGAGGTTAGTTGCCATGTGGAATCTGAAAGCATATTAATTAACTCTTCATATTCTCTTAAAATTCACTGGTTATCTTCAACTTTGATATTTAAAAGAATTGTAACATGGTGAATTCATTTGGAAATTACTATTTCATCAAGTTCTATAGATATTCCTAATGTTGATCTGTTTTATTGTATAGTAACAAAATGTACTAACAAGTGGATCATCATGGATTTCATCAGAAAAGTCTTTAGTTCTCAATGAAGGATACAAGTTTTTATACTTCAAATTTTGGCGAAAACTAGAATTTTTTATCATTGATAACAAATACAGTTAGTTTTATTTCTTTGAAATGCCAAGCTTACTTCATTAATTTTGGAGAAAATATCTGACAGGTCCTATACTCATATTTTTCTGTCATTCATTCCTTCAAGTAAAACTAGTGTTCCATGAAAGAAAGCAACAAGTGTAGCACACAATTCAATTGTACATGTGCTTCCCTCAAGACAACCTTCATATTTACATTGCAACAGAAATGATTTATATGTAGTTCTCATTTTATCAACCATGATATTAAGAAGGCATGGTCTACAGGGTCAAAACCTAATAAAATTAATAATTTCTAATGCTTCATCAAGGACACTCTTAAGTGAAATTGCCCTTCTTTTTAAGTCGAGTCCATTGTGTGAAGAAACTGCTAAGGCATAAGTGGTTTTACCTACCATTTGTACTGTCAGTGCTAATCCAGCATGGTGACAAATGCAAATGATTTCTTAGTATTATTATGAAAATGGTTTGACCTTGCTGACCCTCTGAGAGGGACTCAAGGATCTCAACAATGCATACATTGTTTAGACTAATTCCTGAATACATTGCTTCATCTAAAAGAACCAAGAAATGCACAGTTTCATCAGCTTAGTATAGGAAATTAAATACAAAGTATTTCCTATGAAATATCTGCTTCTCTAAAAACATGACTTTTCTATAGCTGAAATACCTTTCTTTGTACATAAGGACAAGTATTTGGGAAAGGGTAACTATAATTATTCGAGAAGACTAGAATAATTAGGGTCTTACTTTAGAAAGAGAGGGAGTTTTTTTTTTTTTTTACTCCCTCATGCTTTCAATGGATTGGCATATATCAAGCACCTGTGCTGTATAAAGAAGCTCTTATAAGAAGTACAGTGTAGTTGACAAGGCAGGATACATAACTATAAGAAGGGAAGGGAGAATTGAAGAACTAAATGGAGATATGAGAACAATGTCAGAATTTTCTGTAAGGGAAGATGTTCCCCATAGTGAAATGAGTGATGCAGATGATCAGGGCTGTGCAATCTTGAGTGGATCTCACCAGTCCTATTCTTGAGCTAACTCTGCTGTTCTGACTTCAAGAGCTTGCCCAGTCTCCCACTTCTGCTCCCTACCTTCCTGCCACCAGGTGAGATCTCAAACCAGCGTGATGAAAACTTCCCCTGGCTGATGTGGCAGGGTAGTTTATGGATCTCTTCACTTGTATTTGTTCCCACTGTTTTCCTTGGTAATCCTGGCCTCTAGGGCATCAGCAGGATTGTACGACAAGTGTTTCTCTTGCTATTGTGAGGCCTAACATTTAAATTAAGAGGACTATGCCATGTGATATGTATGGGGATGGAAGAAACCAAAGCAGGAGAGAAGAAGTGAAGATAGGAATAGGGCTGAAGTTGCTGAGGTAGAGCTTTAGGGAGGTAGAAACCCAGAAGGCTGGCTGTTTGGGCCACAGACGGAGTGCCTTGGCCCTTTGATTGAACTGACTTTTATGAAGTAAACACTGTGTCCCAGGTACCATGTGGGACAGCCCTGGTGATGAGGATTTTTAGTTCCTGTTTTATGGTCCTCCTTGCATTGTTTTAAAAATCTGTTATTTAAGTTTCTTATTACAGCTGTCTTCATATTCTAACTAGCTGGAAAGCTCTCTTTTAATACGCTGAATATGCCATTAGCCTATACCCTGTCTTCCACCTAGATGGCAAGCCCTATGTCTTCTAAAATATTTTAAATACATGGAGAGTTGGTAAGGTCTTAGAGAAAAAGAACCAAGATGACCATGAAGGTCTGCTGGCTAAGGTTCAAAAGGAGATAGAGTCTAATGTTCTTTTTGTTAAACATTAAGAAGAAAACAAACAAAATGTGATTCGCAGACAGGTATTTTCCTAAGTGGAATACTTAGAAAAGGTTTAAATTAGGGCAGAACTTCAGGCTGCTGGACAGCAAGAATGCTAAAACTTGATTGAAAGTTCTCATCCATGTTTTAGTGGACACTTGGTTTATTTGTCAATGTGATGGCAAAATGTCTTATGCCAGGCTACCCTGGGTTTGTCATGAACTGGATACAGGATCACTAATGTAGAGAGAAGAAAAGGGATAGAAGTATGTTAGTTACTTTTCTTGTTGCTGAGACAAAATACCCAACACCCAAAGTTAAAGAAAGAAAGGTTTATTTCAGCTCACAGTTTATAGAGGTTTCAGTCCATAGTTCGCAGCTTCAAGGCAGAGCAGCATGGCACAGGGACATTGCCGAAGAGAAACAGTCTATGGTGTGCCAAGCAGAAGGCAATGAGAAGGAGCTTGACTTCTTTCTATCCCTTTATATTCCATCCAGACTACAAACCTATTGATTGGTGCCACCCACACCCAGGGGGGAATTCCATTATTCATACCCAGAACTATGTTAAACCAATTTAATTATCATACATCTTAATCCCAGTATTTACATACTGAGATTCACATATTCACATATATACTCTAATTCATATTCACACACCCATGATGCAGCCACCCCAGAAGCCTTCCCTCTGAGCACATGAGGCTTTGGGGGGGCATTTTATCTAAATAGCAAGAAGTGAGAGGGAGAGCAGAAAACAGTGGAGACAGAAGTATAAAAGAGAAATACTCCAGTGTGTGTATAAAACTCCAATTGACTTTAATCTCTTTTTTTTAAACTCTAATCTCTTATACCCTCCTCTCAGATCTCTGGAGGTTGTGAGTCGTTGATCACTCCATCTTTGGAGCTGGAAGGCCTTCTCACTTGGCTAGTGGGCCCAATTCACTAATTCCATTTGTGACTTGTTGGCCCATTCACAGCACAAATGAACTAAGAAAACTAAGGGCCTTTTTGGAAGAAACTAGAATTCATAGCTTTGTGGGTGCATTGGTGAAGTGGTATACCTACTGGAAGCCTATTTGCGTGAATGTCTCTAGGCTGATGGAAAGGAATTTTTCCCAAGAAAGAAAGTTGAGGTGAAAAAAATTGGTTCAAGGACAAGGGATTGGGATTAGAGAAGTGTCACTTTAAATATAATTACAACTATAACAAAGGGATTTAGGAAAATTTAATTTGGCAAGTTCAAAAACATAAGCCATTAACTGAGAGAGAAGATATTTTCAACATATATAACAAACAAAGACAGTCAGTATCTTGAATATATAAAGAATCCTTAAGAATAAATAAAGGATAACTCAAGAGTTGGGAAAAATATATTAATAAACATTTTAAAGAAGAATAAACAGAAATGATCAATATGTCTATGGAAATAGTCTCAATCCCACTATTAAGTGAAATACCTATTAAAACCAAAATAGGGAGCCAAGTGGGGCCAAGTGGGGCCAATTGGTTGCAGCCTGACTGGGACCTGCTTCCTCCAGCTTGCTCCACCAGCTTGTGACCAAGACAGGAGGCACAGAGGGACATAAAAGCCATTTTCCTGAGCTGCAGAAGTGAACAACAGAGAGAGGGCCTCTCTCAGGCTCCCTGATGAAAACAAGCCCACTGGAAAAGTGAAGAGAATCTCTGCAATAAAGGCACACCAGAACACCATGCTTGGTAAATTGGAGGGATCATCTCCTCCCATCAGAACCTGGACTCCCTTCAGGGGAAAGGCAGCTGAAACCTGGAATAGAACCTTGCAGAGTACAACCCTGCAGGAGGACAGAGAGCTCAACTTTGGACTTGCAGCCAGAAATCTGCCTGAATCTCATGGATCTGCTACTGGCTTGCTGAGACTCATTGACTTGTACCTGCACACTGCTGTCCACATTGTCTATTGTGACAGCAGAGACATACCCTGAAGGAGGCCCTTCATTTTCAAAGGTGACAGATTAATAACTACCACAAATTATCATTTTCTAAGATGTACTTGATGCTGTGGTGTGGCTGATTATATCACTTGGGCTAAGGTGTTGTGATTGATCTAATCAGTTGTCCTTCCTGGTATAATGCAAATGACATAGCCTCAGAGCCATTAGAGACTCAAAACTTAAAGACCATCTATATCTGGGACACCTCTGAGAAACAATCATTCCATAAGTGTTCTAAACACATCAACAAAGATACTTACAATAAGCAACTTCAAAATATCAACCCAGGAACTAAACCAAGGACAATACCAAAAAC
>NW_004624737.1:2359363-2369557 GCF_000247695.1 Heterocephalus glaber | reverse complement strand
TTTATTTTTGGTTGCATGGATTGAACTCAGGGCCTTGTGCTTGTGAGGCAAGCGCGGCGCCATAGAGCTGAATCCCTGGCCCCATAATAATTTTTAATTGGACAAATCTTAAGTCCAATAACAGTATAATGAATTAATAATTGATATTTAGTCACACAGTGGAAGTCACACAATTCAATGCTATAGAATTGAAAGTGAAAAAAATGACATTTATACACATCAAGATGAACAAGTCTCAAAAGCAACACTGAATGTTAAAATCAAGTTACAGAATGACTTATTTCATGTGCAGTTCAATGAACAGACCAAACTCTGCAATATTCAGCTTAGGCATACTAACTTCTATGATGAAACTATAAAGAACAGAGGGAATAATTAATGTGAAATACAGCATAGTAGTTACCACTAGGGAGGGTGGGAGAGATGGGAAACTGATTCTGAAGCATTTAGGGAACTTTCAAGGTATTGGGAACATTACATTTTAAAAAATGAGTTAGTTTACATTTTAAATTATTCTTTTTATGTTTAAATATTATATATTCTTGCAAAGATAACTTAATCACAATTTGTAAAAAAGAATCTGATCGATAACTTAATGTTTTCTTTTTTTGGCTAAAGGCTTATCAGGAAAATTGAAGAGGCATCTTATTTTCCCTCCTGTTAGATTGTGTCCAAAGATGACAAATCTCTTCCATCTTGCATGTCATTTTGCAATGTGACTTTGCCACTCTTCCCATCTAGAGGAGGAAATCTATTGCCTCTTTCCTAGATTCCTGATTGACTTTATGACTTGCTTTGACCATCAGGATGTGTTAGAAATGAAATTGTGCAATTTCTGAGGTTTGACTTTAGAAGAACTCAAAGCTTCAGTTCTCATCTTCCTGGAATTCTGAGATCACCACACCATGAAGACATCCAGAAGTAAGACCACATGAAAGGGAGGCCCAGTCATCCCAGTTATCTCATATGAGTCAGCCCCTAACTAATGCACCTCTGGCATACACCCAAATAAGTTGACCTAGAGGAGGCTAAAGTCATGAGTTATAATAAATCACTATTAATGAATTAATGGTATCTTTTGCTACTAACCTTGGGGAGGTTTGGTAAGCAGCAATAGAAAATGAATATAATCCCCATAGTAGAACCCCATGTGACTGGTGAAGATCCTTGTAAGTGGATATGAAGGCAATCCATTTAGAGAAGTGCCTAGTCCCAGACAGACAATGGAGAATATGATGGGTCTGGGAAGAGTAGAGCAATCTATCTGTTCCCAACTCAGTAGGAGACATAGGTAATGTATTTTATTAATTATTATTATTATTATTATTATTGGTACAGGGGACTCAAACTTGGGACCTTGCACTTTCAGTGCAGGCAGCAGCACCACTGAGCTAAATCCCTGGCCCCAGGTAATGTATTTTAAACACAACTCAGTTAATAAAGGAGAGCTTAATAAATGGCTGATTTCAGTCGTGTGTACAGGGCTTACAGAATATGCTAAGGATTGGTGCAGAGCCTTAGATCAGTGAGGGCAGAGAGCCTTTCTTACCACCAGTCCTGGGGTGGGGAAGGGAGAAACCAGTTGCCAGGACTAAAGGAGAGAGAAGTGTGGAGAATGCTGTCTGACAGCAGCTGTGGAGCTGTGGCTTTTGCAGACCTTGCTGGTGTATACATTTCCTTGCCCAAATTTGACTGATGCCAGAAGGCAAAGGAGCCTGGTTACAACATATCTTTATAGATCTTCCCACAGAGGCACAAGTGGGGTAAAGAGGAGTCAGTGGATCTGCAGACATGAGTAGAAGATATCAATATATTTCAAGGCCAATCAACATGGCTTTGCATCTTCCTTCAACAGTGACGATCCACCTCCCCTGTGTAAGAGCAAAGACAAGGTGCAGGTAGGGGCAGGTGGTGACTCAGGAATGAGGCTTGCTGTGGTCATTACTTATTATTATTATTCTTAATTATCATTATTATCTTGGTAAAATACTAATATTTCTTTTTAAAAACTTTATTGCTTACTGTTTAAAATAAATGCACGTTCATTTATAATTGCAACCAATCTACAAAATACAGAAAAAATATAAAGAAGGAAACTCATCATAATAGAAATTCTATCACCCAGAGCAAATAACCATTTCAATTTGGTGTATCTTTCTAATGGTTTTTCTATGTATATGTGTATGGATGTAGATATGCAAATGTATATATGTGTGTTTGTGTTATATGCCTATAGATTAATTTAAAAAATAATTCAATGAACTACTGTGCAACTTCTACTTGTAGGGATATGCCAAATCTTTATTTTTGTACCACTTTTCTTTTTAGCCTTGAGGAAATGAAGGAACAAATTCTTCCTGTCACTTTAACTGTTGTGATATGCTAAGATGAATTAGACAAATTGATGGGCACACTGTGGCATGAGAGGCACAAGCAAAACATTTGTATGAATTGAGAAATAACGGAGTTTCTTTAGAAATAGGCTTTGATTATATGGTCACACACAACTTAGTCACTAAATAATTGATTTTTGCAGATATCCATTTCTTTTGAAGTAATTTTATATCTTAAAAATTAAACTGTCATATGGACAATTTATATCCTACTCTTTTCAGTTGCTGTTGTATTCTGTTTTTCTGTGCCATTAAATATTGGGTGAAAAGTACTGTCTCCCTTTCCACAGTCCCTGAAAGGGCCATCCCTTTACCACACGACCCTGTTCAGTTCCAAACTCTCTTCATCATAGATGTTTGGACCAGAGGTAGGTCAGAGGTAGAAAAACTATAGCTCAACTATACTTACTAATCAGCTAGTCTCTCATAGGATTTTAGCCTGAGGGACATTGACTGCAATAAATATCTTGCTCATACATTTTTTCACATTCATATGACTATTTTCTTTTTTCTTTTTTTTTTTTGGTACAGGGGATCGAACTTGGGTCCTTGCGCTTGCGCAGCAGGCAGCGAAACCCCTCAGCTAAATCCCTGGCCCCCATATGACTATTTCCTTAGGGCACATTCCTTAAAGGTCAGTTACCTTGTCACGAAGATTGGCAACATTAAAAAGTTGATACATATCGCCAAGTCACTCTCCAGGAAAGCCATAGAATACATACCTTCATGTATTGGAAAATGCCTGTTCAACATCCCTTTTTCAATTTGGAAATGTTCATTTATTTCAGAGGTCATCCATGAACATGGCTCTGATTAGAAATTGGTAATGAAAGCCCATGAAGGGGCCTTAATTCGACTCTGGATCCTCTTTTTTGATCATTTTACAGTTTTTTAAAAAAAACTTTAATGGAGTCCAAGTTTGTTATAAGGTCAGTTTCAAGTGGTTGCCAGGGAATTCAGGTTGGGAGGGAATCTTGTGGCATCAGAAAGAAAGCAATGGAGTATGAAGATGCTCTAGTAGGGAGGCAGACAGGTTTTGATGAGTACAGTGGGAGAGTAAGAAAAATGATGGTAAGGAGACTGTGGTCATCAGATTTCCCTGAGGCCAATGTGGATTGGAGTCAAAGGTTTTCTGACTGCTGTTCCAGGGATCAGCAAACTACCATCCAGAAGCAGAGCTAAAGATGGGTTTTGTATTTTTAAATAGTTGAAAAAGGTAGAATATTTTGGGGTGTGTAAAAGTTTTATAACATTCAAATTTCAGCATCTAGAAATAAAATAGTTGGGCACTTGTGTAGCTGTTGTAGAGACTGAATAGCTCACAAAGTCTAAAATATTCACACACCTGTATAGAATAATTTTATTCACCCCCCTGACAGGAGGATGGCTTCATTTTTTGAGCACTTATGAGGTGCTCCAGATACTGGAGAAAACACTTTACATGCATTTCCTCATTTAATTTTCACAAAACTTCTTGTCATATAGTGTGGGTATATCAACATCTATCCACATTTTACATTTGAAAATCTGAGGTTTTAAGAAGTTAAATTTTCTATACCTGGTGAAATAATGGAGGAGAAAGAGTTTCAAAGCCAGGTATCCAACCAGAGAACCTGAAAATTTAGTTGTGCAAAGAATGGTAGTAGACATCTTTCTGTATTGTTCTTTAGGCTTCCCTGTCTTCTCTGATTCCTGTACCATGCTAAATCTATACCTGGTGTATAATAGGACAAAATATGGAAAAAACCTAGTGTGGGTCCTGTCACTGCTCAGGGACTCAATAAATGTTAGCTAATATAATTATGAAAATATAATACACTCTTAATAATAATGAAATGTTCAAAAGACTTGCTTTGCCACCAAAGCTAATAACCTATACTTATTGACATAACTTTTGTCAAATTATCATTGCCTGTTTTTCACATGCACACACATGGACATACATGAATACACATGCATACTCATGCACACCCCTACCTATCTTTGAGGACTATAGTCTTAAAATAAAGCTTTCCCAATACTTCCTCTTCTTAAAATGCAGAGTGGCAGTGTTCTCCCTCTCCTATCAGGAAATATATTCCTTTTGATTTCATTGTGGCACTAATTTCTTCCAGCTGTTGCTACAACTCCTTCTCTTCCTTCTTCTTCCTCCTCACTTCCCTCATCTATCTCTACTTCTGCTGTTTCTGTAAAATTCAAAGGGCTTTCTGTCCCAGGAGAAAGGAAGACATTTAACACCAACAGGTTTGACATGCCCATTCTCCAGTATGGGGGCAATATAACGACACTATTAAATTTGTGATATTTAGATGGTGTCTTAGTTACTTTCTCATTGTTGGGAAAAAATACCTGACACTCAGAAGTAAAGGAGAAGAGGTTTATTTTGGCTCATAGATTTTAGAAGTTTTAGTCCACAGCTGGCCGGTTCCAAGGCAGGGTGGCATGACAGCAGAGAAACAGTTCATGGCCAGTCAGGCAAGAAGCAGAGGAGTATCATATATCCTTGCAAGCCACACCCACAGTGACCCCCTCTTCTCACCAAGCTTCACCTCCCGACATCACATCCAGCTCTAAAACCATCAGTGGGCTAATCCAGTGATGAATATCACACATCCATGATCCAGTCATCTCTCCAAAGTCCCAACTATGAGCTCATGAGGCTTTGGGGGACTTTTTAGTTATAAACCACAGGGACCTTTTATGAGCTATTTAGCTTTGTAAACTCTGCTTTCAGAAACCCTTAAAGGTGGAAGAGACTTTATAAACCATTTAAGCCAGCTTCATAACTAATTTGTTAGAAATTCTAGGAACATCTTTGACAAATAGGTACTCATGTTGACTTGGATAGTTCTAGTGATTAGGGATTCACTTTTCTCCAGGGTAATCTACTTCCTTGTAGAAAGCCAATTTTTAGGAAGCTCTTCCTATGCTTAATTGCTTGAGTTTCCTACCCTGTTGCATCTATCCAGTGGAGTAAAATAGAAGCAGACTACTCCTACCATTAGATAATCCTTCATTTAGACTGTATTCATGTTTCCCTAAATTCTCCCTTTCACTCTTCCACATAGATGTTAGTGCCCCGTCCATATCACAGTTCTGATGGCTGACCCCATTGGAAGATTTTCACTGCATTTTCAAAGATCTCTTAGAGAACATCTGGAGTAGTGTGGACAGAAGGCGCTGATATGATCTGCCTGGCATGTGGATTGGACTATCAGCAGAATGGCCTCACAGGATAGGGCAAAAAATATAGCAAAACCTGAAGTAATATTAGAGTTTAATATATATGCTACTACTAATTACAAGAGATATGATCCTGAAGCAATCATAAATACATGAAAAAGGAATATTTAAACAAATATAAAAGTTAGATGAAAAAGATACTTATTTTAAAAGCCAAGGAAATGTAAAAATGCAGTCAAATTCTTAATTTGGGGAAATACAGACATTTGTAAGAAGCTTAAAATTAGGTAATGTCTAAAACTGGAGATCATGGAAATGGGTAACTTGCCCTCCTTTCTCCCCCTTTCTCCATCCCTTTAATACTCTGAAGTTATGTGGTTAGTACAATAAACACCAATTCCATGAAGCTTTCTACAGAAGGAAATTCAGACAGCCACCCACTGAAATCTCTGATCATTTTATAATTTTATTCTGAAAAGTCCAATCCCACTTTATATGAGGAGGTAATCACCCCAACCGTGCAAGATAATAAAATAATTAAAGGTCTAACCATTTCCAACCTTAATTCAGAATTGCATAGGCATGTTTTAAGAAAAGCAAATCCAGGATATTAATATTTTTAGGTCATGGAATTGGCAATATTTATTATTTTGTGATTTGAAATAATTGAACTTTTTTTTTTTTTTCGGTACCGGGGATCGAACTCTGGTCCTTGTGCTTTCGAGAGAGATGGCGTAAACACTGAGCTAAATCCCTGGCACTAATTGAAATTTTCAGTCATTTCTATTTAAATTAAAAATGCATATTTGCAAACTTGATTTAGGTTTATGATTTTAAGTGAAAAATCTTGCCACTTGTATATGCAGTATTGGAAACTTTTGGAGAATCTGAGACATCATATTTATAAATAAGTTATTTTTATAGTCCCTTTTAAAGGGATATGCAAAAATATAAGACTATATTAAATTTATAAATGCTTAAATTTATAAATAGGGGCAAGTATTATTTCAAAATCTTTTTAAAATTGATTGTTAAATTCACTAGAATTGAATGGTAGGCTTTTAAATCTCACCTCATGCGTTTAATAACTAAATATTAAAAATACAGACCTTAAAGCATTGCATATTAAAATTAAAAACAATAATGGATTTGGCTGACTGAGCATATTTCATCTTTCTCTCCAACTCAGTTTCCCGTACTACATAGCTTTTCTTCCCCCTATGTTCCAGCTGTGGTAAGTATGAAAGCTTCCTTGTGAGCCATGAATCTCAGAATACTTGGTTTTGGGAGGAGCATTTTTATGTGATAAAATGCCTTAAAAAGAAAATTAAGGGACATATTCATGATTCCAAACTAGTTAATAATAGATCTGAGAAAGTAATCTTTGGTCATAGAAAGTAAATTTCAAACTAGGGGTTTATAAGGAAAGGCTAAGTTTTGACAGGCAGGAGTGGAGAGGGAATTTCAGTTGGAAGGTGGTACCAAAAGAGTTTAGGACACAACTGAGTCCTAATACAGAGACCTACAGATTTTTCTAGCATAGGTCTGGTCTTGGGAAAAATGAGAGTATAGGTATTTCAAAGACAGTGAAGGGATTTCAAAACTATTCTTGAAGAGGAATAAAGCTACATTACATTCTTAAAAGAATCCCTAGTGCTTTTGCATAAGTGGGTGGGAAAGGATGTTAAAGGGAAAGTTTTCTAGGTCTGTCACAATAATTCAGGGATAACATAAAAGTGGCTTCACTTGATAGAGACTACAGAACTGGGAAAAAAAGAGCAGAGAAAACATCAACAGGACAGTGCAGTAAATATTAAAGGCAGATCAAAGATAGTGCTTGAGTTCTGAGCCTGGGGATTTAAGAGCACAGTGATGCTCAGGCTGACTTTGATAAGGAGGTGGTGGGAAGGCACTGCTTCACTTGTGAAGCTCACCCAACAGGTATTTTACTGAGCCAGCACTGTGTGCCAGTGACTGTACCAGATGGCGACTGCACAGGGGCATTTTGTTGCCACCCTCAAGGAGCTTGATGTAGGAAGGAAGAAAGTAAATGTGCATCACAAGTACATATAAGTCGAGGTAAGTGCTGTCAAAATAAATGGTGTGCAGATATAGAGAATAACAGAGGGAAGGGTTTTTTGTTTATTTTTGTTTTAGAGCAAGTGGCCAAGTGAGATCTTGTTTTAGTCACTTTGCTTGTTGCCAAGACACAATATCTGACACTCATAATTTAAAGAAGGAGGGGTTTATTTTGGCCCGTGTTTTAACTTCTTAGCGGCTGCAATAATATTTCAATCTTTTTTATTTTTATTTTTCTTAGTACCTGTTTGCAATATATAATGATTACATTCCTTGTGAGTTGATACATGTAGATTCTATTTGACCCAGCTATTCTCCCTCTATGTATCTTTCCAAAAGAGTTAAAGACATTATATTGTAGTGATACATGCATACCCATATTTATAGCAGCAAATTCATAATAGCTAAATTTCAGAAGTGGTCTATATGTTTATCAACAAATGAATGAGTAAAGAAAATGTGGTATTTCCACACAATGGAGTACTATCCTGCTATAAAGGGTAAACTTCAGTCAACTGTAGGAAAATGGATGCCCCTTGAGACCATAATGTTAAGTGAGATAAATCAGACACTCAAGCTTAGATCTGGCTTACATTTTTAGTCCATGGTCTTCTATCTCCAGGGTAGAAGGACATGGCAGAAGGGGATAGCAGAGGAAAAGCTGCTCACGTCATGGTGGCCAGGAAGCAGAGAGTGAAGGGAGAAACCAGGCAGGGAGCTACACCCTACTCAGTCATGCCCCCAGTGACTTGCCTTTTCCATCCCATCTCCTAACATCAAACTTAGCTATAGTGTGATTCACTCAACTCTAAAAGCACTGCCTATGAGTACATGCAGTTCTTGGGGGAAACATCTAGATATAAACCATAACAGATCTGTTTAGGTAATATTTGAAATAAAATATTTTAAAGTTGAGCTGAATTTCTTATTTCTTCATCGAAAGGAGAAAAAAAGGAAAGCAACATTTGTTGGACACCTAAGAATACCAAGAGATTGACACAGTATTACTGCATTCCCACTTTACAAATGAGAAAGACTTGATAGCAAAGTCTTAAAGGATTCAAACTATGTTCTCATGTCAATACTTATAAATTCTTCTAAGGAGAACAAATTATCAAGAGCATAATTTTCATCCAAAGACTTGAACTAGATACTAGGAGGACTATAATAAACAAACTAGATACTGGGAGGGAATATAGCTATTTCTGATGAGTTCAGATCTCTGGATTGGGACAAATCCTAGAGGCTGAAGTAAGGTATGTTTGTAATGTAAAGACACTGTCAGAAACTCTGAGATAGCATTGAGAACATATTAGAGATAAGAAAATGTACCCCCTTTTACAATAGAGATAGAGGTAGTAACTCATGAATAATCAATCAATAAATTTGACACTGATCTCCCTATAAATTCTGGACTAGAGTGCCAGCAGAGCTGTCAAGAGACTAAGCTTTAGTATCAATCTTTAAAGGAGAAATTTGTGATTCTTCTACTTTCTAGCTGTGAGCTGTCACCTTAAGCACATCACTTAACCTCTCTGAGCCTCAGGTGCATTTGCAAACAGATGAAAATGATCATTTTATAAGGCTGTGGTGGAGGTGCAATGAGCTCATGTATATACAATATTCAGGGCAGTGCACAGATGGAAGGCATTCAATAAACTATAATCATTATAGTTACAATTTCTCAAATATATTATTAATCAGATGACTGGTGAGGAAATGGTAATAGTCAATCAGTCTTTCATTCTACAAATACTTATTGTGTGCCTACTAAGTGTCTTTCATAGGGAGAAAGGAGAAAATGCAAAGGTGAATTGAATTGTGGTCTATCTTCTATCTGAAAAAGAAAAATTGGGCTCATTCATTAATGATCTCAAGTTTCCATCGTTGGTTACACTGCACACTGTTGTTCTTTTTGCTTGATCTGGCAGGGAGGTTGTAATTCTGCATTTTTGTGTGTGGCATTGCAATATCTGTTGCCATAGAGAGATAAAGTGAAAAGAAGGCAAACCCTGCTTCAATACAGTGTCAAAGAACAAATATTGAAAAAAGTATGTAATGAAAACAAATGGAAAAAAGCAAAATGGTTTTCTGCTTGAATGTATATGTGACAGAATTGAAATCTCTTCTGACATGAGGTAAAACAGGATAGAAACAATATCCCATATTTTATAAATTGATCTAAATTCATATTTTAAATGCACGAGACTGGTGATGAACATACTATAAAAAGAATGAAGAATATGTTAATTGTAAGTCACTTCTGTACTTCATTTACCTAGATAGAGCTAATTTGATAATAATGTTTTACTCTGGGAACTGAATATCTGGGTTGTTTGAATTGCAGAAATGATATAAAGATAAGTGGTTCCTTTTAATTTAGACTTGCAAAAAATTTAAGAAATTTTAGTGATATCATTTAATTTCATAGAAATGCTTCAAACATATACCCTCTTGTATAAAAGCATTGTTCAAGGAATAGTCTTAGACTCATGTGGCAATCTATGTTAATTAATCACCTACTACGGTCTATACATTT
>NW_004624737.1:2329216-2357583 GCF_000247695.1 Heterocephalus glaber | reverse complement strand
GAATAGCTTGAAAAGTTTTTCCCACTCTGTAGATTGTCTCTTTACTCTCTTGGTTGTTTCCTTTGCTGAGCAAAAGCTTTCTAATTTGATATGATCCCATGTGTTGATTCTCAGTACTCTTTCTTGTGCAAATGGGGTTCTGTTTATAGAGTTCTTGTCTATACCTATGTCTTCACTTTAAAAGGCAAAAAATAATCTCAGAGTTCCTTTCCCATAGAGTTTAATTATAAAAGATATACTTGTTGGGGTAGAATGAATCTCTTTGAGGGCTTCTGCCTTGGCCTTTGGCAGATCCATCTTGATCTTAAGTGAACTAGGACTCACAGAATTTAAATGCAGGGGGTGTATTTGCCCCCATTCTGCTTTCTACCACTCTGTCTGCTACCCTCTCCTCTGTCCCAACATCCAGTTCCAAAGGTCTTGAACCTCTGTGCTTAATTTCTCCAAAAACTGAGGCCTAGAGGATCAGGAAGAGCTGATATAAGGTACTGTGAGTAGTGAAGTCATGCTCAGTCAGCTCTATTTCACTACTACAAAACATCGAGGCAGGCTACTCATAAAATAAACTCACACAGTAAGAGGTCTATTTTGGCTCATCATTCTGGAGATTCAAGTCTAAGATCACAAGGCCTCATTGGTTTAAAACTCTAAGGAGGGCCTTCACTTCATAGTGGAAGAGTGAGTCCGAGGGAACAGTCACATCTTAAGCCAGGGACAGCAAGAGAAATGGTGGATGAAGTCACACAATCCCTTTTGTGGGCATGCTTTCAATGACCTAAGGATCTCTCATCCCATCTCACATTCCAAAGGTTTCACTATCACCTATTAATACCACACAGGCAATCAAGCCCTTAACATATGGACTTGGTGGGTAGGGATACAAACCGTATTCAAACCACGGCACTGTTTCCGAAGCTAAAGACTCACTGTCCAGCAGAACTTCCTGCCGTGTTGAAAATATTTCTTATCTGTGTTGTTCAATATAGTACCTATCCACTAATCATGTATAGTTATTGACCACTTGAGATATGGCTAGTGTAACTGAGGATACAAATTTTAAATTTCATTTTATTTTAATTCAATTAAATTTTAAAAGGCTCAGGTGGCTAGCGGCTACTATGTTGGACAGCAGAGCTTTAGACTTTCAGATCAGGCTATGTTACTGGTTTTCAGAATCAGTCATCAGGGAGGTGATTTAACATACTGGACATGAGAAGGAATTGGTGGTATCAGACTTTCCATAAACATCTGAAGTGGGTTGCCTTGCCCTTATTCTGTAATTAATATCAAAGTGAGATGGAAATTCATTACTGAGTACCCACAGGTGCCAAGCATCATAAGTACATATACATATATATGTGTTAGAGACAAAAATTGCTCTGTGACCTTCTGTCTCTCCAGCCCTCAACAACCTTGTAAGGCTGCTGGGAGCAAAGTTTCAGTGTGCTGAACTGAAGAGACAAGAAGCAGAGAATGGAGTACACATTATGTATGAATAAGCTTGTGCTTACAGGGATGTGATGCGAATAAAACATCTAGAAAACAGGCAGAGGGCATTAGCCAAGGAAGCAGGACTGTTAGAAAAAAAAAAAGATGAGAGACTGCCCAATGGGGGGAACTTTGGTGATTTGATTGTTTTAAAGGTTTTAAATGTGGTTTTCTATGTTCTATATACTGCAAGAATAATGGTAAACACTTGTCAGCAGTATGTCCCTGGCTATTCTTTATGTTTAGTGATATATTTAAGTCTGGTCCTCTAAGCCTCAGGTAGAGGAGAAGCTGAGTGCCAGAGGTTCAGAACCATTGAAAAAGGATGTTAGGCCAGAAGTGAGGCTGGCAGTCAGGATGGTAGAAAGAAGAAATGGCACAAATATAGATGTTGCTTCTAAATTCTGCAATCTTTGGCCTTGATGATCAAGATAGCTGTCCAAGAAACAAGACAGCAGGCCTCAAAAATATTCATTTAGTCTCAGCTGTCTCATCTCTTGTAGATTCTGGTTCTGTGAGATGTTAGCACCCCCATTATACAGATGAAGAGTCTGAAGCATAGATGCAACCTCAGTATCATGATCAAGGACCCACAACCAATCAATGAGGGCATGAGGATTTAAACTTAGGGTGTCTGTTTGCAAGTCCATGACTTGATCATATGTGTACTCCCATTGCTAAGTCCCATTTGTTATCACACAAGATGTTTTGGAATTCTGTTTCCACCAAGTGTATTATCCTAGTTAGATAGGATGGGTGAAAGAAGGTACAGATTGGTTTGAGATCCATACAGAATACTCTAACAGGTCAAAGAGGGATCTATGGTGTTTCCTATTTTACAGGTTCTGAGAAATTGAATGTCTTAGCTAAAATAATATCACAAGGCTTTGAATAAAAGTCTGTTGAACTTTCAGTGTTCTTTCAAATATGTCAATACTTACTGTCATCACAATTACCCTTACCAACTTCTCTTAGCTTTAGGGAAAAAAGTCACTTAATTTTTCACCTAGATGTCAAATGAGTCAGAAGATACTGAGGAGGTTGGATGGGAAAGAAGCAAGCTACACATTCTATCATTCTGTCTCCTGAAGCTGGCAGTCTCCTATAGGGTTACTTCACATTAATTACGAGGGATGGATCCCAAAGGGAGCAACAGCAGAATGAAGACAGTTTGCAGAAAATGAGATTTATAAGCAGAGGCCAAAGGAATTGGATTCCTAGATTTTAAGCAGGTCTATCAATTCTTTCTACATGAAAATGATTTGGGAAGCATTAAAAATACAGGTGCCCAGGGCATAAGCCAAAGAGTCTAATCAGAGTCCTGGGACCTTGCCCCTGACCTCTGGCCTACACAGAAGGAAGAGAGAAGGCACAAATGTGTTTGTGGCTGTACAGCTGGACATATTTCTACAAAAAACCCTTAGCAAATAGCCCCTTGGCAAAGACCCCTTTGGGTATTAGAGGCTAGAGGCCTCAAATTCTATTTCTGATCCTTAATGGCTGTTGACTTTAGCCACACCAGCAATTTCAATTTTGTTGTCTGGAAAAAATGAGGATATGCTATTATTCTACTACTGCTCATTATATGAATTGGGTTTGAGATTTTTTAAAACTAGAATTGCCAAGTTAACTTAGCAACAGGTGCTCAATGATTTCTATAAATTTGATTTGATTTGAAGATAGGGAAGAACATTGGGAATGAAAATGGTTGTCAGACATAGGGATATGGGACCAGGGGAAATAACATATGTCACTTGAGATTTTAAATAATTTGTGACTTTTCCAGCACTGACTGAGTACTGCCTTATATCTTAAAATTTCCTTATAATTAAACACATAGGCCACTGCATTATTTTATGACCAAAAAATCAATTATAAAACATACCTTTCATTTTAAGGGAATTTGCATCAATAGTACATTACTATCAGGGAGCAATTATATTTTTAATTGCACAAATGTTCATTAAATAGGGTCCTTTCAAATGCTACAAAGCACTGAGCATTTCCTGAAAAGTCTGCTATCTGTTAAATGGCTGCCATGGAAATACTTTTAAAGGCCAAGCAAAAACCAGACCTGCATTAAAGTACTTTAGAAGTATCAACAGAAGAGCTAATTAATTTCTTCAAAGACGTTAAAATAGTTTAGAGTTATGACTGAAGCATTGAAGGAAATGAATGACTGCCATACTAGCTAATAACCATTCCCCTTTCAAGCAAAGGGTAAAGTTATAGAGTGCTAATCCTCCAATCCATACAACAAAAAATACCAAAATCTAGGAGTGGGGCACATACACTCTTGAGTTTCATCCCCAGAAGGAAAAAAAAAAAAAGATTCCTGACATGGAACATGCTTTCCTGCTTTTTCAGAATGTAGTCAATATATATATGAGTGACCATAGGGAAATTTGCCTGTTTATCCTGAATTTTTACAGGAAACAGAAAGTAGAAAGTGAAGTTGAATTTAATAGGTCCTGAGTGTGTTTGCCTGGGACTCCCTGGAGTCTGCTGCAGGGATGTTATTGTTGCCAATCAGCTTCAGTCAGCAGAGCCCCAGTTAACAATATCGTCAAGCTTTTCTCTACAGGAAGTGGACAAAGATGGTTCTGACTCTTAATGAGTCTCCTTAACTGCCTCAGTTTCCCCATTGCCTTCCTGCTTCAGAAGCATATCATTGCAGGTTGAGTTGCTTATAAGAGGATTCATTGGTAGAGATGAGATTAATCTGTATGGGCCTCTATCAGAGACATTTACAGAAAATGCTAGACATGGGCCCCATGGTAATGGTGGGCATTTTTCTTTTACCATCTAATTGCATTATTGGTAGTGGTACATATTTCTCCCGCCTGTCCCAAGTCAAGTTTTACTTCACTGACAGATCAGCAAGATGGAAAATGTGGAAAGAGCTTCATCTCTATTCCTTTTTAAATTTTTAATTTGAGACAGGGTCTAAGTTGCCTTGCCCAGGCTGGGATCAAGCATGCGATCTTCTTGCCTCAACCTCCCAAAGTTCTGAAATTAAGTTCTATGCCAGCACACCCAGCCAAAAGAGCTACATTTTTACATTAGGGAGACTCTAGTGGATTTGCTTCTTCCCATCTACATGAACTTTGGTAAAATCAGCTGAATATAAGGGTGAAATAAGATGATGTATATATAACTTCTTGCACATAACAGACTGACTTTAGGTCAAAAGTGTAAT
Organism: Heterocephalus glaber; assembly: GCF_000247695.1. The sequence goes on along the minus strand of NW_004624737.1, from coordinate 2,352,896 downwards.
TTAAAAAAATTGGTTCTTCTTGCTCTTGGCCCTCCCATAGTCACTTGTTTGGTAAATAATGTATTATTTACCAAAAAAGTTAAGGGAGCATAATATAGGAAAATTGTATTTTTAGAAAATTATTGAACTATACCAAAGCCATAATAGTCAATTCCTTAAAAAAGTGAGTTATGAAACTGTACATACTTCTCATGCTTATTATGAAAACAATGCACACACATCCATATTAATAGGAAAGGTCTTGGATAACATGGAAGAAGTTATAATGCTTCCTTGTAAGTGTGATGAGAATTTTGTTTGCATAAATAGATTTCTATTTTTTCAACAGATATGCATTACTCATGAAATTAGAATCCATTTCTAAAAACCACTTTGTAGCACTTAAATGTCACTGCTAATTTAAAATACACCTTTATCCCAATTCCTTCTTCAGAACTAGACACTGGAGTCCCTGGCCTCTCTTCATGGTGAGTGCAGGAGGAGCAGGTGCCCAGGCCTGTGTCCTAAGGTCCTGGGTCTGACAAACAGGGGAGAGAGGACCTGGTGAAGGACCAACAAATAAGATTATTTATTCTGTAATGTTGGTAGTTTGCATTACTGCAGTGGGCACTGACCGTTCAAGAAGCAAACAAAGGAATTATTCCTGAAGAGCATCAGGCAGGAAAGGGAAATGTTGACCCAGGGAAGGTCTTCTAGGCAGGAAAAAATGTTTACAAAGTGCAGGGGTGGCAAGTAAAATCTGCCATGCCCAGATTTTCTGTTTCTCTACTTACTTGCTCTATCTCAATAGGATTTTCCTCTTCTATACACCTCTGTGCCACTCCATACCTCCAGCCCTCTACACACACACACACACACACACACACACACACACACACACAAAGAGACATGCACATGAACACGCCCAAACATATACTTGCGTTTCCCTGTTCAGTTCCTGTTCACAGAAAAGCAGAAAATCTTTCAATGTCCAAGAACTTGCAATGGATGAAGTGTGCCTGGGAGTCCTCTTCGGCAAAGCAAATCCCCCCATGGAAGAGGGGAAATCCTAAATATGGTTAATCAGAATAGCACAAGTTCCCTAGTGGTCTAACCTAGATAGTGAGCCAACTAAACATGCACTGCAGATCCCAGGCCAGAGTCTGGGATGACTGGGAAACTGACCAGAAAGAAACAAAACTCCATAAAGCACAAGTACTTGAAATCTAATGAACTTGGATTTCTCTGTGTTTCACCACTCTCAAGTGTGACCTTGGAAAGTCTCCTTACCTACCTAAGACTCCATTGTTTAGCTGAAAAGGGTACTTGACCTCACAACCTTCTAGAGCTTGGAGGAGGACTGTGAATAAGCCATGCAAATTAGTGAGGCCTGGTTTAATAATAAGCTCAAATGTTTGGCTCTAGGTTGGCCATGGAGGATTGACTGAGGTAATGGAGGGCCATCATGGATGGTGGAGAGCAACTGGGCACATCAATGTGGGGCACTGAGGTGCTGGTGGTGGTCATGGTGCACAGTTATGGCTGCCCTAGGTAAAGGCAATATGAATGTGACTTCTCCACAGAGAATTTAAAAGCAATAATAAAATGAAATAAAAAGCATTGTTCAGCTGGGGATTTAGCTCAGTGGTTTCACCTCCTGCTGTGCAAGCGCAAGGACCTGAGTTCGATCCCCAGTACCAAAAAAAAAAAAAAAGCATTGTTCAAAACAATGAATTAGTGAATACTGAATTGTGCTGTGGTTCTAAACAATGACAATGATAAATATTACCCCTTGCAAGGGTGATCTACCCCATTTGCTGTTCCAACTCCACCTCACACTGTAGTGCACTCTGGTCTGCTGAATTATGAAAGGAAACTGCTACCAATTCTCATCTCTACCCTAAATGGCCTGCTGTTCCTGGGTGAAGAGTGTAAACTCTACACCTCTCCCACAGAGCTGGTACTGCACGGGTCCTAGAGTGGTTTTGAATGAAAAGGAAGCATAATTCATAAGCCAACTCAAATTCCATTTCTCAGTACCTTTAATAAAATGATGTCTGGTGTCAACTGGGTGTGTATGTGTTAATTAGTTCGAGGAGAAGAAGAGAGGGGTGGCTGAAATGGTGTAGTGCGCTTTTTGATCAGCTTTCTGCTGAAGTTCTCACTTCAGCTCCTTTTCTGTTTCCCAGGAGTGGTTTTCCTGATATGGTTACAATCTGAAGTGAAGCTTACAATGGGAAAATATGGAACTGGAGGGAGGCTCAGATCAGAAGAATGGTGAAGGATTCTTCAAACAGAAAAGAGGATCTGGACCAGGATGACTGAAGGAGTGAGGCCTAAAATCCTTTAGGTCAGGGGTTGTAAAAGACAGGTAAATTGAATGAAGCTGGCTGTTATTAGAGGAAAAAATACCATAGCTTCTTTATATTTGTCTAGAAATTCTGGCCCTCTCAATGTAGTGTTCCTTTTCCCATTCTAGGTGGGAATATGGATATAGATAAATATTTGTTAAGGCTGTGTTAGAACAACAAAGCATTCAATTTCTGTGATGAGGAGAAACTCAGTGGGATGGAGACAGTGTAGATGGGAGCAGGCTTATCCCATGGGAAGAGGGTGGCCACTGCTAGGCTCAGATCCCTTTAGGAAATAGGGTGAGCTGACCAGAAAACCTGGAGGTCTGTACTGTCCTTGCACTCTTCTAATATTTAAATATTGGTTCAATTAAAAATAAAAACAGCCCTGGAGGACCAAAGAAAATACACCAGATGTGCCCCTAAGGCCACTCTGTTTTGAAGTCTGCATCAAACAAAGCTCCCCCTTTGTCCCCAAAGGGAGGCAAGATAACAATTTCCTGTGTAAGCTGGGCCTTCTCAGAGTGCAGTGAGGGCACCATCTCTCCTTAGTCACATCCTACAGCTGCTCCTGAGAGATAGGAGCAGCCCTGGACTGTCCCTATGGAGTATTCCAAGGTTGTGGATGGCTATGCCATTTTCTGCATCATTTCTACTCCTGCCTGGGTTGAAAATACTCCTTTTCCTGAAGGTAGTCATCACCAAACAGCGAGCCAGAATCTCATTTGAAAAGGATTTAGGGTGGACAGTCCGTTGGACGGCAGGTGATACGTGAAATGCTTTTGCATTATACTTTGTATACAACTGAGAAAAGACTGTAAATGTCCTTATCAAACTATGAAGAGAAATTTACCTGAGGCCATCACACTGTCTCCTTCTCCCCAGTGGAAACATTTGTGGCATGGAAGAGACAAAGCTGTCGACACAAAGGCACCAATTATTGAGAAGTTTTTATTGTGATATTTTTCTCAGAAACAGTTCTATCTTGAGATACAATTCTATTAAGCCAAATGCATTCATCTTTCTTAGTGAAGTGCTGGTCAGGACTCCCTCTTTTAAAATCCTTTTCAGATGAAGTACAAAGATTTAAAGCCACTTGGCTCCCTAATTTATGTATTCTTCCTATTGTGATCCTAGTGACATCTAAAAGTATCTGTATTCTGGAAGACAGAACCCTATTCTCGTGGCCTACTGCCTCTGAGAAGATGCTTCAGCTACAGCTTCAGCAGGTCATCCTAATGCCTTTGGATCAGAACTTCTGGATACGCGATACAACCAGTGAATCCCATGAGCATGGGCTCTTTCCCATGGGCTGGAACAATATTTCAAGGTAGAAACATGTTGCTCCCAGGCCTTGTAAAGTCTACCAGCATTGTGCTTTCTTGTTCTTCATAAGGACGCCTATATAGCAAGTTGTCTTTTACTTGGGAAAGAACACCTAGCATTGTCTGAACCAGGACTCCTGAAAGCTTTCCTGAAGTGGCACATCTCCTAATCTTTTAAGATGTACTGTCACCCCTTGGAGCCCATATATCTTATCAAGACTTCCAGTGTTGTAGTCACCTCTTGCTTATTATGTTATCAAATTAATGGGTCAATGTAATATTGTGCATATTATCCTGACAGTCTAGATTCTTTAGAATATATTAAATTAGAAGTGAGAGTGAGAGAGCAATAAGAGACAGTGAGAGTAAATACAGTCCTGGAACAAAACTACTGAGTATATAATACCTCTTACTCCATTTGAATGTGAACTGATCCTGACAGCCTTTTCTCCTTGGAATTGGGAAGTCTTCATTGGTCAAATCAGTGGTTGCAAACCATATACCCAAGGTCACGTTTGTCTATTCCAGTAACGGTACAATGTGTGGCACCAAAGATATGATATAATTAGGGGCACTACTTGTTTTCTCTTAGAGCAGTTTATAGTCTCCAAGATTTATTCAGTTTTTGTAGGGGCCTGATAGGGAATTAAATGGAGATATGCTAGACACCACCATCCCTGCATCTTTAATCTCCATTATTCCCACATTTTTTGTTTTACTTATTGGACATAATATCATTTTTTGTTTTATTTATTGTAAATAGCAATTTTTGAAATTTGTTTGACTTTCTGAACTATGATAGCACTTTTCCAAAGATCAAACATCCAGTGCAAGAGTTGTATCAACTGCCAATTTACTAATACTAAAAATACATTTTGAACAGGAAAAATAACTACTCTGGGTTCATGGACCAGTGGATCTACCACAAACCTTACTTTGACTGAGAGTCCACTTATTGCCTGATACTCATGTGCTCTGCTTTTTATAGGAGAACATGATAATGTTTCAGGTCTTTGCGTATCAATTACAATTCAGATCCTATGTCTAGTGGCTGTTAGAAGGTTGGATATTTGTTCTACCTCAGTGTACATAGTCAACCACGTAAATGGCAGGTTCTTTAGGGGAAGAACTTTGGGAATCATTACATTGTATACTTGCCATGACATTGTGGGATTTTTATGCTGTGGACCTCTTCAGCAAACAGGATTTGAATCTGAAAATGCACTCAGGTCTGGAAACTTGGCAAGGCTGTCATAACATTTTATTGAGGCAGTGACACTCAGCTTCTTGTTCATTCATTCTTCTCCTTGGATTATTTATTATGATAGACAGCTAAGGTAAGTAGAAATATTATAGGCAGTCAGACAGGACTAGACCCTCAAGGGAATTAGTGCAGAAGGTGAGAACGCATTACAACTCTGGCTGGAAGCACATCTGTCAAAGGCCAGGCCTTAAGATAAAGAGGGAATGACCAGGCCTACATACCTCCCCCAGGGATAAGCAATAAATTGAAAGTTATACGTAATTAGTGTCATCTGGTCCGATAAAGTCTAGATAGATATCAGTCACCCAGGTGGGTGACCAGGACCTCCTGATCCATCCCCTCCTGAAAAGTTCCTTGTTCTTTTCATGTACACTTGCTACTAGACTTGATTCCCATTGGATAAATGTTACCTAAGTGGCTATACTTGTAATCTTATTGGTTGATTATAGTTTTCATCCATGTTGTACCCTTCTCATGATTTTGTACTCACCTTGTGATTTTGCCCTATAGAACTTCCCCTCTGAAGTGGCATCCATGGCAACCCATTTTCATGTCCCCTCCTGTCTCTCAGGAGCTATCTTTCACAATAAAATTTTCCTATTCTTAACCTCTGTTGTTCCTTACAATTCATTCTTCGATTTTGGGGAACATGAACTCAGCATATCTGACATCTAGCAGATTGAGAGTTATATTATTTCTCCTATGTCAGTATTACATAGCAGACTTGGCTGTCTGTTTTTTTGCTAAGAATGCTGAGTTCTCGACTGGAACAAAGGTTAGGTAGAACTCTTGAAGACATTGGTGTAGGAAAAGATTTTATGAACAAAACCTCAGTTGCCCATGAACTAGCACAAAGAAGCAACAAGTGGGATCTATTCTTATTACAAAGCTTCTGCACAGCAAGAGAAACCACCTGCAATTTGAAGAGACAACCCACAATGTGGGAAAAAAATCTTCACCTGCTTTTCCTCAGACAAAGGTCTACTATCTCAAATCTATAAAGAACTTGAAAAGATCAGACCTCCCAAATTTAAAGACCCAATCCAAAAATGGGCATCTGAAATGAACAGACATTTCTCAGACAAAGAAGTAGAAATGGCAAATAAATATATGAAAAAATGTTCAACATCACTGGTCATTTGAGAGATGCAAACGAAAACAATGCTGAGATTCCACCTCACCCCAGAAAGAATGGCTGCTATCATGAAATCAACCAATAACAAATGCTGGCGGGGCTGTGGGGAAAGAGGAACCCTGCTCCACCACTGGTGGGAGTGTAGAGTGGTGCAACCACTGTGGAAATCAGTATGGAGATACCTCAAAGAACTAGGACTGGAAGTCCCATTTGACCCCGCTATTCCCCTGTTGGGGATCTTCCCCAAAGAATTAAAAGAATCATACCACAATGAAATATGTGCACCCATGTTCATAGGAGCGCAATTTGTAATAGCTAAAACTTGGAAGCAGGCCAGATGCCCATCAACTGGTGACTTGATAAAGAAAATGTGGTTTTTGTATAAGATGGAGTATTACTCAGCCATAAAGAATGAAAAATTACAGACATTTATAGTTAAATGGATGTACATTGAGGAGATACTCTTAAGTGAAATAAATAGGACACACATATATAAATACCAAATAGTTTCTCTAGTGTGAGAAACAAAGTGTAAATAAAGACTAAAAGGTATAATAGATAATGTGAAATAGGAAGAAAAGGGGCAAAAGGGAAGGGGAAGTGGGAGGGGTAGGGGAAAGGAAAGAAAGGAATGGAATTAATATGAGAAAATGGAAAAATGGAAATAAAGTCTTTATAAATAGGGAGGGATGGAGGGGTTGAAGGGAGGGCAGAGAAAGGAGGAAAAATAAGAACCAAGAGAGATTATGTAAAGGTGCAAATTTCCAATGATGAATGTCATTGTATTGTATACCTAAAATGTACCAATGGTTAAAATGAATAATTGATAATGCAAAATAGGAAGAAAAGGTCCAAAGGGGAAGGGGAAGTGGGAGGGGCAGGGGAAAGGAAAGAAGGGAAAGGAAAAATGATGAGAAATGGAAAAAATGGAAACAAAGTCTTTGTAAATAGGGAAAGGTGGAGGGGGTGAAGGGAGTGCAGGGAATGGGGAAAAAATAAGAACCAAGATGCATCATGTAAAGGTACAAGTTCCCAATGAGAAATGTAAATGTATTGTATACCTAAAATGTACCAATAAAAGAATTAAAAAAAAAAAAGAATGCTGAGTTCTATTCAACATCTCTATGATGATCTATGAATTAAGCCTTCTTGCTGCCACTCTGTTCTTGGTTGTCATGACAATTACAACAATTTGTCTTCTGGTAGTAGGTACCAACTGGCCTCAGTCGCTTTGGGGAGCCCAGTATCCCCATTGGCATCAGTGAGCCTAAGTATTGCCAGTCCTGGCCCCAGAGGAGTCATGCCAACCGAACCACTTAGTGATGTTTGTTGTGCATCTCACTAGCTTTTTCCCAACGGCTTTGGTAAGTGGTATGTCCTCTGATTGGCCTTTGGCTGCACATGATGCACCTATTCCTGCAAGCTCACTCTCTTGAGCCTTTTTATTTCTTCCCCCATGTCTTCCATGGCAATCAGACAATTCAGCCTCTCAGCAGGGACCATTAGTTTTCTATGAGAAAGCTACTTTAGCAGCAAATTCACATCATTCCCTAGGGGATCAATTCCGTATGTCAATAAAGTGACCCCAAGTTTAAAAACGCCCATCTCTTTTTTTAATACCTCTATTTTATCCAAATTTATATTCTAGCCCCCTTAATTGGGTACCTTGATCCCTGCCAGCACACTTCTGATGACATCTTGAAGCTCCTTTAGCTTATGGTCACTTTTCTTCCTTATGCTCAGCATATCCCTTGCTGGGTTATGCTGTGACTTTATCCTAGTTATAGGCCTGATGTCTAGGAAAGGGGCAAACCACCTGTTGTCTTTTTTGTGTGAATGAGTCCCTTGTATCATCTTCCTGCATAGGAATGTGCCAGTTCTTAATTGAGCGGGGCACACAACCACTACAGGCTCAGATGGTTCAGAGGAGACTAGGAGACTAGGAAATATCCATCCAAACATTCCAATCCCATGTGTCAGGGTCCCAGGTTTGTAAACTAGAACTCTGATATAACTTAGTAATAATCATCAAATTCCATTATTTTTATATGTACAAAGCCCCCAATGCATTTCAAATGTTTGAATCAGTGTATTTCTCTCTGCTCATATGGTACCCCAGCCAACACTGATGAAGTTCAACAATGGGACTTCTACCTCATGGTAATGGATGTCTGCATACCACCTACCACGAGGGCAAGAGTCTTCATTACCAGCTGAGTGGTGAATAATCCAGTCCCCAAGCTTTTTCTTATTGCCTGCTTTCTTAGATCATTCTTAGTACCAAATGTTAGTAGTTGGGTTTTCCAGGAAGCAGATGCTGAGATGAAATTAGAATCACAAAGGGTTTGGGTTTTTTTTTTGGCATATAATACCTGTTAAAGGAACAATGAACAAATCAACAACATGCAAAGAGAACTATCATATCTAGAGGAAAACGTGACAAAATCTCAGCTAACACAATAAGAGCTCTGGAGCCAAGACTGCCTATTAACTGAGTTGATAGGAAATTGGGGGCCCTTTGAAATATTGCCTCATCAAGTTAATAACTGGGCAGTAGGTTGCTGGATAAAATACAGGATGTTCAGTAAAATTTGAATTACAGATAAATAATGACTCTTTTAATATAAACATGTCCCATGCAATATTTGGGGTATACTTTTAAAAAGCTCCATTCTTTATTTGAAAAACAAGTTTAACTGGGTTTCTTGCATTTTAATTTGATAAATCTCAACTCAAACTGGGGGTCACTTTACAGTGTATCACTGCTTTCCTCAGCCATTGTCTTGGAGTCAGCCTGAAAACTGTGACCTTGGCTTGAAAGTCAAGATAGACCCAAAGATGCTAACTTCTAGTGGCTGCCAATTAACTGCACTCTTAATAGCTGGGCAGCAAGGTCTTTCTTGAAGGGAGAATTGAGCTGATGCTCTCAGCATCTGATGCATTTTTTTCAGTTTAACTATTGTCTCTCTTGTCATGTACAAGCCTGGTGAGGATGAGGTTCTCTTGTTGATTGTTACAGCCCCGGTACCTAACAGTGCTAGTTTGATGGTACATTCTCAACTGTTACTTGTTACACTGAACTGCACTTAAGGCTTCTGGCACCTAGGGATATTTAGGGAGGACAAAAAGAAGTCTTCAGTTGTTCTGTCCTCAGAGTCACACCCTGAGTTCTGTTGATCTTTCAATAGCTTTCCTCACTGTGAGCAAATAAGCATAGGCAACAGGTGGGAGATCAGCTCTGAGTTGCAGAGTCCCAGTTTACAGACACTGAATTCTCCATCAAGGCTAATTATTTATGGAATTAGTTAAACGCTTTCCAAGTAAACAAAATAGATTCTAATTGAAGAATTTTCAAGAGAGTTCTTCTATACGAAGGTTAGTGTTTAGTTCTCATTTGTCCATATCTATTTACCTCCTGTATATGTCCCATAGAAGGCTTAAATCCAACAGACCCAAAATAGAAATTACTATCTTGTGTTCCAGTACTGATCCTTCCACCATTTCCCCTCTATCACTGCAGATACAGTTTCCAAATCTGAAGTAAGTTCTGAAGATTTTGTCTCGTTTTCCCTGATAGCCATCTTTTCATTTACATGCTGCCACTGTTTTTGTAGTTTTGATCTGCATCATCTCGTACCAAGATATGAGTGGGCCATCTGTCCTCCTGCCTTTGGTACTGCCCTATCTCAATACATTTTCTATTGTTAGGCAGTTAGCTTAGAAATTTTTTAAAAAATTGCATCAAATCAAATCAAATCATTCTATTTTCTTAAGTCTCCCCTCTTTTTGGGATCACATCACAATCTTTTCTACTTTGCTTGCCAAAAAATTCTTACTCTACTTTTAAATGTGCTATCTGATCATATCACACTATTATTTTACCTGCTTGCCATTACTGATAGGATGAAGCCCAGCCTTCTCTGTATAGATTATGAGGTACTCGTCTGGACTTGCTTTAATTTGTGTCACATCCTCCCTCACACCCTCTGCTGTGACATAGTTTCATGAACATATCATGCTCTATCATGTCTGCTAGCCTTTGTTCAAACAGATAACCCTGCCTGAACTTGCTCTTTCTCTAACCTTTCTATTGCATACATCAGCACCTCTCAAACTTTTTTGGATGCCAATCACCTGAGGATTTTGCTAAAATTTCAGATGGTTCTGTAATGGGGCCTCAATTGCTTATTTGTAATGAGTGATGTTAAAGTTGCTGGTTCATGAACCACAGTTTGAATAGAAAAGGTCTAGATAACATGTCTTTCAGAAGTCAAAAAAGTGTTTCCATCTCTCTACAGCCTTTTCTGAATCTTTCAGGAAAAATTGACTTCTTCTTTCTTCTTGTACTATTATTCATTATGAAATTTATTGAAACTTTGGCCATATTTTATTGCAAGTTTACTCTGTTTCTGTCTTCCTCTTCTAGACAGGAAGCTCTGTTAGGGCAGGTATCATTTTTGAATTGTCAGCCCTCAACACAGCACACTGCAATGCAGTAGATATTCAATAAAAGCTTGTTAAATGAATGCATATAGAGACATCTTCAGAAGATGAAAAGTATATTTACATGTAGGATTCCCTTTCTCTTCAACTTTCTGGTGATACACTTGAGCATACTAAATTAGAACTCCTTTGATTGTATATATTAATCACCCAAATCAAATTTCATCTCTCAAGTTGGTTCAGATGGCTGAGAGAGATCCTGAGAAGCTCACTGAATTGAACAAAGAGACTTTGGTAAGGCAAGTGTATTAGTAACTTTCTCATCATAGGTACAAAATACCAAAACATCTATAACTTAAAGGAGGAGAGGTTTGTTTTGGCTCATGGTTTTAGAGGGTTCAGTCCATGATTGGCTGCCTCCAAGGCAGAAATGGCAAGGTGAAGGGCATGGCAGAGGAAAACTGCTCAACCCCTGGCAGCTAGGAAGCAGAGAGAGAAGGGAGGAGCTGAGAACAAGAATATATATACCTTTCCTAGTCACACCCCCAGTGAACTAATTCTTCCAACCAGACCCCACTTTCTAACAGCACATTCGACTATAAACTCACCAATTAATTAATCTATTGATAAATATAGCATCTCCATTATCTGAGCACTTTCCAAAAGCACCACTTCTGAACATATGAGACTTTGGAGGATATTTTAGACTTAAATCATAGCAGCAGAGTCCAGAGATACTAACCATCTCAGCAATAGGAACTTGTTGTCCTTTCCCATGGGCATTACCATTGGCTAACTTAGCCTGAGTTGCTTTTTTTTTGTTTCTGTTGGTCCATGCTTCTTTTGTGTTGGCTATTTAATTTTCTACTACATATTGCCCTATCCTGAGTCATTGGGCCCCCAGCAGACACAATTTAGCATCACAGCAAAGAAAAGTCATGGGTCCAAAATGTGAGTGATCAGAAATATTGTGTGCATATGTGTGCATACACAGACATGTACGTCTGTGTATGCCTTTGTGTGTGTGTGTATGTGGGGGGGGATGCAGAGAAGTAAGGTCTACTAACAGAAGTGATATGGAAATCTTACTACTTTAAAAAGAATAGCCACTTTAATCAGCTAAATTACCAACAGTTCAGAAAAAGTTTCATCAACATGGAGTGGGAAAAAAGGAGGAAGACAGATGGGATGAAAGAAGGACAAATGCAAAGAAGCTAAATTCATCTCTTCCCTTCTACTCCCACTAGTGGCAAGTGTTGGTGCAGTCTGTTTAGAGTATCTGTGAATCACACTTCCATGGATGTCAGTATCCTTCCAGTAAGGGCCATCAAATCATAGGCAGTGTTCACTAACAGCACTATAGAAGCCTTACAGTAGCAAGGCATGATTTTTGAATCATTTACCAGTTTTGGCTTTCTCATCTATAAAATATGACTAATAACACTGACTCCACTGATGTGGGGCTTAAACAGAAGCATGCATGCAAAGCACTAACATTTACTGAGCTAAAAGCAAGCAATGAAAAGGAGCCCAATGGCTCCTGTTGAGAGGTTCTGAGGGGTTAAAGAGCTCACCGTAGGTCACACAACTCACAGATTGTAGAATAGGGTTTTATACTCTTGTCTGGCTTCTGGACCTGTGCTCTTTAAACTAGATCTGTAAAGATAAGTCCTGTTTTAATGGGAGTTCGAGGTATAGAGGAACTGTTTCTCCCTACTTGTCATGGCTGGTTGTTATACAAGAGCACAGTTTGACCACAACTCCCCTGAGAGTCGCAGAGAGGGTGGGAAGAGGTACAGTGAAAGAAGGCTGCCAAGGATCACATGTGGTAACTCTCTCATTAGAATTAAGGCTTTGGGACATACAAAGGGGGAAAAAAGTCTTGAAAGTGTATTTTTCTTTTTAAAATGTGAATATAATTTATCTAAAAGCAATGCTTCTGGATGAAAAGAAAAAATCCAGCAATCTTCTACTTTAAGTACTGAATTTCTTCCTGATCGCTGGCCGTGTTTAGCTTATTTGCTTTGCAGTTGTTTTATTGCTGCTTTTAAGTGAATTAACTCCCCCCTCCATGTTATCTTACCTCAATCTCTAGGCTACCTTAGAAAATGCAAAGTAACTTTAATATTAAACTAGGCAAACCCAACAGGAATAACTGGCTACTAAAAAGAAACAACATAGTGCATACTTAAATAAATGAGAAAAATGTGGGAGATTATCCACCTGTTTATCTTAGCATGAGGAGGACTTTCTTCAGATACACATCATCTGCAGAGACCCAGTGTAATATTTTAACTTGTCTCAGTTCTTACATCTCCTGAGGATCTTCGGACTAGAATAACAACATACTTTGTCCACTTGGGCTAATAACTCTATCATACTTTAATTCATGTAATTAACTTTGAACCAAAAACTAACAACAAAATCCACGTGAACAAAACGAACCCTACAAAACAAAATCTCAGAAACAAGATAAAGAAAAAAAAGCCTCACCAATTTTCTTTCTCTCTCAAATCTTGTTCTATAGTCATTTTTATACATTTAACATATTTCCATATTTTGTAGCCATTTAATCTTTATAAGTGTGATGATGATCCTACTTTCAGTAGCATCAAGAAAAAATATTGAAAACAAATACATAGCCATCTCCTGCTGTTTTTAGCCATTCTGAAATTGTCTTTGGAAAAATCTGAGTGGTTTGTCAATCTGACTGCTGAGTGAAATGATTCCTCAGCACCTGTAGAAATAACAAGAGAAGGTGCCACAGCCTGGATACACACAGGTACTCAGCAGAAGCCAGGAGCTTTTATCTTTCAGTTCACCTGATCCTAACCATAACCCTGTGAGATAGGACTTTTCCTTATACCTCTTTTACAGATGAGGAAATCCAGGCTTGGCTATCTTTACCATTTAAGTAGTAAATGGGGAACTGTGATTTTAATCTATCCAATGACAATAAAACAATAGTCAATATTTATTAAACATTTATCACTTTTCAGGAACTTTTCTATAAGCTTTGCATATGTTAGCTCATTTAAGCTCTATAGAAGGTCCAGGAGGTGGGAATAATGAATACTTTCTTTTAACAAGTGAGGACACTGAGGTACAGACAGATGTCTCTCATCTGCATAGCTCAAAATTCTGTGCTCTACATAGGGCTGGAGCTTTCCACCTGGTGCTTTACTTCTGTCTGCTCTTTTGCATTCACCTGCCCACAGGTTCTGGAGGTAGGATTCACATGGTTAGTTATATAAGCTCTGCTGTGACTGCTTCTGGCTATTAGATTAGAAAACAATTATATTTAGCTATAATGTGTATATTCATTGGGGAAGAGGGTTCCAGAAGATGAGTCAAATGGGGTACTTTTCTAGAAAAAAGAAATAGAACTATACACAATATTTCCTTCTCAAACTCATCCTCAGCTCCTCTACCTGAGACCTAAATTGTGGAGAGAAAATGACTGAAGCTGCACCTGCCTCAAGGGATGCAGGAAGCTTCTGGCTTTGCTGGGAAATTTTATGCTTAGAGAAGTAGAAGAGGCTGTCCTATACAGAGCGTCGGGCCCAAGGATATCCAAGGTCATTTCCAAATAGAAAAATCCATGCACTGGGGAGAGGCAGAGCCCTGAGGGTTTAGGAAGTCTGGTTAAGACTGGGCCAGTGTAGGCACTTCTCTGTCAGTGGCAGAATGTCATTGAGCCTTGTTGATGTTAGAGGCCAGTGCATATCAGTGCTGGCTATAATTACACCAAGGGCTAAAATTAGCTGGCATGCTGTCTTGGCAACTGGGAGGATATAAGTCTCCCAATTTATCTAGCATTGCTAATTCTGGCAAAACCAAAAATGGTTTTTCTGCTGTTCTCAGAGGATAGGCATTCAACTACAATAACATCCTTTTAGTTCTTCTTCCTCTTCTCTACATTTTAGGAGATATCAAATATAAATCCAGGCTGACTTTGGTTCAGGACAAATATCTACAAATATGGAAACCTAATGGGAGTCCTGTAAGGAGAAGAGTTTAGGGACTCTTCTGAGTTAGAAGTAGATAAGAGAAAACATGTTACTCACTGTTTTTAACTGACCCTAGAAGAGCAGTAAACTTTAAAGGGCACCAGTTGAAACAGTGGCATTGTGTCAGTAGAACATTCAGGGGAGGAGGTGGTTTAGGCCTTCAGTGCTATGGTAAATGCCACCTTTGATGGACGTACACCTAGATCCACCCTGGACTGAGATTATAAATGTTGTCCACATCTTCAAAATGCCTGGAATCTGTCCTGAAGAAGAGTGAAGTTTTTATATACATAGGCTGAATATGAAAGGGTGATTTGATCAATTACTGACATTCATTATTCATCATGGAGTAATAGCAGGACATGTTGGATACATCCAACAAACCTGATGATGGGAAGAGAGAGTGGACTAATGAGAAGAACCCAGGCTTAGGTGTGAAATGGACTGGGGTCAAGCTACATGGTTTCGCTAGGTAGCAGGCAACTTGAATTTACTGATCAACCCTAGACTTGTCTTTAAGTCTTCCTTTGCCAGAGAAGCCAGTGACAGTGAAACTTGGTGCCTGAGGATGGATAAATGAATAAACAGAGAAGATTAAGAAGAAACATCACCAGGAAAAAAATCAGTGAAATTTCAATAAGATGTAACAATCGTTATGTGAAAGGTGTTAGATAAACTGGAAAGTGAAAGAAAACCACCTCACTGGGGAGTTTTAAAATATCTTAAAAATAAAACTCTCTCCATTTTTCTATTGTTGGTCTTTTGTAAGTTATACTTAGTATACTAAGTTAAGGCTGTTAGAATTGGTCCAAATATGGTTACGTTTTTCATTTATTTTTCCACTTATGTATCACCTGCATAGTGGTATCTTGACATGTAAGTACACAAGTTTCTACACACATGTATATTTTTAAAGAGTTAGTTTATCAACTTATTGCTACATGACTGAAGTTTTTTGGTCATACTTACAAAGATCTCTTTTTCCTAGTACTTTTATGAGTTCATGGTCTCATTCAAATCTTTGATTTATCTGGAACTAATTTTGGTGTATCAGGTCCAGGTTTTAACTTTACTTTTTATTAGCTAACCACCTCTTTTTCTGAGCATTATGCACTGAATATACTCTTTTCCTACTAATTTGAAATGTTCCTTTATCAATTTACTAAATTTTTCAACTTAATTTGTATCTGTATCTGTATTTCTATTCTAATCCACTTGTTTGTTTATGTGTTTTGTTTTTATTTTTGTTTTTGGTACTGGGGATCCAACTCAGGACCTTGCCCTTGAGAGGCAGACGCTGGAACCACTGAGCTAAATCCCCAGCCTGTTTTAGTAATTGATGTAACACAGTGCTTAAATTATTGTAGCTTCAAAATATGTATTAATATCTATTCATTAATTTATTTTAAAGAATATTTTAAATACTAATTTCTTTTCATATGAACTTTAAATTACCTTATCCACTTTCAGATAATTTCTCTTGGTACTTTTATTGAGAGATATTTCAAAATTATAGTTAATTGGAAGGATTGACAATCTTATAACCAGAGCTTTCCTATTCAAGAACAAAGCAACTTCTCCATTTGTTCAAATTTTCTTTTGTTGTCTACATAAAACATTTCTTCTTTGTTTTTCCCCTTGTCATGCCTGGGACCTTACTCATGCTAAATAAGTGCTTTGCCACTGAGTTCTACCCCAGCCCCCTAAATCTTTCTTACAAATAATACATAATTGAATCTTTCTCTGAAGACCAATTTTAAAGTCTAATCTTTTAATATGTGACTTTAACCCATTTGCAATTGTTGATATGACTGAAATGCTTAAAAATTAGATCCATTATTCTGTTTTATATTACATATGATAAGCAGAATAGGCTTATGCTTTCTGTTCTTCAAGCTCAAATAAAATCTTACACTGTATGATCTCTCTCCTCTTTGATTTATTCTATGTGTCTGTCATTGTGATAATGCCATGCTGCTTTGATTACTTTCACTTAGGAAAGTTTTGTCATCTGCAAACAAGTCCCGCAACTTGTTATAATCTTTTATTTTTTATTAAATATCTAGTCAATTGCATCTTAGTTCAAGTGGCAGATACACACACATACACACACACACACACACACATGGATCGTCTCCTCAGTTTCTTTTCACATGATTTGTAATGAAGCTGTGAGTTCATCTAGGCTGGAACATGTTGCAAGAACTTGATCTACATTGCTTTACTTACCTTATTTCCTTACTCCTGATCGAAATAAACTACAGCTAAAGATGTATCAGAAATTCTTCCTTACTCAAGGATTACAGTTTTGAAGAGTTAGAGGGACAGGAGAATATATTATAGAAAAAATAGGAGAACTCTTTTGGTTGGTAAAGGGTATCAGCCTCCCAGAAATTTCCCAGTTCAGGTATCATCTGAAGAGGAGTCAGCATTTCAAAGCTCACTCAAGACTCTGGTCACTGTCATTATCTCAACTACTTTGGTGTAATGGAATTGTTCAGAATCAGATCACATGAGCTCTGTGTAACTCTTCCATTTACTTTACGTTCTTGGGTGAATTATAGGACTTCACTAAGTGTTGTTATAATTCTGTAAATAGGGATTTTTTTTTGTACTCATAGGATCATTTTAATATCATTTCATATACCAGGTACAAGGAAGAGGACCATGGCTGTGGATAGAATGTATATGATATGGGTAAATTCAGAACTACTGCCAAAATTGCTAGTGGTTATAGGGCAGGATAGGACCTTATAACAGAACACCTAGGAGGAAGATTGCTTACAAAATGGTGTCACCATGGCAGGAGTTAGAAGGCTGATTGGCCCAGTGGTTATATGGTGGGAAGCGGGATACACGGAGCAGTAGACCACACAACTCTATGACAAAGAATGATCTGGTAGTGGGGAAGAGACAATGAGTAATGCAAAAGAGCGAGCCAGTTCCTGGTTATGATGAGAAGATGGGGAGAGTGAATGGATTTTCTTTTATTTGAATCAAGAGTCAAGAAGTAGCAGTTAGGATCAGTTGTCTGGTAGAATTGCTCACGGAAGATCAGAGTTCCAAATTAATGTTTGCTATATATTCAATGTCCTATGAGATAAAGTTATTAACTAAATGTAGGAGTTGGAGAGTACTGAGAAGTAAGAAAGATGAACTGACTTTTTTTTACTGCAAAATTCAATGATGAGTTAAAGGGCAAGGCTTTTCAATGAAGGGTGATCAAAAAATACAGTGAATGTTTAAGTTTTAAAAAGTTATTACGGTAAAAGACACATTGCCATTAATTTCTCTCAAAATTATCTTCCTTACTTGGAACACATTTATTACGCTTGTTCTTGCTACTTTCTTAAGTAGTTCCGGAAATCCTCTTTCATGATTGTCTTTATGTGGTAGATTAAAAGTACAAGAAATGCTGCTGCCAAGTGCCATCCAACAGAAAGGCAAGCTTGTGAAAACATGATGGTGTGTCCTCACCCACCTTTTTCTCTGGATCTGGCACCCTTGTGACTTCTGACTCTTCCTCAAAGTAAAAATGACTATGAAAACTAAACATTTTGAGTCAATTCAGGACTTCAAGGTAGCCACAACAGAGCAACTAAAGATACAACAAAGTACCTCCAGAACTGTTTAAGAAAGTAGCAAGAATGACAGGGCTAGTATGTTTGAAATGAAGGAGATAATTTGAGGGAGATTAATGGCAATGTATCTCCAAGTGTAATAATTTTAAAAAATTAAATAAAAATGGTATTTTTTAATCATACCTCATTTTAAGATGGTAAAGTATTGAGGATACCTCTATAACACCCTCATTCTTAACCTTCTGTCTCCCCAATTTCTGTGGCTTTCCTCCTACAACACTTGTGCACCCTTCTATCCTATTCAAGCATCCACTCTCCTCTCTCAGTTAATTCCATTTATTCTGATAAACCTCTGCTACTTCATGTATTCTGCAAATTGCTGCCTCCACTCTCTGCAAGATGATTTGGTTTTAGAATCTCAGAAAGTAAGTTTAAACTTAGGGATTAATTGAGTTTTATGATCTTATTTTATCTTCTTTTTTGCTTATTACAACTATATTTTATTTTAGTGATGGCATCAGTGTTTATGAAATTTGTCTTTGACTTAACAGCCTGCAACTAGTGATTTTATAATACTGCTTCATACATGGTTTACAACAATATACTTACATTTCTTCTTCTAGACTTTAAGATACAGTTGCCATACACTTAATGTAGTTTCATACACACATATTATGAATCCTGTCTTAGTTACGTTCTCATTGCTGGGACAAAACACCTGCACCCACAAGGTAAAGGAGGAAAGGTTTATTTTAGGTCACAGTTTGTAGAGGCTTCAGTTCATAGTCGGCTGGCTCCAAGGCAGCTGGCATGGCAGAGGAGAGAGTTCATGTCATGGTAGGCAAGAGACAGCAGCCTACCTTCTGCTTTCCCTTTTATTCCATCCAGGCTTCAGGCCTATTAGTAGATTCCACATATACCTATACAGGGTGGGTCTTCTGTCTTCAGAAAATCCATCACTCACACTCAGAGCTATGCTAAAACAATCAGTGGACTAATTTAATTTCACACACCCATGATCCAGTCAATCTTCAAAGCTCCACTTGTGAGCACAAGAGACTTTGTGTGTGTGGGGGGTCATTTAGATACAAGACATACTACATTGTTATACTTTTTGTTCAAACAATCATCTTTTAAAGAGATTCTAATAATAAGAAAATAATCTTATACATTTTCCCATGTAGTTACATTTCTGAAGGTCATTATTCCTTCCTATTTCTGTATTTCAATCTGGTACATTTTTCCCTATTATTTTTTTTAGTATCAGGATATTGGTGATGAATTTTTTTCTGTTTCTGAAAAAGTCTTTGTTTTTGAAAGATATTTTCTCTGAGCAGTTTGTTTTTTTTCCAATAACCTAAAGATGTTGCTCCAATGACTTCTTAATTGGATTGTTTCCAATAAGAAATCTTCTGTTAGTCTTTTCTCCTTCTTCTTCTGGTTTTCTCTGATCAATTTGATTATGATGAACCCTTGTGTTCCTCTCCTCCCACATTTATTGTGCTAGAGATTTGTTGATCTTCTTGGTATGTGGTTTATCGTTTTCATCCATCAAATTTGGCAATTTGAGCCATTATTTCTTCAAGTATTTTTCTGCCTCTCTCTTCTTTTGGGGATTCCTATTATGATTATATTAAACTTTTTGAAGTTCCCCAAAGCCCACTAATGTTTTGCTCATTTAAAAAATTCTCTTTTCACTGTGTTTCATTTTGAATAGTTTCTAGTGTCTTGTCTTAAAATTCATTGATCTTTTCTTCTGTGATACCTGAGCTGTCATCATTCCCATTCAGAGTATTTTTCATTTCACATATTATTCTAATGCCTATGTGAATTTTGTGTTGCTTTTAATTGAATGTTTTTTCTTCTTGCTATGAGTTGTATGTTCTTGCTTCTTTGTATGCTTAGCAATTTTTGATGGGATGCCAGATGCTGCAAATTTTACTTTGCTGGGTGTTGGATATTTTTGTATTCCTATAAATATTCTTTATTTTTTCTGGGATGCACTTACTTGGAAATTATTTGGTCCTTTTGGGGTTTTCTTTTAAGACTTGCTAAGCAGGACTAGAGCAGTGCTCAGTGGAGGGCTAATTTTTCACCACTACTGAAGTAAATCTCTGTTATGTACTTTACCCAATGCCCCACAAACTGTGATACTTTCCATTCTGGCCAGTGGTGACAGATACTATTTCTAGTCCTGTGTGATTACTCGACACTATTACCTCTACTCCTTTCAAGTGGTTCTTTTTCCAACCTCATGTATTTCTACCATATGCACACACTGATTTAGTAGAATACTTAAAGGAGACTCTTTCCAGATTTTCAGAGTGCTCTCTCTGTACTTCTCCTCCTCCTAGTACTCTGTCCTACAAATTCTAGCTGCCTTGGTCTCTGAGACTCTCTGCCCCCTCTCTCAATTTATGGAACCCACCGCACCCATCCTATTTACCCTTCCTGCACTGTAACCTATAAGGTCTCTCAATTCAGGAAGCTGGTGCTTATAGTGCTCATAGTACTCATCTTGTTTGTAGGCTCTCAGGGATCCATTGTTGCCCGATGTTCAGTATCTTGAAAACTATTTTTTTGTACATTTGGTCCATTTTCTCATAATGTGGGAAAATAAGTGTGACCCTGTTACCCTATCTTGGCTAGAATCAGAAGGGCCAATCTAATTTTAAAATATTTCTGAGAGGGAGTCATTGTGGAGTCTAAATGACTGTGAATTTCCTCAGGCAAAGGTCTGAAGGAACCCTTGGCAGACTTTTGGGAATGGCAATTAATGATATTCCTTTCTCTTCTCCCAAGGGACTCGGTTTCCTCATATAAGCCATCTCTCTGTTGTGCTCATTCTGAGCTAAGCTTGGATGAAGGTGATGTCCCAACTGAGCTTAGGCTTTATTTATAAGTGGAAAATTACTACAGATTTTTAGATATACTCCACAACATGATCATTAGGAATTTAAAGGGAATGATAAGACTCAAGGATCATCAGCTGACTTCAATCAGCAAAGCTCAATGTCATCTCTAATGTATTGAGCTATAAGGATTAAAAATTCATAGGCTTCAGAGTCAAAATGAGATTCACACTTAGTGTGAATAAGAATTAGTCTTTGATTCTGTAGTTTTGTTTCCTAACCTAGCACCTCCTGCAAAAATAGAAATGTCAGTGCCTGGTGTTGGTGGAGCATGCCAACTGATACTGTGACCTGGAGGACCAAGAAGGCACTGGCTCCACAGCCAATTGGCAGGCTGCCACTGTCAATGGGAAAATCATTCCTGTGTGATAAGACAGCAACAAATGCTTTCCCTGTGGCTGCAATTAAATGGGCTCTGCATTATCACAACAGGGATTCAAGCTTTGCATAGCAGTCATTTTTGCTAAATATTCTTATGCTTATTTATACTTTCCCAGGCCTTGTCTGAAAGCATTTCCCTTTCGGGAAAGAACAATAAGTGGGCACAGGCATAGAAGAATTTAGGGGGTTGAGAAAGGGAAGGGCAAAAGGGAAGACAGAAGATTCTATAATCAGTCCTTAGAAGAACTGGGTATTTCTGTGCATGTTCCATAAAAGAGAGTAGCTAACTGTGCAGGACATATGTCCAATCCCAGCGGGCTATATTTTTCCTAACCTAGAAACTCATAAATGTTTATTGAAGGAATAAATAAATGAATGAATAATCAATAAAAATGGTGCAATGTGCTCTAGGTCCGAGACCAAATGCTGTCTTTGTAACCATAACATCTAAGTAGGGTTCCTGACATAGGAGAAACTCAAATACATGTTTTTGAATTAGTTAATGAGTGAGAAAAGGAAGGCAGAGAAGGAAGAAAGGAGGAAAAGAGCAAGAGAGAGATGGTTTAAGGATAGACAGCTGGGCTGGCACCTCATATCCCTGGCCAGTGTACATGTCTGCCAAGAAGCAGCTTTGTTTGCCTTTTCCAGCTGTTTGTTACATCTGCTTTGGGGCCATAAAATCTCAGATGTTTTCAGTGAGCTTCTCTGTAATTTGTTAGCCCTTTGTAATATATAAAACAGCTCAAAGGAGTCCAGGTACCACTGGCTACAAGGAAAATTCAGGATTTTAGCTCTAGGATGGAGGGGCTCTAGCATAGTTCTGATTTATCCCTAGTCCCTCTTATATCCTTTCTGTAGCAGTGGTTGCTGAACTGTATATGAGAGGAGTGAAGAAGACACAGAAAGAGGGGGAACAAGGAGGGGAGAAGAAGAGAGGGAAGAAGAAAGAAAGAAAAACAGCTTTATGAGTCCTCTGTAAACCCACCTGTAACATCCTCTAGCTTCCACATTCTCTTCCATTCTCATGTAGAGTCCTGTTCATTTCTATGTCAGTGTAAGAGCTTATGGGTTTTAAGAACAGAAATCAATACCTACAGTATATGGCACCTTGGCATAAAGGTGTGGAAGAGGGATAAGGACATTTCATACCCTGTAAGCTGCCTCAAGTGGAATCCATGGGCAAAATTCTACATAGGACTCTCCTACATGTAGCAAACTAGAGACTGGTCTGGGCATCAAGAGTGTTGGTCTCTGTCTCACATCTGCCTCTAGCTATGTAAATGTGAGCAAATCTCTTCTCTTTGGGCCCTGTTTTTCTCACCTGGGTAATGGAAAGGTTGGGCTCTAGGGTCTTGGAAGTCCTTGCTGGCTCTAGTTCTGTAATTCTGAGGCTCTGACCAACCATGAAGGGACAGGAAACAAAGTCCTGGTGATGGTAACCCTATGAAACTTGCTTCTCCAAGACAGGCTTCACATAGAAGATGTGCTGAGTAACCACAGTCCCTAAGCTTCTCCTGCGTAGTCTTCTAAAGCCCAGTATTTTGGGTCAAGAGAAAGAAAAATCAGTAGACACCATAAATACACAAAATAAGGGAAAAACTGCCCAGCTCTAGAGCCCCAATCCTTTGAGGGCGTGAGATTGTCTCCAGCCTGTCTCCCCTAGTCCTCTTTGCTGCAGACATAAATACCTTCACTCGTCAGCCTAGCTTTAGCTAGTTCATGAGCCAAGGCAGAGATTACCCTGGTATAGATACAAAACCTGGTGTGAATCACGGAAAAAACAACAACAACAACGAGTGATGATGCATTTGATTGAATCTACACTCACAAACTTAGGTGTTGGAAATATCACTGTTCTATATTTTTTAAAAAGTAATATTAAATCTATCTCAGAGTCTCCATCCTGCCAAATTAATGGGAAATCAATCTGAGGAGTAGTAGTGAGACTCTAAGATTATTCCTGTTGGGTAAATGGCAGATCACTTGCATGACTACTTTGCTAATTAATTGGCTGGTTACTGCTAAGACCTTTTTGGTTACAGTCCAATGGTCCCATAACAGCTGGTATCTCTGCTCTGTCAACCATGGTATTCTGTGAGACTTAGAGTCAGTATACTAAGGTCCAGCTTCTCAGGGGCAGCATGCAATGTATAGAAACTCTGCCAGAGAGTGGGTACTATTCAGGGATCCTGAAGACTTCAGTCTTCTCTTTCTCCTTGTCCAAAATTCATTCCTTATTCTCTCATCCTGTATCAATTAGGATTCACTAGAGAAACAGATTTAATATAATATATATTAT
>NW_004624737.1:2302802-2329116 GCF_000247695.1 Heterocephalus glaber | reverse complement strand
AGAGGAATTATCTTGGACATTATATAAAATACATAATATATAGTTATATAAAATATGTTTTAAATATAATAGAAGATGTTTTATATTTATATGATTTACAAGGTAGGTTTATAATGGCTGCCTACAGAATAAAGGGTAGAATAGTGTGAAATAGCTGTCTGGGCGATCCAGCCAAAGGTTAAAGGCCTGGAGCTCACTGCAGAGACTGGTGTGTTGGAAGCTGAAAGGTCTGCATAAGAGGCTGAAGAGTCTGCACTGGAATCCCGAAGGGACTGGAGATGAAGTCCAAAGGCAGTGGCAAAGACTAGAAATCCTCCAAACAAGCAAAGAGGGAGATTTCCTTCTTCCTTACTTTTTAGTGTTATCCAGGTTACAAGCCTATTGGTTTGTGCCACCCATATCAAGAGTGTGTCTTCCCTCCTCAGTTTGCAGCTTACGTGTCAGCCGTCCACACACACAGCCAGAACTGTGCTCTATCAATCAGCTAGGTGTTTCTTAATCCATTTCAATTCATATCATAATTAACTATCACATTTCCCCTCCTAGGAGAATCTATTCAACAACTTCAAATATTTAAATCTGAGAGAGACTTCAAGCAATTTCTGCATTAGGCTTAAATGCAAAGAAATAGTCTGTGTTTTAATTAAGGTATAGGCTAGGTTACTCTGACAAGAGATTCAAGAGTACAAAAAATACAATTCTCAAAAACATTTATGGGCAGCCTGGAGGTGAGCCAGTCAGGGCTACTGGTTTATATACTTCATGCAAAGATGAGAGCTCCTTCCAGCTGCTCATTCTATCTCTCTCCAGGATGTTGTTCCTATCTGTGTGGCCAAAGCAGGGTCATTTCCATGCCTGTGGCCTGGCCCACAGAAAGGGGAGAGAGAAGAAGCCCAGGGTCAGTAACCTGTCTTTAAGGTGGTAATCTAGACACTATTGTGTCACTTCTATTTCAAAACATTTACTAAACCAATTCACAAGACCACATCTGACTCAAAGAAATATGGTACCAGAAAGAATTCTAGCACTAAGAAGGAGATCCAATATATTTAGGGACAAGCTAAGCTATCTTCTTAAAATATAAGGAGAAGAAATCATAAATTAACATTGAAAGAAAATTTCCAATTTTTAAATGCACAGCTTTATCATTCTTCTGTCGTTATTGTGTTATGTTTTCATCATGGTCAGAATTCTATGCATTATCTCTGGCCCTTAACAATAATTCTGTAAGGAAGTAATAGCTTTCATGTTATTTGGGGGCTCTGTGGTAGACTTCTGATACATTTAGAGCAGCAAAACTACTTCTCTGTATGATTCGGGATTAAAGTTGGCCATGAGAGAAATTTGGATAAATTTGAAAGACAGAAGTGTACTAGCCTCCATTTCTATGCCAGGCATGATGGCAGCTGTGCACATTGTCCCTGTCCTGCTGGTTCCCCTTGCTGCATAGGGGAGCATCCAGGATCCCAGCTCTTCCCTCTCCCACTGGACTTTCTCCTTCAACTTTTCTGAGGCTTGGCCAAGTAAGCATGCACCATTATGTTGAAAGGCACTGGCTTTTCCTAGAGGTCACTCCTGCCATAAAGTTTGAAGTTGTTTGCCTCATGTGTTCCAGTTTGTTCCCTTGAGTTCCATTTTTCTTCCTGGGTCTTAGTTTGTCTTTACTCTTCTTCAGATTTTCTTCCTGCCTGCCGGACTGGCTGATCTATAATGGCTCAGTTCCATGTAAGGCGACAGCCTTACATAGTCTTCCCCACACATCCCACCATTATGTAAGACTGAAATCCTATACTAAGTCCCTCATCGTATAGAACTCATGGAAGTTCCACTTCTCTGATGAAATCTTCACTGAGAGAGAGAGAGAGACAGAGATGGAGACAGAGACAGATAGAGACACAGAGACGGAGAGACAGAGACATTCTGGTTGCAAGTAATAAAAAAAATCACCTTCACATTGCCTATGCATATAAAAGGTAATTTAAGGATGTGAGAGTGTCTAATGGAAGCCAAGCATGGGGAGACCATTGGATCTCAGGGAAGGAGAAGACCTTCTTTATTAAAACCAACAATAACACAAAAAATACCTTTCGTTTTGCTATATCCCACTCTTTAGCCTTTACCCCATTTTTGACCTCCCATCAAATTCAAGAGTTGCTGGCATACTCTCCTGCATTTTCTCACTTCCTGTAATTCTTCAGCCCTCTAAAAGGTAGGTTCTAATCCATAACATCATAATCATCAAGTTTGATATATATTTTCATACCTTCAACTCACCTGAACTTTTAGCAATGCTGACAACTCCCTTTCTGGGTGGATGCTGTGACATACTCCTAGGTACTCTTCAGTGAAGGTGTTTTTGCCACAGCTGTTGGAGGTGATGAGATCAGGACCTTCAGGTTAGAGCCTGTACAGGCGTGAGCCTAGCAACAGATAGCCCCTCAGCCAAGATCATGTGGCAGAGGCAGTCATATCCAGTAGGACTGCTATTGGGGAGGGCCCAGGTCAGATCACTTGGCTTAACTCTGGGCAGTATTTCTCCAGAGCAACCTGTTGGGTGGGCAAGGGCACCTTTGGTCCTATATCACAGCTCAGCTCCTCTTTCTACTTATGTCCCCTTCCCTTCCCTTCCCTTCCCTTCCCTTCCATTCCCCCCCCTTTTCTTTCCTTCCACTCCCCTCTTTGTTTTCTGTTCTGTAGATGTCAAACCCAAAGAGATTGCTGAGTAAGATTCCTTGGATGCCAAAATTTGTCTCAGTGTCTGTTTCCTCAGAAACCAGCCTCAGACACCTTCTTCCACTTCAAATCCTCTCTTTACTCTACTTAGATGTCTCCTCTACTTAGTTCTCTGTTTTCTCTTGGTTCCTCTCCTGTGTTTTTGTTCAGACCATAGCTGTTTCTTTGCAGGTTTTCACCCTTCTCTCTGTATGTTATAAATATAAGCTTTGGGTGGGGTTTAGCTCAGTAGTAGAGCTCTTGCCTAGCATGTGTGTGATCCTGGGATCCATCTCCAACACCTGAAAGAAGAAAAAAGAAATTTCTCATTTCTCCCCCCAAGAGAATCTGTCATTTCTGATATTTTTCAAATGGCACATATGTGCTAATGACCCCCACCCCAGCTTATGCATCCAGCCCAGGCTACTCTTTAGGGTCCTAGTCCCTTCTGGCTAATATCTAATTTCCTCCTTGACAACTGCATTTAGATGACTATTTATAAGAATCACAAATTTGATGTTTCAAAAACTAGACTATTTTCTTTTCACTGACACCTGTTTCTCCAACAGAATTTTCCAGCTCAGTAGACTGCATCCACCCATAGTTCAAGTCAGACACCCACCTCCATCTATGATTCTCCTTCTCCTTTGCCCCCTGCAATCATTCAGCAGGTGCTATCTCTTGTGTCTAGTTATAACCATGCAGCTGGTACAAAGACTCCAGAATTTCTTTAAGCTTCCTCCTTGCTGGTTCCACTCTAAGAACAGTATGGGAAGAGCTGTCTGCTTTCAGGCAGGTGTTGAACAATTTGTCATGCACATAGCCTGGATCAGCTCCCAAAGTGCTCTTTGAGGGCTACTGAGTCTCTAACAAAAGCACAGAGAAATGCAACAGTTCTGATGACCCTTAATGAGTTATTGTCATTCTGATAATAAAACTATGTTCTTTATTCCAGGGCATTGCTTAAGAACTGTGTCATTGATCACTTTTATTAACTAGATCCATCCATGTACATATATACTTAATATTAATATAAACAACGCACATTCCTGTGAAGGTGCAGGAGGTGATTGTCTCTGGGAGTAAAGAAAAGGCAAACAATATAGATTTATAGCACAAAAGCAAACAAACAAAAGTTCAGAGCAAATCTTCTCTAAAAGCAAGACAGTCAATCAAATATTTACTGAACACTCACTTCATGCCAGGCACTCGGCTAAGTGTGGTGAAGGAGCTCCCTGATAAATAAGATGTGGCTCATGTGTTTTCACAAAATAGTTAAGGAAACAAAACACAACAAGTGAACAGTTAGGTAATAACAGGGAATTAAGAATTGAGACTTTGTTTAAACCAAATAATATACAGAAATTATATATTGGGATTTCTTCTAAACTATGCTCTGCAAGTAATTATAAGCACAGCAAGGACTGAAAAATATGCAGGGATCCTTAATTGTTTTCAGCCCAGTGGAGAATCTTGGTAAACATCAGCACCTCAGCTATTCATTTCCATGGCAACCAAAAAGTGTAGGAGAGTAATAACATTAATTCTTATTAGGGCAATTAGAATAATAATAACATACATATACTGAGGCCAAGTTTTAGGCACAGGGAATACACTTAGCTGCTGTTATCTCACTTAAACTTCACAACAATCCTATGAGGTAGCAGGTATTATTGAGGCTCAGGGAGAGTAGATAATCTCATCCTGTAAGTGGTAAAAACCTGGACATGACCCAAGGTGTGTTTGGGTGCAACTCATGCTTTTAACCAGTAGGTAAGATCCCCAAAGTCAAGATGGGAACTTATCCCTTAGCACCACTTCCCAAGAGGAAAGAATGCAGAAAGACTTAAGTTGAATCATATAGAAAAACAGGTTGGCTGGGGATAGAGAAGTGTAAATTCATTCAGGGACACACCACCAACAAATGGAAGTGGGGGAGTTAAACTTTGTAGGTAAGTGTTACACACAGATTACTAGAAAGTTAGCTTTTCATTCAAGAACACTCCTGAACATTGGGGCAGTATGTGTTATATAAAATGGGTGAAGAAATAAACAGAGTTGCTATTCCTGATTCTTGTGGGGAGACTGTGAGCATGGCCTAATTTTTAAAGATGAACTCAGAAATTCAGCACATAATTTGAAAAACTACTTTTTAGCTTCTAAAACATAAGCAAAACTCTTCCATGGAAGCCACTATCCTTCTGGCAGAGTCTTGGGGACTCCTGGAAGGAGTGGAGTGCAGCAGCTGATTTGTACCAGCTGGGAAGAGTGGATGCTTAAATTTTCAGGAATTTCCCCTACAGGATGACAGTAAGTTGGTGGTTTGAAATCAGCCTATTGGAAGTATTTATACTATGGAAATCAATAAATGGTAAAAATCCTCCAGAGAACCGCTTGTTAAGTATTTACCAGCACACCATTTCCTGGAAGCAACAAGGATTTTACTAACACCCTTTCACCTTCTTCAGGAACCCAGGTAGAACAAATGTGGCAAAAACTAGGAGTAGGGAGGGTGTAGAGAAGGGAGATGGGGACTATAGATATAGAATTAGGGCAAGTGATGAATTGTGATTCCAATTTCTTGTTGCATATGAATTACCTGAGGGAACTTTTATTTTTTTATTTTAATTTTTATTGGTACATATTTGCATTTACATGATGATTATATTTTTCATGGGAAGTTGGTACACGTACATAGCACATCTTAATTCTTTTTTTATTCCCTTCACCTCCTCTTCTTTCTCACTCCTCCCATCTTTTGTCCCTTTTCTTTTTGCAGAAGATCTATTTCCTGCTTTCTATTATCTATCTTTTATTTTGCTCTATATTTATATGTTGGGTTTCTCATATGAGAGAAACCATTTGATATTTAAACTTCCGTGTCTGATTTATTTCACTTAACATTGTGGTCTCAAGGTGCATCCTTTTTACTATAAATGACTCGTTTAAAGTTCCTTATAGCAGAGAAGTACTACATCATGTATAAACACCACATTTTCTTTATCCATTAACCTGTTGATGGACACTTAGGCTGCTTCCAAGATTTAGCTGTTAGGAATTAGATAAAGACTCCTAGATTTGGAGAAGCACCTAGGCCATTTGACACTTGGAGCAGAGAAATACCTCCCTCTTCCATATGACATTATTTTAATAATAATTATATAGTAATTAGTAATAACATTATAGAGTACACCTACATAAACATAGATGGTACAGCACACACACACTTACATCTGTTATTCCTGGGGCCACAATGAACAAAACAATAGTAGAGTAAATCAAGCACAGCAGAAAACAATGAAATCAAGAGACTCAGTAAACATAAAATGTATGAGGCTACATCTTATGTAACATGGCATACTTTTTTGCAGTAAACATTTTAAAAATTAATTCTATTGGCACAATTTAAATATTGATAGTGATCACATTCATCAAAGGGAATTTGCACCTGTGCAAATATCTTGATTCCTCTTTTTCTCTCAATCCCCTCCCCTCCTTTCAACCTCTTCTTATTTACAAAACCTTTGTTTGCATTTTTTTCCTTCTTTTCTCATCTTTGTTCCCCTTCCCCTTCCTTTTTCCTCCCTTCCTGCTTCACAGTTTCCCTTTCCTTTTGATCAATTTCTTCCTAATTCATACTATCTATTATACATTTTGGACCTTATTTATTCTTTCAGTTTCTTACACCAGAGAGACAATGAGATATTTACACATGTGTGTCTGATTTATTTCACTTAAGAGTATAGTCTCAAGTTACACTCATTTAGCTATAAATGTCTCAAGTTTATCTTTAAGGCTGAGTAGTAATCCATTGTATAAAAAAAACACATCTTTTTTTATCCATTCATCAGTTGATGGGCATTTGGGCTGTTTCCAAGATTTAGCTATTACAAACTGTGTCACTAAAAACATGGGTGTGCACATATCATTGTGGTATGATGCTTTTAATTCTTTCAGAAAGATATCCAGCAGGGAAATAGCTGGGTCAAATGGGACCTCTCTAATCCTAATTTTTTGAGGAATATTCACATTGATTTCCACAGTGGTTGCACCAGTCTGCACTCCCACTAACAGGAGAGAAGGGTTCCTTTTTCCACACAGCCTCACCAGCATTTGTTGTTGGTTAATTTCTTGAAAATAGCCATTCTTTCTGGAGTGAAATGGAATATCAGCATTGTTTTAATTTGCATCTCTCAAATGACCAGTGGTGTTGAAAAATTTTTCAATATTTGTTTGCTGTTTCTAATTCTTCATCTGAGAAATATCTATTCACTCCAGATGCCCATTTTTGGATTGGATCTTTAAATTTGGGAGGTCTGATTTTTTCAATTCTTTGTATGTTCTAGATATTAGTCCTTTATCTGAGGGACTACTGGCTAAAATGTTTTGCCACTGTGTGGGTTGTCTCTTCACCCTGTTGGTGATTTCTTTTGTGGTAAAAACTTTTTAATAGGATGAGATCCCAGTTGTTGATTCCTTGCACTACTTCCCATGCACTTTGGGTTTTGTTCATGAAGTTGTTGTCTATCCCTATGTCCTCAAGAGTTCCACATATTCTCTTTTCCAGCAGATTCAGTGTTTCTGTTTAAATATTTAGATCTTCAATTCATTTTGATTTTAGTTTAGTGCATAGTGAGAGACATGGGTCTAGTTTTAATCTTCGGCATGTAGAAAGCCAGCTTTTCCAGCATCACTCATTAAAGAGGCTATCTTTCCTCCAGTGAATGTGTTTGGCCCCTTTGTCAAAGCTAAGGTGGCTAAGTGTGTTTGATATTGTTTCCACCTCTTCCAGTTTGTTCCATTGATCTTTGGGTCTTTTTTTTTTTCCAGAACCATGCTGTTTTTATCATAGTAGCTTTGTAGTATAATTTCAAAACAGGTACTGTGATGCTCCCTGCCTTGCCTTTGTTACGCAGAATTGTTTTTGCTATTCTAGGTTTCTTTTGGCTCCAAATGAATTTTGGGAATATTTTCTCTAGTTCTGTGAAGTTTGATAATGATAATTTGATTGTGATTGTATTAAATCTGCATAACAATTTTGAGAGTATGGCCATTTTCACTATATTAATCCTTCCTACCCAAGAGCAGGGGATCTTCTGATATCCTCTTTGATCTCCTTTTTCAGAGTACTGTAATTTTCAATGTATAGGGCCTTTATTTCCTTTGTTAGATTCATTCCTAACCATTTCATTTTTTTCAATGTTATTGTGAAAGATGTTTCCCTAATTTCTTTCTCAATGAGTTTGTTATTTGTGTACAGGAATGCTATTGATTTTTTAGAGTTGTCTTTGTATCCAGCTAAGTTACTGAATTTGGTTATTAAATCTAAAAGTCTTTTGGTGGAATTTTTGGGATCTTCTACGTAAAGAATCATGTCATCTGCAAACAATAATTTAACTTCTTTCTTTCCTATCTGTATTCCTTTTATTTCTTTTTCTTTTCTAATTGCTTTGGCTAACATGTTCAACAGGAATGGTGATAATGGACATCTTTGTCTTGTTCCTGATTTTAGAGTGAAAGCTTTGAATTTTTGACCATTTATGTTGGCTGTTGATTTGTCATAGATGGCTTTATCAGATTGAGGTAAAGACCACCTATTTCAATTTCCTGTAGTTTTTTTTTTTTTAACATGAATAGGTATTGGACTTTGTCAAATGCCTTTTCTACATCTATTGAGATGATCATGTGATTTTTATCTTTGGCCCTGTTGATATGGTATATTACATTTATTGATTTGAGTATGTTGTACCATCTCTGCATCCCTGGGATGAATCCAACTTGGTCATGGTGCATAACCTTCTTGATGATTTGCTGCACTCTGTTTGCCAATATCTTATGTCATCTGCACTCTCTCCTGTTTCTTCATTGACTCCAAGCAGTCTTATGTTATTCTTCTTTGCATCATCTAGCAGCTGCTGGATTGATTTCTCGTGTTCCCTTATAACTTTGAAGCAATTTTTCTTTTCCTGGTCATTAATTGCAATCTTATCTTCTATATCTGAAATTCTGTCCTCACATTGGCTCATTCTGCTGTGTAGACTTTCAGTGGAGTTTTTCATCTTCTGGAAATCTATTTGCATCTGTTTTATGGATTCCATTTGTTTCCTATGTTGGGATTCCATCATGTTCCTGAGCTCCTCTCTAGATTTATTAAACATGTCCTGCACTAGGAGCACAATTTCTCCTGTTATCTGAGAAATTATTTCTGATTTCCTTTTTTCCAGATCCCCTTTTGTTGCCAGTTCAGTGGGTCCAGGTGGTTGAGTATCAGAGTGTTCCATTTCATTTCCCTTTGGGTTTGCTGTAGGAGATCTGGAAGTCTGGTTTTGAGACTTATTTATGTGTTTTCTCATTTCAACTGGGGGGGTGGGGGGTGCTGTTGGAGCCCATGCAGTTCACCTCCTCTGAGCTGGGAGAGGTGGGACAGGGGACAGGAGCGGCGGGATGGATGGCAGCCTGGAAGCCCCTTCCTCTGGTCTGGGAGTGGCAGGATGGATGGCGGCCCCAAAGCCCTTTCCTCTGGGCTGGCAGCAGAGGGAGGGATGGTGGCCAGGAAGCCCCTTCCTCTGGACCAGGAGCAGTGGGACGGTGGCTCAGAAGCCCCTACCCCTGGGCCAGGAGTGGCGGGATGGATGGTGACCTCAAAGCCCCTTCCTCTGGGCTGAGGTGTTTGCCAATATCTTATTGAGGATTTTTGCATCTGTGTTCACTAGGGAGATTAGTTTGTAGTTTTCTTTTTTGGTTGGGTCCTTCTCTGGTTTTGGTATAAGGGTAATACTTGCTTCCAGGAATTTGTTTCCGAGTATTGCTTCCCTTTCTATTTCATTGAAGAGTTTGAAGAGAATTGGCAGTAGATTGTCTCTAAATTTCATATAGAATTCAGCAGTGAATCCATCAGGACTTGGGCTTTTCTTTGTTGGTAACTTTTAAATTACATTTTCAATTTCATTGACTGATATTGGGTTGTTTAGAATTTTTATACCTTCTTGATTCAGCTTTGGTAATTCATACGTATCTAGGAATCTGTCCATTTCTTCTGTGTTTTCCATCTTATTAGAGTACAGGTTCTTGAAGTAGGTATTGGTGATTATCTGGATTTTCACAGGATCTGTTGTGATTTCATTCTTTTCATTTGTAATTGCATGAATTTGAGTTTTTTCTTTCATTTTTTGATAAGGTTGGCTAAGGGTATATCAATTTTATTTAATCTTTTAAAGAACCAACTCACATTGATTCCTTGTGTTGTTTTCTTAATCTCAATTGTTTTAATTTCTGCTCCTATCTTTATAATTTCCTCTCTCATGTGAGCTTTCAGGTTGACTTTTTCTTCTTTTTCTAGAAGTTTAAGGTTCAACATTAGGTTATTTGAACTCGTTCTGTTTTCCTGATGTGAATGTTCACTGATACAAATTTCCCTCTTAGGACTGCTTTCATTCCTTCCCATGAGTTGCTGTATGTTGCGTTGGCATTGTCATTTAATTGTAGATACTATTTAATTTCTTCTTTTATTTCATCTGCAACCTATTGGTTGTTCAGGAGGGTGTTATTTAATTTCCATGTGTTTATGGAGTATTTGTGGTTTCTTTTGCCATTGATTTCCATTTTCATTGCACTATGGTCATATAATATGCATGGAATAATTTTATTTCCTTTGCATTTGCTTAAGTATGTTCTATGGGCTAGTATGTGGTCTATTTTGGAGAAAGTCCCAGGTACACCTGAGAAGAATGTGTATTCTGATATTTTGGGATGGAACATTGTGTAGATGTCTACTAAGTCCATTTGTACACAAGGTTGGTTCAGTTCTGATATTTATTTTTTGATTTTTTTTGTCTAGATGATCTATTTGTGACAGTGGGGTATTAAGGTCCCCCATTACAGTTGTGTTTGTGCTTATTAAATTTATCATATCTGTTAATATTTGCTTTATATAGTTGAGTGCACTGATATTTGGTGCATATATATTTATAATTATTCTTTTTCTTGTAGTTTTCCCTTAACAAGTATGTAATGACCTTTTTTGTCTCTTTTGATCAGTCTTGGCTTGAAGTTCACATTGTCTGCAAATATAATAGCTACTACCCCTGCATTTTTCTGGGTTTCTGTCACATGGAATATTGTTTTCCATCCTTTGACTTTCAGTCAAAAGTCAACTCTTATTGAGTTAAATGTGTTTCTTGTATACAGCATATTGTTGGATCTTGTTTCTTGATCCATTCTGCCAATCTGTTTCTTTTGATTGGTGAATTGTAACTATTTACACTGATGGTTATAACTGATATATATCAGTTTATCCCTGTCATATTATATTGTTGGTTCCTTGTCTTTCCCCTCTGTTTAATTGCCTGCCTGGTAGCTTCTTTCTATTGGTGTTCTTAAAATTGTAGTTTTAATTTTCTCTTTCTAACAGGCCCTTCAGAATATTTTGTAGAGCTGGTTTGTTGGTTGTGAATTTCTTCAGTTGTTCTTTGTCATGAAATTATCTTATTTCATTGATTTTAAAAAATAGTCTTGTGGGGTACATTAAATCTGGGTTGGAGGGTTTTTTTGTTGGGTTTTTTTTTTGTAGGGCTTGGAATACTTCACTCCATGCTTTCCTTGCCTTAATGGTTTGTGTTGAGAAGTCTGCTGCGATTCTCATAGGCTTTCCTTTACAGGTGATTTTTTTTTTCTGTAACAGCTTTTAATATTTTGTTCTTGTGCTGAATTTTGGGGAGTTTGATTATTATATTCCCCGGTGTAGATTTATTTTGATCATGGATATTTAGAGTCCTGTATGCCTAACTTATTTGTATGTCCAAATCTTTTTTCATGTTTGGGAAGTTTTCGGCCATTACAACTGTGAACAGCCTTTTTTTATGGCAATTTCACTTTCTCCTGATCTTTCATTTACTTTGATCAGTCTTATATTGTTTTTCTTTGCATCATCTTGTAATTTTTGGATTGATTTTTTTATGGTTTCTTGTTGTTTCTAATATACCTTTCTTTTCATGGTTGTTAACTGCAACCAAGTTTTCTAGATCTGAATTCTGTCTTCTCCCTGGTTTAAACAATTGCCTATACTTTCAATGAGTTTTTAATCTCCTGGATATCTGTTTGAATCTGTTTTGTGTATTCCATTTCTTTTCTGTGAGTGTTCATGGTATCCACCATTTTCCTAAGCTCCTTTATTTTTTTAAATCTGTTTCTACTCTAGTTTCATTGAGCATGTTCTTCATTTTGATTATCATTTCTTTTTTTACCTAGAGGATTATTTTCTTTATAGCCTCTTCTATTTGTTCATTTATTTCTGCAGCTATCATTTCAGAAAGTTCAGGTAGGTTGCTTCTAATTTCCTCTATCTTGTAGTCCCTTATACTTGTCCTGATTGGGCTGGACATCTGGAATTGCATTTTGCTTCTACCTCTTGTCATTTTCTATTTTAAAATTTTATTTTGTTTTTCTAATTATTGCTTGTAGATTTCTCATGGTAGATATTTTCATCACTATTATCAAGGTTTCTCTAGGCAATGCCCGTTCCTCAGAAATGTCTTCTAAGTGTAGGTGGTTCTTGGTCTTTGTGTTTATCCCAAGATCCTACCTCCCCAATCTATTGAGGATGAGAGGTTGCTATGGATTTAGCTCAGCACCCAGTTCTTTGGTACTAGACTATGGTGGTGGTTTTGACCCCAGACAATCGTTTTGTTGTAGACTGGAAAACAACTAATTACAACAGGTATGATATCCTGGCCAAAGTAGTACAATTAGCAGTATCGATAGCATCTACCATAGTCTAGCAAGTGACAAACTATAGTCCCTATTAGTTTGGTACCTTTAACCATATGAGCAAAGTTTAAATCAGGAGCCTATATGCAGTGAATTTCCCTTTGGTAGAGTGATTTTATCTTGTGGGAGGGAAATTTAAGAGGGATAGGGGACAAAGCAGGGAGAAAAATGAAGAGAAATATAGTAGAAGCAAGGCTAGAAGGCAAAGGATGAACACCCAAGCTTTGGGATACTGGAGGAGAGGACAGGAGAGAAAGCACGAAGGAGGAAGCAAAGGAACATTAAAGCAAACCAGAAAGGCAAGAGACATCATTCACTCACAAGAAAGTTTCATAAAATCAAGAAAGATAGTTGAGGAAAGAGAAAAAAGAAGATGAATAGAACAGAACAAGTATAAATGTATAAAACCTAAACAACAACAATAGGAAAAGAAAATCCAGCCAGACTGAAGAAGGGAAACAAATCAAGCAAACAAGGAAAAAGAAAGATAATGAAAATACTAAAATTCCTCTGGTATCCACAGCTTTGTGTTAGTGTCTGAGACTGAACCTGCATATGCACTACTCAGCTTTGTCAGGTCTATAGTGAGATCAATGCTGGACATGGGGTTGCTTCTGACTTCCGGGGTTGAGAACTTGGGCCCTTCCCTAGTCAGCAGCCTTCCAGATGTCTCTTGCCCAAGTCTTCCCTCTGTGACCCTGTCTGCACAGCTCTCTCAGCTGCTGTGCAGCCCTCTGCTGGAGCCAGTCTGAGACTATTATGGTCTGTGTGCTGTTGGTTCCTTCTAGGTCTTGAATGGGCTCCTCGGTTCCATACCTTTGATTATTTTGATGTTCTAGGTAAAGGGGTTTGGGCTCTTTTGTCCCACCACTGGCTAGGGACATTTGCTTGTGTCCAAAGTCACAGTGCAAGTGGGAAGTGTCCCCTTCCTGTCACCATGCCAGGCCACTTGCCCACCTGTGTCTCTAGTGACAGAGCAGAGGGCATGCATCCAGCCCTTTGTAGGCAGGGCCAGTTCTAGTGGCCCTGCTTGTCCTGGGAGCAGAGTTTGTTTGGACCCAGTTTCTATTTCTCAACATAAATTCCCTCAATCTGCTGACCAACTGCCAGCAATTCACTGTGGCTGGACAGCTCTTCCCTTCTTTCTCTCAAGGCAGCAGAGCAGCCCTGGAAAAAAAGCAATGCTGTTCTGCTATCAGAGTTCAAGTGTGCACCTCTCTACACAAAATGGTGATCCCACATGCCAACTGCGATAATGCGAGCCTCACTTACCAACTTTTTTCCTCCAGAGTGGGCGCTCGTGGAATATTGTTTTGTGCTTCTGCCACTGCCTCTGACTGTACAAGACTCTCTAGATCCAGGTCTATTCTCTGTTTCTCAGTGAGCAGCAAGGTTGTTTTCGCTGATCCCTGCCAGTGTGGGCACACAGTGAATCTGCTGGGTTGAGTGTTCTTCGATCTGCATCAATGATCTATTTCTTCTGTAGTAACGGATTCTATTTTCTTTCCCTCCTCTGTCAGTTCCCTCAGTGTTCTCATGTGACCTTTAAACCCTTTTTTTTTGGTCTTTGGGATGTTGATTTCCAGGATACGGGCACCTTCTCCTGGAGAAGCTGTGCCACTGGCACTCACTGCTCGGCCATTTTCCTAGTAAACATTTTTAATAAGTAGGAGTATACTTGAAAATCATGATAAAAGTACAGTGCAGTATCCGAGAGCAATCAATCCTCTATCCGCCTAGAAATGGGACGGTGGGGGATAAAAAAAAATGATAATAAAGGCTTGTGTAATTTCATAGTACATGGGGGGATGGGAGGTCAGTGCCTCAGAGTGGCCAGAGACAAAGACACTTCTGACATAGCCATTATTTATTCGGTACACACAATAATTGGAGGGAGCATCAGATGACTTAGGACTCAGAGGGCAGCTGTACTCTTATGTTGCTGAGGGTGGTAAGGAGAGCATTCTTACAGTAGTAGGTGAGACAAGAGAGCAGGCTAATAAAAAATTTGTCCTTCCCCCAGGTGAAAACTTTCTCTCTCTCTCTCTTTCTTCTTATTACTACTGGGTTCTCAAAGAACCATGATGTCTTCAGCTGATGTACTCTTGGCCTTGAGTGTCACAGTATCACAGAATCATTGAGGCCTCAACTTGTGACTGGAGGTACATGGAGTTATGTTTCTGCATACCGTGACATTGGGCCTTAGAAAGCTATAGTCATAATTTAATTATGAAATGAGTTTTCCCCAAAATAATATAAAATGGCTCTAGACAGTGCAGTAAATACATAAACTATTGTGTACAGTATACAATTATACATGATATACTTTTATATGACCAGAAATACAAAGTTTTGTGCATACCAGCATCACAACCACAGCCATAATGTATTGTGGTAGACATTATGATGGTAATGATGTCACTGTGATCTTTTGTTTAATGATAAATTAAGAGTGTCTCTTTAAACTTCATTTCTTTTTTTATTAATTTTCCAACAGCATATTTCATAGAACTAGAAAAAACAATTCCAAAATTCATGTGGAACCAGAAGAGACCTAGAACAGCAAAGTCAATTCTAGGCAACAAAAACAAGTCAGGCGAATATGTCAATTCCAAACTTGAAACTATACTACAAAGCTACTGTGATAAATAAAAAAGCATGGTACTGGCAAAGAAACAGACCCAAGGACCAATGGAACAGATCAGGAGATGCAGAAATAACTCCAGACATACTCAGACACATCATCTTTGACAAAGGAGACAAACATTCTCACTGGAATAAAGATAGCCTCAATAAATGGTGCTGGAAAAACTGGGTTTCAACTTGCCAAAGATAAATACTAGACCCATATCTCTCACCATGCACTAAACTAAAATGAAAATGTATCAAAGATCTAAATATTATAACAGAAACACTAAACCTGCTAGAAGGTAGGAAAAGATTTCATGAACAAAACCTCTGTCACATGAGAATTAGCACAAAGAATCAACAATGGGGCCCTCATCTTATTAAAAAGCTTCTGCACAGCAAGAGAAACCATCAACAGCATGAAGAGACAACACACAATGTGCGAAAAAATTTTTATCATCTGTTCCTCAGACAAAGGTCTACTATCTAACATATATAAATAACTTTAAAAAATCAGACCTCCAAAATTTAAAGAGCCAATCCAAAAATGGGCATCTGAAATGAACAGGCATTTCTCAGATGAAGAAGTAGAAACAGCAAATAAACATATTAAACTTTGTTTCTTTTTTTTTAAACTTTATTTCTAACTTAAAATTTTTTAACTAGATCTCCATCCTTATTGATCTGTTTGCTCCCTTCTTACATCATCGCAGAAAAGTCAGAATTTTTTAAAGTTGTCAAAGGTTATTCCTTTGTCCAAATCTTTTCAATAGGCTTCCTACCTTACTCAAACTAAAGAACAAAATCTAATACCTGCAAAGCCTTGCTTAGACCATGTGTATTGATCTCATCACCATTACCTCTCTGAGTAAATCTCTTCACTCATTTCATTCTAGCCAAACAGCTTCTTGATGTTCTGCAGGTTCACTAGGCATTTCTACCTCCAGGCCTGCCTAGAACACCCTGTCCTCAGGAATCTAGAGGGCTTCCTCATTTCCTTCAAGTTTGTGTTCAAATAACTGATATGAAAAAGGCTTTATTTTTCTTGTTTTCATGTAATACCATCAGACATACCACATGTTATATTTATTTTCTCTTTCCTCTACTAGGTTTTTTAAAGCAAGTTTTAAAAGTAGTATTTAGTGTTTTATTTCCAGTGCCTTGCACATACATGACACTTAATAAATATTTGTTGGGCAAAAAAAAATGAATAAGAAGTGGACCATGAGATGGAAGGAAGGGATAGGGAGATGAGGAAAAGGGGATTTAAAAAGAATTAAAATGGATAGAATTAACATGAGAAAACGAAAAAGTGGAAACAAAGTCTTTGTAAATAGAGAGGGGTGGAGGGGTTAAAGGGAGGGCAGGCAATGGGGAAAAATATAAGAATCAAGATATATTATGTAAAGGTACAAATCTCCAATAATGAATGTCATTATATTGTATACCTAAAATGTACCAATAAAATTAATTTTAAAAAGGAATTAAAATGTGTTATGTACATGTATCAACTCCCCATGATGAATGTAATCATATACTGAAAGCATGAACTAATAAAAATAAAAATTATAAAAACAAAAAATTAAATAACTAAAATGAATCTAAATGTACATGATCAAACATTAAATAATAATAATAATAATAACAAAAGACTGATAAAAAGCATCCTTTCCTCCAACCTATCTTAATCACATTCTGGAAACAATCAGAATTATTAAAACTATTTTCTGTTAGTTAATGCTAGACCTCCAAAAAATATGCTTCTCTTTACATTTCTTGATTTATTGACTTTCAGCATCACTCTATGATGATTTTCATCATCACTCTATGATTATTTCTATCACCTCTATGATCAAATTTTATTAATATTTATTGTATGTCTACTATTTTCTGGGTTCTGCTTTAATTCTTAGAAACACAGTATAGTGGTGAATAAAGAGAATTACAACATCTGACCCCCTGGAACTAATGATCTATAAGATATAATTAATAATGTGTACACAAGTAATAAAAAGTACAGTAATTATAACCGTGAAAAGGACTATGAAACAGGTTACTATGAAAACATAAAGGAGAAAGGACTGATCTCATTTGTAGTAGTTGCGGTGGGTTGGAGACAACATTCCTAAGGATTGTAAATTGAGACCTGAGCCATGAGTTGACTTGGCAAGAGATTCAAAAGAATGTTCCATGTAGTAGGAATAGTATGAGCAAAAACTCAGGGCTGCAGCACAGAATAATGAAAGAATTGCAAGGCCAGTGTTGGTAAAGGCTATGTGTCAAGAGACTCAGATAGATAAGATGAACGCTGCTAAGCAAATCATAATGTTCCTAGCTGGTAACAGTTGCAACCATGTACCCATAATGACAGTGGCAAACAGCACAAAAGGAAATCTAATCCTTGTGTATCGTTGATTAACTCTAATATTCCTTGTTCAGTTCCTGTAAGATCCTATAGACTGGTGAATCATTAAATCACAGCACCTATAAACATGTTAAGGTAGAGCATGAATCTGGTCTGACATCCAACCAGACTTCTGGCTGTTTCAGAAATGCCTCCATCTATTTCAGAAATGTGCTTACTACAGAAATATGATGTTCAGCTGCCTATACTTATGAGACACTGAATTTTCAGCATGCCTTCAATCAATAGGAAATAGACATTATATTCTTACCTGAAGGAAACAGTAGTGTGGCTGGTTGTGGATTCAGGAATGAGGGAAATAAGGTGGCTCTCAGAGAATTACTTTAATACAGAGATGTGCTAACTTATATTAGGGAGAATGACTTGCACAACAATTAGAATGGATTGTAATAATAACTATGGGAAATTTTAAATATATGTTGGTCAAGAAGGAATGGATTAGCAAAGGAGATCTAACAAGGAAGAGAAGAGAAAAGCCCCAGCAGAGGAGGTCACAGACAACAGAACTTGATGAACTACAGTCATAACAGCAAAACCTTATCTCCTAGTGGGAGGGATGTCAGGCTACCCAGGACTATGGAGATTTAACATCCATCTCGTCTAATTCCTTGTTTTGACTCTATGTTCAACAAACCACCTTTCATTAAAATATAGTTTCTCATCTAAGACTGTGGG
Organism: Heterocephalus glaber; assembly: GCF_000247695.1. The sequence continues at coordinate 2,310,911 of NW_004624737.1, read as the reverse complement.
ATAAGATATGTTAATCTTGCCAATATGGCTATCTCTTTTGGCAAGACAGCTCTGTTGCTCATTGAAAAAACATGCATTGGCACATCAGTCTTAGAAACTTCATTACACTGAGTACTCTACCAAGAGGGATGCCCCCTAAGTGGGCAGCAAGAAACAGGTGTTGGAGCATGTACATCTGAGACCATCTGGAAGCTTGATGCATCCAGCACAGAAGCTTTCCTGGCAACAAGCCCCTGAGGGAGAATCCTTGCCCTCTAGCTTCTCCAGCTATCTTGAAGTTCCTCTACATTGTTTTTTTCCAAATTTAAAATAGAGACCAGGTGAAAGTGAAATGTTATTTAGTACCAGCCTCACTCTCCTAGAGATTCCTTTGAAGATTACTGTGGTGAGACTTGAAATCCAAGGCACTTTGTGGTGATAAAAACTAATAAATCAGAAAAGACAGGAAAACTGTGAGGCAAGCAAGAAAGAAGAGAGCAAAAGAGTAAAGGGAAGATGTCCTCACCTCAGAAGCCAAGGAAACAATAGATACTACATCAAACAAATGAAAATAAACATGATAGAATTAACTCAGTTACAAATGTAATCAATAAAAACCCCTAAAAATAGAAATAACTACATTGGTATGATTAGGAAAATGCAAGGAAATCAAATCCATTTCAGTCAATAACAAACTGCATATACCATGGGGATTAGAGGAGCTGAAAATTTCATGGTGACATCATAGCCATCATAATGTCTAGCACAATACATTATTGCTGTGGTTGTGATGTTGCTGTGCACAAATCTTTGTATTGCTGGTCATATAAAAGTATATCATGTATAATTATATACAGTATGTAGTAGTTTTTATAAACTACTATGCTATTGGTTTATGTATTTACTGCCTATACTTTTATCATAATTTTAAAGTATACTCCTACTTATTAAAAAGTTTACTGTAAAAGAGTGTGCCACATTACATAGATGCAGCCTCACATATTTTATGTTTATTGAGTCTTTTGATTGCATTGTTTTCTGTTGTGCTTGATTTACCCTCCTATTGTTTTGTTCATTGTGGCCCCAGGAATAACAGGTGTGTGTGTGTGTGTGTGTGTGTGTGTGTGTGTGTCTGTGTGTGTGCCACATAGCTTAGGCATGTAGTAGGGTATACCATCTATGTTTATGTAACTATACTCTTTAATGTTCATACTATGACAAAAATAGCCTTCTGATGCATCTCTAAGAACACATGATTGTACACCACTTTCTGGATGGAGACGTTATGGGTTCATATAGGTAGAATTTATTTGTTCAACAGGCAAAAAGCCAATACTCTATTCCATGGGACAGTGTATCTTTTAGTTAAACTAATATTTCTCATGACTTGGACTTCATCTCTTCCATCTCATACAATTCTAGTAACTTTGAAACAAATATTTCTCCTGCACACTAGTGTACCTAAATTTTTCTTGGTGAATGAATACCAGTTAGAAAATTTGTGCCTCCTTATTAAGAAATGCTTCTAACTGTGCCCTTTGGTGTTCTTCCCAATTATCAGGACCATTCTTCATAATCTGGATTTGTTTTAGAAGGATATGTGTCATTTGTAAAGTTTTGTGTGTGTGAAGAAAGATTACAAGACCAAGATCAAATCTTGGATTGTCAAACTGTTGATGGTCTCAATGCATTTTCTTTCAGCTCAGAAGTATCACCCTAAATTTGCTTTGCTGTCTAAATACACCTGTATCTTTCCTGTGCCAATTCTTTCTGTGCCAAATCTCTCTCTAGGGACAAATGCATTATTTCCAGTTTCAATTTTTATTGTTCTTATCCTTTTATAGGAATAGTTAAATATCTCTGTCATGTAATTGTGTCTAGTTGTGCCTTTATCTATAATCTTGGGGTATGGTGGTGTAAATTGTGTGCACTTAAGCACTTATGAAGTTAGGTATCCAAACACATGTAAACGAATAGACAAGTGTGTGAGTATCATATGATGATAACACTGAAGGGTGGCACTTTCTAATATGGTTTATACTAGCCACATTTGATTATTTAAATTAATAAAAATTAAAAGTTAAATGTCTATGTTGTTCTAGCCACATTGTAAGTGCTAAAGTTATGAATCTGCTCACCTATCATATCTATGTAACTTACACAAATATATCATCTTTACAGTCCTGTCCCAGGGGCAGAGGGGCAGTATTAAAGTTTGCTATCATGGTCTAAATTCATTAAAATCTCTTGTTTGCAAGTCTGCATAGGCTCCAGTTGAGTCACATCCTCTTTCCCACAAGAAAACCTTGAAGACTGAGGGTTATGTTGTAGACTAATTGCTTTTCCTACAAGAGTTAGGCTCCACCCCCCTTATGTATAGAAAATGAGGAAGGAAGAAGGGACTTAGTGGACAACAGTAGAGGGAGAAAGCTGGAGAGCCCCTAACATTATTAATTTATACCCATAACATATAAATTAAAGTGTATGATTTAAACGATATACAATTTATTGATGGATAGCTTCAGGTACGTATTAGTTTTATTGAGAATATTCATATAAAGAATTGAACTAAAATATGCTCATTAATACTGAGGATAACTTAAGCAAGTTATTGCCAAAACCTCATTTTTCTTTTTCACCCAGTGGCCCAACTACAGAGTAAATAATGAGGGCAGAGAATTGATTCCCTCCCAAGATGTGGGCCAGCCTATGTAAGACAACTGATAAGCCATTTTATATCAATAAATTAAAAGAAAAGACACTGCCTCCTACATGCCTGGCACACAGTAGGGCTTAGTGAGAGAGCTTACAAAAGGAAGAATTGAGAGCAGTTGTTCTCAGGCCTAGTTGCACTCTGGAAGCACCTGGGTAACTGGAAATAAAACACATTCCCTGGCTCCCTTTCCCAGGAACTAGGATGTAATTGGTCTCAGGTGTTATCTGAGCACTGGCATGTTTAAAAGCCCACCAGTGACCCTCTTGCATAGCCAAGGTTTAGAAACACCCTAGTCTAGAAATAAGACACAGGCTTTCTCATACTTTCCTTTAGATCTTCACAGGCATGCAACGTCATTATTGGCTTGGCCATGGGATTGCAAGGTCTGGGGCTTATTGGTTTGAAATAAAAACTTTAGAATTTTTTTTACTAGATGTAGTTTCTTCGATGTTATAAAGTAGTGTGTGCGTGTGTGTGTGTGTGTGTGTCTGTGTGTCAAATTTCTTCTGAGCCCTTTGAACTTCCATGTCTTCAGCAGGGCTCTCCATACTTAGAAATTTGAGAACCTTCACTCAAATAATACTTTAGTTTTGCATCCAAATCCAAAATAAAAGTGACAGTAATTATTAACATAAATCAGCAAGCATACTATAGCAGCCAGAACAGAGAAGCTGGCCTAATAGTCTTCAACGTCTTTATTTTTATATATCTTCTAGGTTGAAGATTAGTTTACAGCAGGTTAAGGCAATAAAGGCAGCTAGGAATAATTTATTCATTTATATTTTCATTCAGCAATCAACTGCTTATGTCATCTCAGGGTTGATGACACAATAGTTAAAGGACTGCATAGCTTCATTCTCAGTCTAAAGGAGACAGAGATAAGTAAATGAACAATTGCATTCAGTGTGAATCTGCACTGACCATAGGATACAGGATCCTGTGAGAGACAAGACTAGGATATTCGACCCAGATGGGGCTGGTTTGTTGTGGGATGGTGACAGGGAAATCCTCTTAGGAAAAAATTACTCTTGGAAGCGTGGCAGCCATGGAAATAAATTGTTTGGATTTCCCGCTGGGAAAGAACTTGCTGTTCAGCTCCTGGAAGAGCAGTTACCTGGTAGCATCTAGTTGATTGATCTCTCAGGATTGGCCTTAGCTTTTAAGCCAAGGCTGTTTTCTTCCAACAAGTAGGAGCAGCACTTCCCTCTGTCTACATCATTGTTTGGAGAACAGAAGGAGTAATAGAAGGAAAAGAGAACAGGGAGGTTTAGGAGAGATTGTGACCCAGAATGGAGGCCACTGGGAGAACACTGGCTTCTAGTCAGTGATATGGGGTGGGAGGAGCATTGGTTGGACAACTACAGAGCTGACATGCTGACTTTGCCCTAGCCTGTGCCCTCCCTAAGGTGGATGACATCCAGCCCTCCAGAGGTCTGGCACCTAGCAAAGCAACATTCCTTTTGGGCGACTCCTAGTTTGACAGCTTTGGGCAGCCTCTGTGGATAGTGAGCTCCAAAGAAGATTTCATCTCAGCCTTCAGGAGTGTTCTGTTCTCATGGACGAAACTTTTCCCCAGATTTGGGGGTCATCAAGCATTAAGGTTAGGAAGTATGTTGGAGGAGAGCCTAGAGAATATTATAGAGTGACAGGTAAAATAACTGGTTTTTATCCTTGGAAATGGAGCCAACATTCCTAGTTATATTCCAAGTTATAATTGCCCCGCCTGACTTGCCTCATCTGGTTGTGAGTGAGTTTGGTAGAAAGATGGCCAGGGAAGGTCCTGGTTGGTGTGCATGTCAACCAAGGATGTGGAATGTAAGTGCTTGTTTCCTGTTCTCTATCTTCTGACAATTTCCATGTAGAGAGTTGAGTTGAGCCTACAGGTAAAGGTTCAGGCAAAAGGTAATTATTTAGAAGAAAATTCCTCCCTTGAGTCTTGATTTTCTATTCATAGATTTTTTTAAAGGCTCTATTTTGTTCCCCTGTAATTATTCTTCCTACAATTTCATTCCTGAAACTGTCCCAAAGGCTGTCTTGAGAAGACCTATGACTTGGTAGCTTCCTGTTTGGTGTAGGCTCCACACCAGGCCTGCATATGCTTGGAAATCCACTTTTAAAATAATTCTTTTCAATATCACATAGGTAGTGCCAATATCAGGATGATAAATGCTGGGAATGAGATGCAGTTAGCAGCTCTCTTCTGTACCCATGTCTCTGAGGTGCATGGCTTCAACCATTTAGTCCCAAATACCAAGATGAAGACAGTGACTGTGACACCGTCATTACTAGAAAAAGAATCAGAATGCACTACTCACAAATACTAATGCTTTAAAAACTTATAAAAATACTTAACATTGCTAATGAAGAGGAAGAAGGAGAAAGAATGTGGGACAAATAAAATTAACAAAATTGTGAACAATCAAAATGGATGGTTAAAATGTTAAATTTGAATATAATGGAATATCTTCATATTTTCTGTTTATAATAATTTATTAGCACAAATACTCATCTAGAAATTGTAGTTTAAAACTATATATACATGAATATGATCTTAACTTTAAAAATAAAGGGATTTAAAGAATAAAACCCTTTAAAATATCAAGAATATTTATTTTTGGTTGGTGCAACTATAGATAATTTTAGTTTCCTCCAAATATTTTTCTATATTTCCCTCAAGTATTTTCTAGTTTTTTAGAGTAAATATATACTCAGGAAAGTCAAGTAAAAATAAGTTTTAATTAAAAAAAATAGAAAGCATATTAAATCATGCACAATTTTTCCTAGTAAAATTTTCGCAGGAAAAAAAGTTTGAAAAAATATTTCTAGGAAGCATTTAATATTGTTGTTAGCTTCCAATGATGTGATGGCAATAAAATGCTGTTCGTGAAGTTATGATTTAAATGGTCAGATTAGTTTTAGGTAACCTCAGAATCAGTTCTCTGGTTCAATTATTTTGTCTTTTGTGTTCTCCAATCCTAAAATGTTAACTATAGACACTGTAACTTCTTAGTGTGAGTTGGCACACTTACACTCTCTTTGCAGTCCTCTACACTTTCAGTGAAAATGAAGAAAAAAGGGAAAAATTAAAGATCATTTATTTAAGATAATATAGAAGAAGGAATGAAAGAAGGGTAGAGGAGAATCTTAGGAGGGCATGTGGTACTTCCAAGATCTTGAGAAAAAGATGGGCCATGATGGTCACTAACACTTACTAAATCCTTTATCTGTGTTTTATAAACAGAAAATTTCAAGATAATCTAATGATTCCAAATTTAACCTTATATTGAGTCACTTTGGCTGTTTGTAATTTTATTGATATTTTTTCCTGCCCCACATCTCTTATTTTTGATTATTAATGATACTAAATATTTTTATGTGTTTGTTAACCATTTATCTTTGTGAACCATCATTTCTGTGAGCTTACTCTCAATCTGCAGTGCTTTATCTATATAACTTCATAGAAGATAGAGGTGTAATTTTCTCCACTTCACAGATGGGGAAACTGAGACTCAGAAAACTCACTAGCCCGAGATTTTAAATGCTTGCAAGTGAGGAAGTTGGAGATCAAAACTACCTTCATGAATCATTCTGTAAATGCCTGTGTGTATATTTGCAGGAAAATGCCCAATGAACACTCTTTTGTCTGTGATGGAGTTTTCTTTACTGATTCACCTAAAGCATAAGAGAGATAAAGTGAGTCACCACTGGTCATGGAGACAGGCTAGAGAATAGAGATCACCTGACTCACAGTCTAAGTAAATAAATTATAATTTGTGTTGGAATCTCAAACTAGCCAGTGCAAGCTTTAAAATAGAGTGCAAACTTGGGGTGTTGGCAGGAATTATGAGAGGAAAGTTATGAAAAGCCTAAAAAAGTATGGAAGGCGATGTCTGCAAGGATCTGACTTTAGAGTATGTTGACAGGAGAGCATCAGCATCTAACTAGTGGCTTCTTAGAGTACTCAGGTTCCCCATTTCCCTGAAGAACAGATCAGAGAGCCTACTGTCTCAAGAGAAGGAGAGCAGAGGGAAAATACAATATTTAGACATATATAGCAGCAGATAGAGTTAAGCAGAAAAATTTAGACTCAAGGAGCCAAACAGAAGATGATATGGGCTAAGAATGGCCTGAGGTCTTTAACACTACCTTAGTCTAAGTCAGGCCTCCTTGAAATATGCCCCAATACTCTCCATACTCTCAATAGGTCACATCTCTGGACCTGAGTGTGGTGCTGTCAGTGGTCCTCTTGAGGGAAAGAGATGAAAATAATGAAACAGAAGTGCTGCACCAGGATCATGGTTCCACAGTGAATTTTGGGGCCTTTTTTATACCTTCATGATGGTTTGTTACAAAATTAAGAGCTCTCTTTCATGTGGATACCCTCTATCTCAGCTAGCAGTACAAGTAATGCAGGGACACTGTCCAGGGAAGCTATTTAAAATGATGATTAAGAATCAGTACATTTAAGTTTTAGATGACCTAGTGAGTCATTATATTCTGTAATTTTCAAGACTGTGAGTTCATAGAGGACAAGATCTATGCCTATCTACCTTTGATTACCCAACAGAGTCTAATGTGGTACCTTGCTCACAAATATGATGTGAATGAAAGATACCCAGGTGTCTTTCCAGGAGAACCCAAAGCCTATCATCCAACAATCACAATTTTTGGGGTGTTGGGATTTAGTTTTCCCAAACTACATTCTTTGGATTTGCCACAGTGGACTTCCTTGATTTCCAGTTTGCCTGTTGCCCAGTAAATACCAAGTAATTTTCTTTTGTTTTGTTTTCACTATCCAGAGCCAAGTCTAGTTACTAGAGAAATTATTCTGGTGATATAATGTTTTATCATCTCCATTTGATACAGAATATTTGAGAAGATGAAAGACCTAGACATGTGCCTTTGCAAACACAACGCAGTTGCAAATAAGTCTACCAATGCATCACTTTCTGGTTTTTACACATTGATTATTTTATATGCAGAGTTGACATGACTGGGTCCTCCTCAGTAAGATACAAATTTCAAGGGGTGGCCATTTCACCACTCCCAGCCCAGAGGAAGGGGCTTCTGGGCCACCATTCCACCACTCCCAGCTCAGAGGAGGTGAGCCATGTGGGTGTCAACAGCAACTGCCCCACGCCCCAGGTTGAAATGAGAAGACAGGTAAACAAATCTCAAAACCAGACTTCCAGATCACCTAGAGCAACCCCAAAGGGAAAGGAGATGGAACACTCTGATGCTTGACCCCCTGGGCTCACTGAACTGGCAACAAAAGAGGATCTGCAAAAAATGAAATCAGAAATAATTTCCCAAATAAAAGAGATTGTACCCATAGTGCAAGACATGATTAATAAATCTAGAGAGGAGCTGAGGAACATGATGGAATCCCAACATAGGAAACAAATGGAATCCAT
>NW_004624737.1:2251400-2293505 GCF_000247695.1 Heterocephalus glaber | reverse complement strand
TACTTCTTAGAAGTTGTCAAATTTATTTCAAAAAGGATTTTTGTAATATGCTTCCTATATCCTTTTAAATTCTGTAAAATCTGTGGTACTGTCCTCTGAATTTTGATATTGTAATTTTAAAAATGTATAATTGATATTGTGTAACAGGAAGAAAAGGTCTAAAGGAGTAGGTAGGTGAAGTGGGTAGGTAGGGGAAAGGAAAGAAGGGAAAAGAAAAAATATGAGAAAAGGGAAAAAATGGAAACAAAGTCTTTGCAAATATAGAAGGGTGGAGAGGGTGAAGGGAGGGCAAGGGAAGGGGAAAAAAATAGGAACCAAGATGCATCATGTAAAGGTACAAGATCCCAATGATGAATGTAACTATGTTATATCTAAAATGTATCAATAAACTTAATGAAAAAAAGAAAATAATAAAGCATTGTCATAAAGATTAATCACATGTTGAAAAGTATTGAAGTATATAGCTGTACCAAAAAAAAGAAAGGTGTTCAAGGTTTTGAGATGGCTACTGATATTTTACAGAGAGTCACTACACAGATTATGTAGTGAGTTCCAAAGAAAGTAAGGACAAGGAAATAATTTCTTATTTTCCTATTCTGAATGGGACACTTCGTGATCTGCATATTACAAAAAACATGAAAATGAGGTCAGGTTTGGCAGAGAAATTGCTGGCTACAAGCTTTTAGAACAATTAAGAAACAGCAGGATCATTCTGGCACAAGCTCCAACAAGTTGGCAGAGAAATGCTGCTTCTGCTCCTATGGTGACTGGCAGTTCTAAGTAAATGGCTAAAATTGCCTTTCATGTCTGCCGACAACTTCTTTCTTTAAGTCTTTGAGTCTTGTTGAATTCTCTTTGATAAAGGGATATCTTCTTTATTAGGGTAAATTAGACATCCATAGTGATTATTTCAACTCTTACAGGACAAAAATTCACTTGTTTCTGAAATTAGGAATCCATGAAATCTTATTCAAGTCTAGAAATAAAATTTTCCTGTAAATGTTTTACTCTTTAAAACTTTGCTTCCATATGCAAAGATTATATTTTATATGATTAGTGACATGCTAATAGGCATTTTTGAAATATTAAAAATAGCTCACAAACCCCTGTTATTATCTTTGGTGAAGTCCAAGGTCTTAGAACTCCAGTTGGGATATTATTAACTTAAAATGTCCCAATTCACTTAAATTATAAGCTGTCAATAAATATTACTTTTCTTCCATCTTCAATTTACAGTTTTTCCTGAAGCTACATTGCTGAGCCTCTCCCTGCCTCCATCTATCCCTAGGCAAGCTTGGCTTACCTCTGAAAGACCAAAGCAAAGGGACTAACTATGGAATCAGCCCTCATGTCATAGAACTCTACATTCATAGATTCAATCACAGAGAAAAAATATTGGAAGAAATTGCATCTGTACTGAACATGTATGGGCCTTTTTCTTGTCCAGTATATCTGAAATAATGCCATATAACAGCTACTTACACCGCATTTATTTTTTAATGTATTGTAAGTAATCCAGGGATAATTCAGAATATAGGGGAGGATGTGGATAGGTTATATGAAAATACACCATTTTTACATAAAAGACTTGACCATCCAATGATTTTGGTATCTTTGGGGGCTTCTAAAACCATTTCCCAGTGGATGCTGAGGAACAACTGCATAGAGTAGTGGTTGAGAGCAGTCTTGGAGCTCCGAGGGCTCTGCATATTAACTCACAGCCCCCATAAATTAGAGAAGATGGTGGCACATACCTCAGAAGGTGGTTGAGAGACAATTGATGGATACTCTTAATAACACCTTAAACACTGCCCAGACCATGAAGTGTTCTTTATTTCTGTATCTGTGTTATTTAAGGCCATTGTATTTAGCTCTTACTACTGAATGAGGCCAGTGTCTGTTCATGTTACTGAGAAAAGAAAACCTCCTCATCTTGTTTCCTACATCTTGACAGAAACAAAAAGAAAGAAGATGACATAAGTCCCCTCCTCATATCTGGTCTGGACAGGCTGCTTGGGTGTATCATTCACTAGTTATACCATAATCATGCTTCTTTGAGTATTTGAGCCTCAGTTTCTTTATCTGTGTAAAGGGGATGACAATTATCCCTAATTACAGAGCTGCAGAGAAGACCAGAACAGTGTGAATGAAGGATTTACACATAAGTGCTCAGTCCAGTTAGCTATTAAGTTCAAATGCATGACCCCAGGTTTTCTGATTTACTGGCTAGTGTTGTCTCTTACCTCTGAATATTTCCATGAGCCATGATTACCTAATCAGTGTAAGGATCCTCAGGGTCAATTAGTAGGTAGAGGAAAGGGACTGCTAGTCCTTGCCTTCTCCTTATTTTTATTGCACATATGTAAATGCACAATATACTTTAAAAATTTATTTTTGGTACTGGGGATCGAACTCAGGACCTTATGGTTGTGAGACAGGCACAGTACCACTGAGGTAAATACCCTGCCCTTAAACAAATTTTTAAATTAAAGGTTTGTTGGGTTTTATTTTTGTTTTGGGGATGGAGGCTTTGGCTGGTCTTGAACTCCTGGTCTCCAGAGTAGCTGGAACAACAGGGGTATGCCATTAGCCTAGTCCAGTTGAACATACTATTAATGAAGAAAAATCCAAAGTTGTAACATAGCTATTCTATAATGATATTCTTGGATTCTTTGCCCTCAAAGTTTCATAGAATTTTTAGAATGTTTAAAGGATAGTTTTCAACCAGGAGATTTTGTTTTTCTTTTCTTTTGATTTTAAAACAGCAAGTTGACTCCTCTCTTTTTCTGGAAGCTCTCTATGTCATTACAAAGAGCATTTTCCTTAAGTGACCTTTAGTGCAAACACATCTTTCTTCTTCCTGGGATGGGTTCTGACATCATTCTCCAAGAAACAAAGGCCTCTGCAAGATTGATTTATCCTGCTGAGATTTTGGAAAGGGTCGTGTCTTCTCTGACCATGTCCTAATTCATAGCTGAAGTCTGGGGGGGCAATATTTAGCAATAGGTCTCTTTTCCTAGTGTTCCTTGAGGTTGGTTTTTAAAAGTCAGCTATTTTAACAACTGCTTAGAAAATTTCATTATCCCCAGTCAGAAGTGTGGTTTTGTATCTTTTAGCCAATTATTTCTTATCTTTGGTTACTTCTGCTCCTTTTTTTATTCAAATCAGCCAGCATCTGTTCCCAGGATTTAGTGCCAAGGTGCCACCCAGCTTAGACAGACTAATCTTTGATCTTTTTTTTTTTTGCTTCCTTTTAGTACCAGCACACTAGTTATCATCCCAAATTCCCCCACATTCTCATGCCTCCCTTTGAAATTACTTGGGATTTTTTTTTTAAGAACAGAAAACTTGAAAAGGAATGGTATGAAGTTTATTAAGATAAATGCTGAATTAAGGCACCCTAAGCTGTGTGGTTTGCTCTTTTTTCTCTGTACTGCCTAGATGGTGTGTGGCTTAATGTGGAAAGTTGCTGCTAATTTACAATAGAGCAGGATTTTCAACATCAGCTCCTCCCACGTTATGTGTCCCTTGTAAATTTCCCAGCCTTTTGTTAACCAAGTAGCTTTTTCATGTAGTAGGCATAATAGTAGAAGCCACTTCCAAGTAGAAGCCAAACAGAAGAAATAGTAGAAGCCAAACAGAAAGCATGAAATTAATGTCAGGAGAGATGCACAAGGTAACTTGTTTCTTCACCAGGAAAAGTCTTTGATTTGCAGTTGCATTTCCTTTTGCTTCTTGGTGCAAACAGGTACTCTTTTAAACAAAGCTAACAGTGGTTTTGCAGTTTCCTAGTGACTAACATAGCATTTTTGTCATTTATTTATTATGAAAGTCTTCTATTGATGTATGGAGGTTCTTCTGAATTATAGATTGCTATTCAGATATTTGTTAAGTGAGAATTGTGTCATATATGTTAGAGTAATAAAACCTTTGTAAAAGTGCTAAAAAGAACTTTTCAATTAATCAGTCAAACACTGATCTAATGCCTACCCTGTGTCAGATACTACATTAGATCCCAGCACTATGAGCGCAAGGGAAACAGACAGAGGCCTTGTCTTCCAGGTCTTAGAGCCCAGCTAATGTCTTCTATTACCACAGCAGTAGTGTGATTGGGGACATGACTTTTCTAAGTCAGATATAAAGACACTTGTCTTGAAGCCATGTAAAAAGCCACAGACCAGTGGGAAAGGAAAATATGTAGGAAAGAAAGATTCTATGTTTCCCAGGTAGTCTTATCTCTTCCGCACTTCCCTAAGCATTTGGGCCTAAAATCATGAACCTGAATAAATCTGTTCCTCGCATAGTGTAGAGATCAGTGCCCAGCCTAAAATAAAGATTAATCAGCCACTGCCCATGGCCAAATCCTACCCACTGCCTGTTTATATGGCTTTTGAGCTTAGAATAGTTTTTACATTTTCACATGCTGGAAAAATGTCAAATAAAAAAAATATTTTTGTTAAACAGAAAAATTATATGAAATTTAGATTTGTTTCCATAAATAAAATTTTATTGGAACAAATCCTGGCCCACTTATTTATGCATTGTGCATGCTACTTTTGTGCTGCCATGGCAGAGCTGAGGAGTTGCAACACAGACAGCACAGTTGGAAAAGCTTAAAATATTTATTATCTGGCCCATTACAGGAAGTATTTTCTGGCCTCTGGTCTGAAGACTTTAAGGTGCTGTCACTTCATATTATACGGCTGTGGCCATTTCTTGAGTGGCTGAGAGACACACTAATGCCATGCAGCCACTTCCCTCTGCATGGCAGTGACGGAGGACGAGACATAAGAGCAACAGAGAATGGCAAAAATTTCTTAAACCAGAAACTTGAGTGTGCAAGAAATACACAATATTTTTATAATGTAACTTAGTTCACTTAGTACCATGCAACCTTAATTATTTCTAAAAGATTATTTGTGTTTTCTCAATCTTTTTATCTTAAATTTCAGTTAATCCTGGCTTTTCCCTGTTGTCTTCCTTTTCCATGGGTAGCACATGTGAGGGGCAAGTGGTATACTGGCAAGTGCTATCTCTCCTGAGCTGTAACCTATTCCTGGTCATTTGTACTCCAAGACTGTCCATGACCCTACTTGCTTTTGCTACTTTCTGTTGTAATGTTCCTTTGTCACTTCTGCCAGGTACCTGGGTCTACCGGTGCTCTATTACCCTTGCTACTAGTAACTTCTCAAGAATCTGGAAACTTTATACTTCTCTTCCACCTCTGCTCTGGGGCTTCTGGAGTTTAGATCATCCCAGCTTTCTCTGTTCTTGGTACACCAGGACCTGGGATGAAAAACAGTCATTTGCCAGCTTCTTGAATGCAAAAGCCCTGGAGGCTGCTGTTTCTCCACTGTGGTGGCATCTCTAGAGTTGGAAGAACAGGATGTTTTCTCTTTAAGGGTTTTGGTCTGAGCAGGGAGGACCAGGATTCTGCTCCATAGGCCTTTCAGAAAGCAGCAAATTTGTCTTTCCCAGTTCTATGCATGCTCCAGCCAACTTAGGTTGAACCTATTCTCTCTGTGGGATTCAACAACCTCAGGCTCTGGTTAGGCCAGATGGAAAAATCAGTCGTGGAAAAACAAAAATGTGAAAAACCAAGGCAGAGAAAGTCATTACCTACCCCTAACCCCACCCCTGCCATAAATCTAAACACACTAAGCCCATTGAAGGACTTGCCAGGAAAATGCAATTTTCAGTTTGCTTTGTGGGTTCAGTTTATCTTTACTGCTCAGTAGTCAAGCTGAATTAGATCTAGGACCAGATACAATTCAACCCTTTTTCTTTGAAGGGAGCAGTCCCCTCCCCTTCTTTCAGTAACCTAGCTGTCTCATGCTAAGTATTGGTATTTCCCACTTTAGAGATTGCAGTACATCTTCTTTTTAGATATCCAGATTGGGAGCCAGTAAAGTTTCCTTTTCTTAGATAGATGAGTCATTGCTTCTTTTCTGTTATGCTTCACTAAAGATGAAAAACAGTTACTTAGGATTGCATTTTACTTCACTGAATTTTGTATTTTGAAGATGCCAATTTTTCTGCATCTATGTACAACCTTGGCCTGAAGCACAGTCTCATTTATTATCCTGACTGTTCAAGTTTGGAATTTTGAAAGATATGTAATAGAATGGAATATAAGAAAGAATATACCTGTCCAGACAACAGGAGTGGTTAAATTTGCTCTAGTATTAATTATGTGATTAGGATCAACACGGGAATATCCATACTTCCATGACACAAAGCATTCCCCGTGTTTTTATTGGCAATGATCATAATTACTATCCTATAAAATTAGGAGTAAAATAGAAAAGAATAGTCTAGGAGTATTTCCTATCTGAATGACAAAGTGAAAATTGATTTATACTTTTCCATATGGAGATAACTTGGTTTCCCAAATTGATTGCCCAAATAAAGACAGGTATTTGAGAGCAGATCCCTTCGGGATAATGTGACTGAAACTTTCAAATTCCCTTGGTAGTCTTAAAATATAATCAAAAGTCTTTAATGTATCTCCATCAAGACAATCTCTCTGGGACCTGGAGTTCAGACACCCAGAAACAACAATTTAGCAAAAAGGAAGAGAAGAAGAGTTCTGGGAATCAAGAAAGCTGAAATCAGGAAAGCTAAAAATCATGGAGAAATTTAGGACAATGCAGAGAAAAGAATAAAATAGCACTGAATGCTAACCCCAGCTCCCAGGGACGGGAAACTGTCTACAAATACAAGGTAAGGCAGGAGAGGATGTGCAACCTCAGAAAGAAACAATAGACTGGTAACTCTAATTCTAGGAAAAGCCCACAGTTATTCTAAGCTGCAAATACCATGTGGGGTTTTACTCTGAGAGTGACTCCCTCCAAATGGCAGGCTAGCTTATGAGAAGAAGTCCACTATATTGCTCACCGTATTTAGGAGTGATATAACCAGAAGCCATTTGGGGAAGGAGTTTATTGTTTCAGTCTGAACTACTATGAAAATTAGAAGTTATAGAACAACCACATCTCAGGGTTTCTGGGGGTGACCCTACCACAGTGACAGAGTGAGATACTGCCACAAAGGACAGTCACAGAAACGGGGAAGGAGAGTTGCATAACCCTTGAGAAATTTAAGCAGTGGTGAGCTCAGGCTGTGGAGAACACAGTGGTCTTTCCCTCTATGGTGAGAAGCCAAGCATGGTCTCATGCAGTTTGCTTAGAGGGCTGGATCTGAAAATACTAGGTTTGAGCCCAGTGGACTATTGATTCCTCCTTGGTTCCTACTTCCAGGACAGAACTATGTGGTCTGTTTGTTTTCTCCAGTCACCAACCTGATCAGTGGTATATCTCTGCTTGGATGTTGGCCATGTTCTGAAGTATATGGACAGAAGGGTCTCCGAAGCAAGTGAAGGTGGCACCTTACAAATCTGCAGGCCTCAAAGGTGGTTTGGACTAGTAGTGGCTCTAGGCCCACAGAAGGGTACACACAAGCACTAAAAGCCTCTGGAGTGAGTACAGTCCTGAGGCTGACAACATATGAATGAATGACTCTACCCAGTGGAAAAGACAGGAAAGAATTCAGCAGTCAAAATAGCAAAAAGTGAGGATAGAAACACAACAGGATCCAACTGTGATTCACTGTTCCTCTACCATATCTAGTAGATTCCAGTATTACAGGCTCTGGCAAGACACTACCTACCCAAATACTTCACTGTGGAAGAAATTTTATGACTCGTTTCTCTTTTTCTTTTGTTTTTGTTGTTTGTTTCTTTTTTCCTCTTTTCTTTTTTGTTTTCTTGGGGTTTTTTTTGTTACTTTTATGTAATACTACTTAATTTTAAAAAATTTTAAATGACTTTTATTTTCTTTTTATTTCCTCACATCTTCCTTACCTTTCTTTTTAAATTTTTGTTTCTTCCATTTTCCCTTTCCATGGACCTTCCAGTTTTTATTAGTATTACTATTGACCTTTATTAATTTTTAGCTATTTCATTTATTTTATACCATTATTGTGGATTTCTTTTCTATTGTTATGGTGGTATACTTGTTGCTTTTTGTACATCTTTACTGTATGTCAATATTTGGCCTGTCTTTGTGTCTATATTATTATTGCTGATCTCTTTTCCATTTTTTTTTTTTTTTTGCTTAAATTCTTTTATTGGTACATTTTAGGTATACAATATGTTAGCTCAGTAGTTCTGCCGCCTGCCTCTTATCCATTGTTAAAGGTAGTATAGTTGTTGATTTAATTGGTTTTTACAGTATGTAAATATGTGGTTTGTCTTTGAATCTATAGTATGATTGCTGATTTCTTTTTTATTGCTAATGGTGGCACAGTTGCTGCTTTAATTGGTTTTTACTGTATGTCAATATTTGGGTTGTCTTTCTGTCATTGATATTATTATAGTTTGTTTTGTACTCTTTCACTGGCACTGGAGACCAAGCCCCCAAAAGAAGGCTGAACATTAAGAAGATTATCAAACAAAAGTGCATCCCAACAGATGCATGAATCTCAAAATAGAAACACAATTTGAAAAAGCAAGGCAACATGATTATTCCCAATTTTTATTATTCATCAGTAACTGAAACCAAAGATATCAATATCTGGATGTAATGTCAGACAAAGAATTCAAAATACTGATTTATAAAACAACTAATAACTTCAAAGAGGATACAAATAAATAGGTGAATTAAATAGGAAGACAATACAGTTTATTACAGGGAAATTCAACAAAGTTAGAGATTCTGAAGAAAAACCAAATGGAAATTCTGGAAATGAAAAGCACAAAAGGCAAATTAAAAAATTTAGTGTCCAAGAAGACACAACTTCAGGGCTTAAGGAAAAAGTTGAAGAACTCTTACACTCAGACACAAAGAAAGAAAGAAAAAACCCAGAAGTTATGAACAAAACAAAACCTGGAACCTAGGGACAAAGTTAAAAGACCAAACTTATGAACTTTTGGTGTAGAAGAGGGTGCAGAGATTTAGACTAATGGCATGGAAAACATGTTTAATGAAATAATAATAGAAAACTTCCAAAATATTGTGAAAGATATACACATCCCTTTATAGGAGGTATTCAGAACCCCAGAAAAGCACAATAAGAAAGGAACCTTACCATGTCACGCTGTAGTCAAAATGGCAAGAATATAGAACAAGGAAAGAATATTGAAAGCAGCAAGGGAAAAATTTATAGAGATAAACCCATCAGAATAATTTCAGTTTTCTCTGAAGAAATCCAAAAGGCCAAAGGGACATGGGACAGTGGATTTCAAGCCTGGAAAAAAAAAATACTGCCAACTCAGAATAGCTATCCTTCAAAATTTAAGGAGAAATAAAGACTTTTGGAGATAAGCATGAAGTAAAGAAATTCATGACCACTAAGCCAACAATATTTAAGAATTTAAATATGTAAAGGACTCCTACACACTGCAGAGGAAGAGTAGACAAGCTATTGAAAATTAGGAAAGAGGGGCCGGGGATTTAGCTCAGTGATTCCAGCGCCTGCCTCTCAAGCGCAAGGTCCCTAGTTCGATCCCGGGTACCAAAAAAAAGGGAAAAAAAGAAAATTAGGAAAGAATCAAGCGTTAGAAAAACATGACAATGATATGAATTCATACATACTATTTTATAACAACTCTGTAAGTGGCCTTAATTCTCAAATTAAAAGACAAAGTTTGGTACATTGGATTAAAAGACAAGACCCAATTTTTTGCTGCTTGAAAGATGCCCCACTAGCAAAGACATACACAGAATGAAAGTGAAAGGATACAAAAAACATATCATGATAATGGAACCATAAAGCAAGCAAGAATAGCTATCCATATCTGATGAAGTAATTTTCAAGACAAAATTAATGAGATGAGACAAAGAAGGCCAATATATATTGGTAATTGAAGTAATCTACCAAGAGAATATAACAAATCAAAACTACATTGAGATTCAATCTTACCCTAGTCCGAATGGCTAACATCCAGTAATACAAAAAATAATAAGTGCTGGTGAGGATCTGGGGGGAAATGAACCTTTCTCTACCACTGGTGGGGGCATTAATTAATAGTCACCATAGAAATCATTATAAATGTTCCTCAGAAAACTAAAAATTGACTACCATTTAATCCAACTACATAATTCCTTGGTATATACCCAAAGGAATGACTGTAGCATACCATAGGAATACATATATAACATACCCATATTTATTATGGCACAATATACAATAGCCAAGATATGGACCTAGCCTAGATACCCATCAGCACATGAATGAATAAAGAAAATATGGTATATGTATACAATAGAATATTATTCAGCTATAAAAAAGAACAAAATTTTTGTCATTTGCAGTAAAAAATAGATGGATCTGGAGATTTTCATGTTGAGTGAAATAGATCAGACTCAGAAAAATAAATATCATATGTTCTCCCTAATATGTGGAATCTAAAAAAGGTGACAAGAAAGTTAAAGATAGACTATTATCAGTCAACAGGAAGGGAAGAATGGGGTGGGGTGTAGGTATAGGTAGTACGGGGGCAGGTATATGATAAAATATACTTACTATACACATTGACTCCCTACAAAAAGTGTGTAAGTAGTAGGGAGGATGGGGCAAGAGAAGTGATGGTGATGATTACAATATGTTATGTGCATGTGGAAAATAAAATCCATTAATCTTTACAGCCAATATGAATTACTAAAAAAAGTGGGAAAATAGATGGAGCATGATTCCTTTCCTATGGACTATGTACTGGGCTTAGTAGAATATGGTAGAGGTAACAGTATGCCACTTAAAAGGACTAGAACATAAAAACACTGATGACATCTTCCTTGGTCTCTCTCTTGTATTGCTCATCTGGAAGAAGCCAGTGTCATGTCGTGAGGACACAGAAGCAGTCCTAAGAGAAGACTCATGTGAGAGGAACTGGTATTTTCTGCCACTAGTCATATGAGTGAGTCATGCTGGAAGCAGATCGTTTATGTTCAAGCCTTCAGATGATACTGTTCTGACCGATATTTTGATGTCACCCATGGAAAGCCTTCAGACAGAGCCAGTGAGCTAAGCTGCTTACAAATCCTGGACCAACAGAAGCTGTGAAATGATAAGGTTTTGTTGTTTTAAGCAACCAAGTTGTACAGCAATTTGCTATGCAGCAATAGATAGTAAAATTCCCTTTGGAGAATATTTAATTGATAGCAAAATGTATTATATAAGTCATTTGTGATAAATACTTTTATGTTTAGTGGTCATAAAAATAATCACCTTTGAAAGAAATACAGCTGATTAAATAAGTAACCGTATCGATTTATACCTGAGCTGCTCAAATTTGACTAAACTTGTTCTTAGATAATTTAGAGGATATATTCAAATGTTCCCCTAAGTGGGTCACTTGAGTGGACAAAGTGGAAGTAGGGTCCAGGTTTACCAATCCTACTTCATTATAACAGCAGAGTTAAGAGGCTATTATAATGGTTTTTAAATATGTCTTCAAATTCTTTGACATCCTTCTATGAAGAGCCTCTGCAGTCTCTGCCCTCTTCCCTGGAATTGGGTCCAATGGTAGTCACTTGCTTTTAGCCAGTGTATGTATCAGTAGACAGCTTTAAATGAAATATCAGCCAACATTCAATTCAGTATTAACCACCAGACATATGAGTGAAGGTATCTCCTGTGATTTTTGCCCTCAACCATCAAGTCACTCTCAACTGTCAAGTGATTTACAGCTTCAGTTTTTCAACTTGAAGCCCCAGATGTCATGGAGCAGAGACAAAATATTTCCACTCTACCCTGTCTGTTCAAATTCTTGTCCCACAAAATCCGTGACTATGACAAAATGGTGGTTTTATGCCAATAAATTTTGGAGTGGTTCATTATATAGCAATAGAAACCTAAACAGACCTATAGAAACAGTTTCTTTTTCATCTTTCAGATTAATTAAAAACTAAGAGATAATAACTAAGTCAAGACAATTGAATTTAAACTGTGGTCCTTAAAAGAGTCAACTTTATGGGAAAATATAAGGTTCAGTTAAGGGTGGCAATGTGAGACACCAAGTGGAGAGACTCTGCAGGTGTTTTTGCTCTATTCTTTTAAATTACAGATTGCATATCTTTTGAGGACAGTGTTAAAGAGCTCATTAGGCATCGTGTTAGGATAAAAAGAGTATACCAGAGCCTTGTGGGCCCCCTGGGAGAGGTGGGAGGCTGTGCCTTACTCCTGCCACCAACACCAGAATCTCACAGGACCCCTGGAAGGGGAGAAAAGCCCCCTCTCTGTGCCTGCTGCTGACACAGGCACTTGGATGCCCCATGGCACAGGGCAGCAGAGGTAACAACCAAAAGATTGACTTGATTGAGGGTGAAACCAACACCCAGGAAGAGAGTTTCACTCCAGGGCTGAAGTGTTATACCACAGAGACTGGGGAGAGAGATGGTCTTGGGAGACAGGTTTGGAGAGAGGGTGAGAGGTAGACAGAGATCTCCTGAGATCCCCTGAGAAGCTCAAGCCCAGGTCAGGAAGGACACAGAGATTGTATTTTGTGGTGGGCAGCCAGAATTGGTTGGTGTAACCTTTAGAGGGGAAGGATCTGAAGGAGATGGAATTTAGTTCAGTAATCTGCTTGGGCTTTTGCACCACTGCCTACATCCAGCAGAAATTAGTGGTCTGATTTACTAGGCCACTATCTAGATTGCATGGGCCGGGGATTTAGCTCAGTGGTTCTGCCGCCTGCCCTGCAAGTGCAAGGACCTGAGTTCGATCCCTGATACCAAAAAAAAAAAAAAAAAAAAAAAAAATAGATTGCCTAGGTGTCTACACTAAAATCACAGACCTGTTTGTTCTGGTTAGGGATGGCTCATGAGTAGTTCTTAAGGTTTGCAAGTATCCAGTTTATATTTGATGCTGTTGTCACTGACTACTACTCTAGCCAAGGTAACAGTTAATGCTGTCAATTGGTTTTTTCTGCATGCTAATTAATATCTGTTGTCTGGGGGTCATAAACAATACTGTGGCTCATTCCTGAAAACAAGGCACTGGGCCCAAGAAGTTGCAAACCCCAACACAGAAAACAAACACATTAAAAAAAAGAGAGGAAATAATGTATGAGAAAACAAGGCAACAAAAACTCCCAACTCCTCCAAAGCTGATCCAGGGGCATCAAAAGGGAGGAAATCATAAACCACAGAGCAGAAATGTCTGAAGAGGTATCAGTGGAGGTTACAAAACAGTCCAAACTGTTTTGATAAGTTCAAAGAAGATATAACTAAACAAATGATGACCCAAATGAAACAAATGATGTGAGTCTAGAGAAGACACTAATAAAAATCTAGTGGAGTTAAAGAAAGAGATGCAAAACACACTCAGCACAGGAAAGAATGGGAATCTATAAAAAAGTTCCAAACAAATTTAGGAGATTAAAAATACAGTAGAACGTATGGGCAGCAAAAGTAATCAATGTGAGGACAGGATATCAGAGCTAGAAACCAGGACTGTGGTTAGTAATCAATTAATAAAAGATACCTTAAAAACATGATAACATGAAGGGCTGTAGATTTAGCTCAGTGGTGCCACACCTGTCTCGCAAGCACAAGGTCCTGAGTTTGATCCCCCAGTACCAAAAAAAAAAACAACAACAAAAAATCCAACATGATAACATGAAAAATGGATCCAGCAGCTGCTAGATATCTCAAAGATTAATATAAGAGTAATTGGATTTAATGAAAAATCAGAAGACAGCACAAAGGGCATAAAAAACCTGTTTACAGAGTAATAGCAGAAAGCTTTCCAAACATGAAAAAGGAATTTATCATACAGATAAGTGAGGTATATAGAGCCTTAAATAGTCATGATCAGAAAAAAATACTCCATGACATATAACAATAAAAACCACCAGAAATCCAACACAAGAATAGAATCTTAAAAGCTGTCGAAGAACAGCAATGAATCATTCAGAATTACAACAGAGACCTTAAAGGCAAGGAGAGCTTGGAATGAAGTGTTTCAAGCCCTAAAAGCAAACAATGTCCAACCCAGATTGATATATTCTGCAAAATTATCTTTCAAAATTGATGGAGAAATAAGATATTTCCATGATACCGAGTGCCCAAAGAAATTCATAACCACCAAACCAACACTCCAAAAAAAATTCAAGGTCATCTTAGAAAGAGACAGTAAAGCTAACAATGCCAAAATGTCCAATGGAAAGAATGCATAAGGTAGGACTGGCAATTAAGTTGAAGGAAAGGAAAGTAAAACAGCAAGTGAATAGTGTAATGACAGCAATATGTCAATACCTATCAATTATAACTATCAATGTGAATGGACTCAAATTGCCAGATTAACAGAATGGATCAAGCAACAAAATCCAAAGGTGTGTTGTATACAAAACACACACCTAATGCAAAAAGAAATCCATAAACTAAAAATGAAAGGATGGAAAAAAATATTCCATGCAGCAGGAAACTGAAAACAACCTGAAGTTGATACTCCATTTTCAGTCAAAGTAGACTTTAAGCCAATGCTGATCAAAAGAGACAGAGAAGGACACTACATATTTGTTAATGGAATTATTCAACAGGAAGAGATAACAATTATAAACATATATGCACCAAACCTCAGTGCACTCAACTGCATAAAACAAACACTAGTAAACATAAAAGATCAGATGAACATCATTACAATTGTAGTGGGGGCAGTCTCAATACACCATCACAAATAGATCAACTAAACAAAAAATTAACAAAGAAATATGAGTCAAACTAAACTCTTGAACAAGTTACTTAATAGATATCTACAATGTTCCACCCAACAACAGAATACATATTCATTTTGGCAGCATACAGTACTTTCTCCAAAATAGACCACATACTAGCTAATAAGGCACATTTAAGTAAATGCAAATTAATCCAAATTTTATCATGCATATTATCAGATCACAGTGCAATGAAACTAGAAATCAATAGTAAATCATAGAAACTATACAAATTATGTAAATTGAACAACACACACTTGAATAATCAATGGGTCACAGAAAAAATTAAGTAAGAAATAAGACAGCTCCTAGTATTAAATGACAGTGCCAATAAACACACTAGCAGGTACCTAACAATGAAAACAGTCCTATGAAGGAAGTTTTCTGATGTGAATGCCCACATCAGAGAAACAGAATGAGCCTAAATAAACAACCTAATTATACATCTGAAGGTCCTAGAAAGACAAGAACAATCCAAACCTAGAGCTTGTACAATAAAGGAAATTATAATGACCTGTGCATAAATCAAGGAAATGGAGACTAAAATAACAGTACAAAGAATCAATGAATGAAAGAGCTGATTCTTTAAAAGAATAAACAAAATAGAAAAATTCTGAGCCAATTTTGCTAAAATAAAGGAAGGAAAAGCCACAAATCAATACAATTAGAAATGAAAAAGGAATCATGACACCACCAATCCAGGAAATTGTTAGTAACTACTTCACAAACCTACACATCAAAAAATTGGATAGCCTCTTTAATAAATGGCACTGGATAAACTGGGTTTCAACTTGTCAAAGACTAAAACTAGACCTATATCTCTCACCATGCACTAAACTAAAATCGAAATGGATTAAAGATCTAAATATAAAAACAGAAATGCTGAACTGGCTGGAACAGAGGTTAGGTAGAACTCTTGAAGACATTGGGGTAGGAAAAGACTTAATGAACAAAACCTCAGTTGCCCGTGAACTAGTACAAACAATCAACAAGTGGGATCTCTTCTTACTAAAAAGCTTCTGCCCAGCAAGAGAAACCACCAGCAGTGTGAAGAGACAACTCACAATGTGGAAAAAATTTTCACCAGCGGTCCCTCAGACAAAGGTCTACTCTCTCGAATCTATAAAGAACTTAAAAAAATCAGACCTCCCAAATTTAAAGACCCAATCCAAAAACTGGCATCTGAAATGAACAGACATTTCTCACACAAAGAAGGAGAAATGGTAAATAAACATATGAAAAAATTTTCAACATCACTGGTCATTTGAGAGATGCAGATGAAAAGAACACTGAGATTCCATCTCACTCCAGAAAGAGTGGCTGCTATCATGAAATCAACCAATAACAAATGCTGGTGGGGCTGTGGGGAAAGAGGAACCCTGCTCCACTGCTGGTGGGAGTGTAGACTGGTGCAACCACTGTGGAAATCAGTATAGAGATACCTCAAGAACCAGGACTGGAAGTCCCATTTGACCCAACTATTCTCCTGCTGGGTATCTTCCCCAAAGAATTAAAGGAATCATACCACAGTGATATATGTGCACCTATGTTCACAGCAGCACAATTTGTAACAGCTAAAACTTGGAAACAGCCCAAATGCCCATCAACTGGAGACTGGATAAAGAAAATGTGTTTTTTTTTTTAATAAAATGGAATACTACTCAGCCATAAAAAATGAGAAATTAGAGACATTTATTACTAAATGGATGCACTTTGAGGCAATACTCTTAAGTGAAATAAATAGGACACATGTGCAAACATTGCATAGTTTCTCTAGTGTGAGAAACTGAAAGTGTAAATAAGGGCTAAAAGGTATAATAGATAATATCAAATAGGAAGGAAAGGGGCAAAGGGGAAGAGGAAGTGGGAGGGGTAGGGGAAAGGAAAGAAGGGAATAGAATTAATATGAGAAAATGAAAAATGGAAACAAAGTCTTTGTAAAAAGGGAGGGATGGAGGGGTTGAAGGGAGGGCAGGGGAAGGGAGAAAAAATAAGAACCAAGAGATTATGTAAAGGTGCATATCTCCAATGACGAATGTCATTATATTGTACACCTAAAATGTACCGATAAAAGGATATACAAAAAAACAAAACAAAACTGGAGAACTCAGAAGAAATGGAGGGATTCCTGGATACATATAGATTACCAAAACTGAACCAAGAAGACAAAAAATCTTGTATAATCTGATAACAGTCAGTGAAATTGAAGACAGGAAGAAGAAACCCTACCAACTAAGAAAATCCCAGGACCTGATGAATTTCCTGCTAAATTACTTGATAACTTCAGAAAGATCTAACACCAATACTTCTCTCTTGAGAGAAGGAGTATTCCCAAATTCATTCTTGGAAGCTAGCATTACCTGGATCCCAAAACCAGACAAAGATCCAACCAAAAAAGAGAACTACAGGATAATCTCTCAAATGAATATAGAGATACTGGAAGAAGAATGCAATAAATCATCAAAAAGATCATACACCATTACTAAGTAGACTTCATCCCAGGAATACAAGGATGGTTTAAAATCAATAAATGTAATCATCACATAAACAGAAGCAAGAATACAAATCACATGATCACCGTAATAGATGCAGAAAAAGCCATCGACAAAATCCAAAATCCATTCATGATAAAATCCCTGAAAAAAATAAGTATAGAAGAAACTGACCTCAATATGATAACAGCCATATATGACCAATCTACTGGCAACATCATATTAAATAAGGAAAAACTAAAAGTGCTCCCTTTAAAATCAGGAACAAGACAAGGAGGTTCATTATTGCCAATCCCGTTCAACATAGTACTTGAAACAATGCCAGAGCAATCAAGCAAGAGAAAGAAATAAAAGGGATATGTATTGTAAAGGGCTTAGTCAAAGTATTATTTGCAGATGACATAATCGTCTACTAAGAAGATCCAAATATTCCTCCAAAAGACTCTTAGAATTAATAATTAAATTCAGAAATGTCACAGGATACAAAATAAACACACAAAAATCAACAGTGTTCTTATATACTAATAACAAACTCACTGAGAAAGAAATTAGAAAAACAATATCATTCACAATAGCAACAAAGAAAATTAAATACTTATGAGTTAATTTAACCAAGGAAGTGAAAGACCTCTACAATAAAAGTTACATCGCTCTGATAAAGAAAATTGAAAAGGACACAGAAAATGGAAAAAAATTCTCTGTTCTTGGATAGGCAGAACCAATATAATCAAAATGGCTATACTTTCAAAACTGAAATACAGATTTAACGCAATCATAGTAAAAATACCAATATCCTTTCTCACAAATCTAGAGAAAGCAATCCTAAAATTCATATGGAACCAAAAGCAACCCAGAATAGCAAAAGCAATCCTGGGTAACAAAAGCAAGGCAGGAGGTATCACAATCACAGATTTAAAGTTATACTATAAAGTTCCCGTGATTAAAACAGCATAGTACTGGTACAAAAACAGGCATGTGAATCAACGGAATGTAATAAAGGGAGCAGAAACAATCCCAGGCATATTTACCTATTTGATCTTTGACAAAGGGTCCAAAGACATACACTGGAGGGAGCATAGCCTCTTTAATAAATGGTTCTGGGAAAATTGAAGCACTACATGTAGAAGATGGAGTTTAGACCCATATATCTTACCATGTACTAATCTAAAATAAAAATAGATCTAAGATCTAAATGTTAAAACAAAAATATTCAATCTGCTGGAAGAGAAGATAGGTAGAATCCTTGAAGACACAGGTGTAGGCAAGGACTTTCTGAACAGAAACCCAATTGCACAGGAAATAACATCTAGAATCAATAAATGGGATTATATCGAATTAAAGAGCTTCTGCACAACAAAGGAAACAACTAACAGAGTTAAGAGACAACCTACCCAATGGGAAAAAATTTTTGCCAGCTATTTCTTGGACAGAGTGCTAACATCTAGAATATATAAAGAACTCAAAAACATTAGTCCCCTCCCCAAATAAAAGACCCAATCACAAAATGGGTGACCAAAATGAATGGCCACTTCTCAGAAGAAGTACAACTGGCCAATAAACACATGAAAACTTGTTCAACATTGCTGGCCATTAGAGAAATGCAAATTAAAATTACATTGAGATACCATCTGTTTTAGTTACTTTTCTCTTTGGTGAGTCAAAATACCTGACATTCAAAGTTCAAGGAGGAAAGATTTATTTCAGTTCACAGTTTATAAATGTTTCAGTCCATAGTCGGTTGGCTCCAAGGCAGAATGGCATGGCAGAGTGGTATCACAGAAGAGAAACAGTTTAAGAAGGCAGAAGGCAACAAAGAAGTGAAGTAGCAGCAGTAGCAGCAGGACTATCTTCTTTCTGTCCCTTTATAACCATCCAAGCTACATGTCTTTTGGGTGGTGCCTCTCACACCCAGAGTGTGCCTTCCAATTATCCACACCCAGAACTATGATAAGTTAATCAGTGGACTAATTTAATAATCATGCCCCTTAATCCCACATACCCTAGATCCAGCCACCTCTCAAAAATTCTACCTATGAATGCATGGGGCTTTGAGAGGATATCTAGACACAAGGCATAATACCATCTTAACCCAGAAAGAATGGCTATCATTAAGAGATCAAATAATAACAAATGCTGGAGAGGATGTGGGGAAAAAGAACTCTTTGGCATTGTTGGTGGCAATGTAAACTAGTGCAATCACTACGGAAGTCAGTGTGGCGATTCCTCAAAAAACAAAAAATAGACATTCCATTTGACCTGCTATCTCCCTTCTAGGTATCTTCCCAAAAGAGTTAAAGTCATCATATTACAGGGATACATGCATACTCATTTTTTTGTGTGTGTGCATACTCATGTTTTAAGCAGCACAATTTATAATACTTAAATCTTGGAAATATCATATATATCTATCAACAGGTGAACTGATAAAGAAAATGTGGTATTTATACACAATGGAATACTACTGTGCCATAAAGAAAAATAAGCTTGAGGCACTCATAGGCAAATGGATACAACTTGATAATATAATATTAAGTGAAATAAGTCAGAAACACAAGTTTAAAAATCACATGGTTTCTTTAATATGAGAAAAAATATATAAATATGAAGAGAGAGATAGACAGACAGAGACAGAGACACAGAGAGAGAAACAGATGGCAAAATAGAAGACAGATAAAAAGAAAGCAGGGAGAAATTAAAATAATTCTCCAGATTGTCTATTCCATTGTTTCAAAAATATTTTAACATATATGCTAATTTGTTTCATTTATACTACTAGTTTCTTTTGTTCATTGAAAAGAAAGTTTTGTCCTTTAAAAAAAGAAATAGAGTAAGCACATATTTCACCTTTGAGTTTTTTCTCTCACTTTTTAAAAATAATGCAATTTTTAAAATATTCAGAGGAGCAGCACATAATGAGATATCTAAGTATTCACTCCTACTACCAAAATTCAACCAAAGTTAACAGTTTTGAACATATTTGCCTCCTATCTCTTTTTAAATAAGCTATCAAATACATTTAGAATTCCCTACTCCTACTCAATTTCCATTTAACCCATCCCTGGCGATAATCACTATCTAAAGTTACTATTTTGCCCTTGTCTTTGTCTTTTCATTATTTTTAGAAAATAGTTCTTTAAGTTATCTTATAATATAATTGCATTTATTAGAGCTAGTTTTAATAATATTTTCAGGAATAAATAAGTTGATTTGATTAACATGCAATAGACAAATATTTGCTCTCTCATTTCCTAATGGATGCATGATACATTCTAGGATACATGCTCTCCATCTAGTGGTAAAAACAGGATAACCGTAGGTGCGCTCATGTCTAATGTAGAGGAATGGACCTCTTCTAACCTTGATGAGAGATATAAATGAAAAGAACATGGACTCTGACCCTCAGGATGCCACAGTCCATAGGATATTTACGATGTGCTCAGCAACCATATGAAGGGTACACATGAGGGATCAGATAGGACTAATTATACAACTGGTAGTTGGCAGAACAGCTAGCCAAACTTACTTTTCTGACTTCAAACCCATTCTGTAAACTGCAAATATTGTTATTACTTTAGAACAATATTTTCATAAAAACAAATGTGGACTTCTTATGAAACAGAAGACAAACTTTGAGGGATTATAAGGATTGATGAGAAGACCTTTAAATTTAAATTTAGTTTGTTTCTTGGGTTGTTTCACAACTTTAAATCAAGAGATTTCTGCTTTTAGGGGTCCCTGGAAACCCTAAAGAACCCAAAGAAGCTCTGCTTGGGGTTGGCATCCTAACATAGAGCAAGAGAAGATCCAGAGAGGGAAGTATGGCATTTAAAAAAACCACTAGCAGCCACGATATTAAAAATGTTAACATCCAAATCAGCTGGACACTAACTGATCTAACCAGACACTGAGTATAGCAACACACTTAGCTATAACTATGCCTACCCTCTTTATGACAAAAGAGGTCTCTGTGTCCTAGAAAAAGGAAAGGTACCTAAGGAAGGTTGAGAATTAATGAACTAACTATCAGATATTACTTTAACATGACCCAAATCTGCCATTCCTCTTTCATGCTCCTCCCTTCATTGTTTAATTTCTGCATGGGACTAGAATTCAGTCGACTTCTGCTACTTATTTCATTAGTCCCCTGGTCCTACTTTGAAGAAAGAGAGAGAAGCAAGCCACCTGGAACCAAAATCCCAGAAGAGATAAATCTACTGGGAAGAAAATTTTTTAGATGGAAGCATGGACAGAATTAGTTTGGGCAGGGTTTTGGTGGGGAAAGTGCATAGAAAGTCATGGTCAGTGAGGTAATCAGGGAAGTATAACTGTATAGGGGGTATAGGAGGCTTCCTGTGTGGCTTATGTTTTGTTCTAAAGGCAGTGGGAGGATTTTAGGCAATGGGGGAGGGGCATGTGACAAGAGATGATTTGTATTGCAAAAAAAGACCCTGATTGTAATAATGAATTGTAGGCTGTTAATATCAAAAGCAGGGAAGCCAGAAAAGGGAATGAAATGGTAGATTGGATGGGAGTAGTGATGAAGATGAAGACAATGAATCTAGAATAGAATGAATGGGGAGTCCTTTGATATTATCTAGTCCAACTTCCTGAGATTACAGATGAGGAAATTGTGGTTCAGAAGAGTGATATCCACATCTATGGATGGCCGAATCCCCATTTGGTGTGGGCTCTTGTTTTCCAGCCTAAAAGATTTCCTATTGAACCAAACTGCTTTCTGCGTTTTGTCACGTATGTCTCTTTCACCAGATCCTAAATTTCCTGGAAGGACAGAGGTAACTTATACTTGAATGACTGATTGAATTTTACTTTGCAAAAGCTTTCAGCCAGCCTCCTAGGAGGTGAAGTGTGGAGAGACATAGTCCTCCAGTGCCCGGATCAATGGAAACAAAGTCTTTGTAAATAAGGAAGGGTGGAGGAGGTGAAGGCAGGGCAGGGGAATGGGGAAAAAATAAGAACCGAGATACATCATGTAAAGGTACAATTTACCAATGAGAAATGTAAATGTATTGTATACCTAAAACGTACCAATAAAATAATTTTTTAAAAAAGTTCCTTGCAAGTGGCAGCGGCAGCGGCGGTGACGCGCGGGGAGGGCTGCACGGGTTGCCCTCTGCAGCCGCGTCTCGGCCATCCCCTCGCCATCCCGGGGCGTTGTACGTCTCCTTCCGGGACCACCGAAGCGGCCCGCAATAGCGGGCAGCCCCAGCCGCGTCCGCCCTCAGCGCCCGGAGGACATGCTGGAGAGAGAATGAGCCAGAGGGACACGCTGGTGCATCTGTTTGCCGGGGGTTGTGGTGGCACAGTGGGAGCTATTCTGACATGTTCACTGGAAGTTGTAAAAACACGGCTGCAGTCGTCTTCTGTGACACTTTATATCTCTGAAGTTCAGCTGAACACTATGTCTGGAGCCAGTGTCAACCGAGTAGTGTCTCCTGGACCCCTCCATTGCCTAAAAGTAATCTTGGAAAAAGAAGGGCCTCTTCCTTGTTTAGAGGATTAGGCCCCAATAGAGTGGGGGTGGCCCCTTCCAGAGCAATATACTTTGCTGCTTACTCCAACTGCAAGGAGAAATTGAATGGTGTATTTGTTCTTGATTCTACCCAGGTTCACTTGATTTCAGCTCCAGTGGCAGGTCACTTCCTGTAGAAATATAGACTAACTTAAACCTCGTTTTACTGCAATCACTGCAACCAACCCCATTTGGCTTATAAAGACTCGGTTACAGCTGATGCAAGGAACCGTGGGGAAAAGCAAATGGGTGCTTTTGAATGTATCCATAAAGTGTATTAGACAGATAGACTTAAAGGATTTTACAGGGGCATGTCTGCTTCCTATGCTGGCATATCAGAGACGGTTATCCATTTTGTTATTTATGAAAACATAAAGCAAAAACTACTGGAATGTAAGACTGCTTCTATGACAGAAAATGGTGGAGAGTCTGTAAAAGAAGCATCAGATTTTGTGGGAATGATGCTTGCTGCTGCCACCTCAAAAATTTGTGCCACAACTATAGTATATCCACATGAAGTTCTAAGAACAAGACTACATGAAGAAGGAACAAAATATAGATCCTTTTTTCAGACACTGTCTTTGGTGGTTCAAGAAGAAGGTTATGAGTCCCTTTACCATGGTCTAACAACTCATTTGGTGAGACAGATTGCAAACAGAGCCCTTATGATGGCCACCTACGAATTAGTGGTCTACCTCCTCAATGGATAGCAGCACAAGCTGCCGCACTGCAAGAGGGAAGAGCAAAAGATTACAGTGGATCATGGAATATTGGAGTCAGCATGGTGGACAGAAAGAATAGTAGTTTGGAAACATGTACCACAATGTGCCTAAGTGAAAGTTTGGTGAAGATAGCTGCACCACATTATTTAGTCTTTCAGTAATGTGGAAAAACCTTAGCCACCTCTAAAGGAAATGCCTTTGGAAGCACTCCTTTGTCAAAATTGCCATTTCTCTACCATGTCAACCAGAGACAATTGTGTTTTATTGACCTATAACATTGAGAGTATAGTGTTTTTTCCAAGAGGATTTTTCCAGTCTTCTAAACAAAGCCATCCTTAAATATATACTGTACTGTAGATAACATAAATATCTAACTTCTGACTTTTAATACCTGTAATACTGTAAGATAACAATAATTGGTAGATACTCAGTATTCCCATTTTGCTGAGATGACTTGGCACAATATTTTAATTATTTGGCACCAGTAATCACTGTTTTTGACAACCAAGGAACTGTAGTCTAAATATCTTGTGTATTAAAATGTTTGAGTCTCTTCAGCTAACAGGTGCTTGATGTTTAGCATAATGTAGGCTTCAAATTGTTACCATATAAAACTCATATCATAATACTTTGCAGATTAAAAAATTAACCAATAAAATATTGATTCTTGACCAAAAAAGTTCCTTGCCACTTGTTAAATTAAAATGAAGTTGAATTATACACAAAGGTTCTAATCCATGTGAAGGAAAATCCCATTGAGATTCAGATTCTAAGAGGAAGTTGAGAATTTTTCTTGAATTCAGAGAAATAGAAATTACTAGGGAAAGCCATATCAGTTGTTTATGGAGGGAAAATGACAGCCTTTGTGGTAACATCCCAATGGATCTTAAGTCAAGAAGGTATGTGTACACTCTCTTCCCTGAACTTCACACTCAGGGAAGAACTTCATATGGGTTCAGTGAGAGTCCACATACACTTTAAAACTTGACAATGAGACTGTAATGGAAAGGTAAATGGATGACCAATAGCCCTAAAGAACTTTGTCTTCCCACTTCTCACTCCAAGATGGCAAAATGGCATTCATTGGCTGAGCCTGCATTTTAGGATCCATTTTTATCTAAAGGAATTTATAGGACCAGTCCATATTCTCATACCATGTTCTGTCTTGGGCTTCAGGTTAAAAAAAAGGAAAATGAAGGAGCGACTGAATTTATGTGTTGTTTGATCTGATTCACTAAGGTAAGGGAGCAGAAAGGGGTTAAGTCTATAAGCAGATGTAAATATAAATTATAATCAGATATTATGACATAACCAGGAATAAAGGATGTTCATTTAACTCAACCACTTCTTGTGTTCCCTCATTCAGGAGCCCAGGATGGCGGAGAACAACTGGAAGAATGTGCAGATTCAGTTCAGGTAAAAGAATCCTTCCCATCTGGTATAGCTGGCAGAACCTCACACAGCCATCTGGAAAACCTCTAATAAAAACAAAGATGCCATTTGGATTTCAGGAAGAATGCCAAACACCTGTGTCTGTTATTAATCATGAAGTAATTGAAAATTAGCTTGGAGTAGCTTGAGTACTAATGACAAATGAATTTAAGATCACTGCTAGTATCCTGTAGCCATCCTTTCTCTACGTGTGTGCTGTGTTTGGTAAGACTGTCTTTGGAACAGTTCTGTTTCCGATGATCTCAGCCCCTCAATCAGAATATTCCCTCTGTGGCACATGATACTTTCTTACTGCAAATAGGGTTTCTGGAGCTACCTAAGCAGACTTGCTCATCAAACAATTTTCACTGTTTCTAAATTATTTCTTTACTCACCATCCATTCCCTAAAATTTCCTCAGAACACTCATTCCATGACTGTTTGGAGGAAAACCATCTGATTGAACTTATTCAATTTATAGGGTGGATGACTTATGTGTTGACTGTCCATTCTGCAAACAGATAGATCCTCATGGAGAAATGCCATGGGAGGAAAGGCCACTCCCTAGTACTTTGAACATTATCATGGACTTTTTCCCCATAACCCTTATCACAGTTTACAATTATAACAGCTTAACAAACTGATATTTATGCTGATAGGTAGGATTCAAGGAAGCAAGCCCCAACTTAACAGCACAACATTCTCCTCATCATTTGCTTACAGGACATCATTCACCTCATCATTTGCTTACAGCACATCATTCTCCTCAAAAAGTAAAATGAATCAGTACCAGTCTTTCCCACTTCCTTTCCTATGCTCTGATGGGATGAACAATTTGGAAACAGATGCCCTAGTGCCTGAGCCCCGGCTTTTCTGCTCTCCCACTGGCCTTCGCTCCCCCTCCCCCATGCAAACCCTCTTTCTAATCCCTTCCTTTTCTTTGGCTTCCTTGGTGACGAAACACAGGATTAGGATGCTGTGTATAAAACTTGCCAATTTTGCATAAGGCTCAGCCTGAGCTGCAGAGATGCTGCTATTCTGCCTGGGTGTCTTAAAATGAACTATAATACGTAAATATACTAGATACATAGTAGGCACTAAAAATGTGCAATTCTTTTTTCTTCCTTCCTTCTTGGTTGATTAAAATACTTCTGAACCATGGGTTTCCAGCAAGGATAGCTAAAAAGGGCAGTTAAAAAATGTTTGCAATTAATTAAACTGAAAAGAAAAACCAGTGAATTAGGGTTATAAATATACATATGGAAATATATGATAAAGAGCTAAGAAATTCTAAATGGCAATAGACTGTAATTCCTTTGAATGGAAGACTCCTTAAAGAGGATGCTTTATCTTTAAAGCATAGTTCAGGTGCCTTTTTTAAATACAGTTCTACTGTTGCTATGGAAATTGCCTCTGTAGGAATGTGTGCAAATGTAGTGTGGATTGCCAATGAATGGAGTGGGGGGGCAAGGGCCAGGCCTGTTGATACTTGTCAGTCTCCAGCTTTGGTCCTCAAGAGAAAAAATCAGAATGTAGTTGAGGGACATAGTTGGAGTGCTGTGGGGCAGGCACAACCATATGTCAGTGCTAGACCTAGAATCCAAATCTACTCTACTACTTAGGGTGATCATTATGTCTGTAATCCTAACATTCCAATTAACAGCATCCTATTTCACTGTCACTGTCATTCTGATTTAGTTGATAAACCAGACAGTCACACAATCCTATAGAATATTATTTCCCTCACTGAAGTGATCCTGTTATACCTTTGGTAATTTTTTTTAATGCACAGAATTTGCTTATTTTTAAAACTTCTTTTTCTGGGTAAGAACCATCTCTTCCTTTCTCTGCATTTCTCTTACTTCTGTCACAGCTTCATTTGAACAGTTGTGGTTTCCTACCCACCAGGGAAAAAGAAATAAGTTGTTTTTTATCAAGGTAAAATGAAAGTTGTGTTGAGTTGTGGGACCGGGCATCTGCTCTGCTCACTCTGTGGTGAAGTCACTAGCTCTTCCATGTCAGCCTATCAAATTATATATTTCAAGTTTGGGCTGCAAGAGAAAAAATAAATGACTGCCCATAATGAACTCTAGGAAGGTGCATCATTCATGATTTCTTGCTGGAAGCAATCTAGATGAAAAAAGGATGTATTGAAAGGATATTTGGGATGTCACAGAATCTTTGGGGGAAGAGAGAACCAGATGTAGAAAATTAGTGGCCACAAGGTGAGGTTGAGCAGTCAGATCATGGCCAAGATCAATGCCATAAGGGATCTCTGATTTGGACAGTGCTACCCTGGCATAGGACTGATTTCGTGGTGGTACTGCAGCTGTGACATCCCTATGCATTGGTTGTTGCTGCTTCCTTGTTGCCACCTTTGCTGCCACTGACTGATGGATAACCCATACCTGATTAGCTTTTGTGTACATCTGTTGGCTAAGCCTGTTCTAGGTGCTTAAGCCCTAGCAGCAAACAAGACTAGAAGAGTGAGGATTAGCCCTTTCAGCTTCTGTGGAAAGTGAGTTCTGTCTCTTACTAATTTCACAAACATAGGATGGAAATTCAAATATTCTTCAAACCAAAAAATACCTGCTATATGGAAAGTAGTTAATTTGAGAATGTCAAGGGACTCTACATATAGCTGTTAGAAATAATATCTCTAAAAGTCTATTGAAATTAAAGTTAACTTTGAAAATAAAGCCTTGAAGCAGACTTATAAAAGGAGAAAATCATTTTTAATTGGCTATGGGTTTGTTTCTAATGCCACAAGAAGAAAAAGAAAGTCAGAAGAAAAGATACTGACTAAAGTTCTTGAGGGTGGGAAAGTTGACAGCCTCACATGGAGGACAGGGCTTATTTACCAATTTTGTAACATTGTCTGCTACAAATCCCGTGGAATCACAGAAAAGGATGTAATAAAAGATGGAAAGGCACTGAGCCAAGAAACCTGGAATCCACCCACAGACAAAGTAAACATGTGGCCTAGGATGGAGGAAAGGAATGCCACCATGAACTTAGGGCCACAAGGGAGTGAGTGGTGTCCTCAAGAAATCTGGAACTCTGAGTGGCCCATGCAGCATGCTTGACCCAGAGACATCCTTGAAAAAGAGGACAAATGGATGATTTGATGCAAATATCTAATTATGGGACAGTCCAACTGTCAGGATGAGAAAATTTGCCAATGTGCCATTGCAAATGATAGAAACTCACCACTAAGTAGCTAAGACAAAAAAGAAAAATTACTAGAGGAATAAGGGATACCTCATATAATTACCAACAAAGGGGAGAAGGAACAACTGTGTCCTAGTGTTCAAATGTCCCCAAGACTCCCTATTTGTGTCTCTCATTTCTGAAGGTAAGAGGCATTACTGCTTTGATGTATGGGCCAACATCTTCAGCTTAGTGGAAAACAATTTCTCACAAGATCACAGTCTTATGTCCTGTGGCTTCTTCCTCCAGGGGAAAGATGGTCCTCTTCTTGTAGTCCCAGTTGTGCAGAGATAATCTGGTGAGCCTGACCCCCTAGGTCAGGTGTCCAGTTTAAGTTTCTGAACATTTTTAAATGACCATAACTTGTTGTGGGTAAACTGTAACACTTTTATCTACCCAAGTGGAAATCAGTGGTGAATAGGAAAGTGGGGTTCTAATTGATCCTTTTGTCTTGGATTCCTTATCCCCCAGAACTATGAGGTATGAAAAGAACAGGGTCATGTAGCAAAGAGGGGACCACTGGGATCCCATCCCAGTGAGTCAATGCTATTCTTCAAAAAGAGGAAATTGCTGTGTGTTCCAGTTGGTGTCTGTTATATCGGATAATCTGGAAGATAATCAGAGAAAGAGTCTTTTCCTGCGAGGAGACCAAAATCTTCAATATCCTACTTTGTTGTTCCTGTTAATGAAGCAGTTGGCTTGAGAGAAAGGCTTTTTGTAAGCCTGGAAGGGGCCATGTAGTACCTCTTCACTTCTGGGCACATCAGGGCCCTTGAAGGTACTCTGCGATGGTGAGGTTAAAGGAAGCTCTACACTAACTTAGTCCAACACAGTTTTGCCATGCAACATACCTGCAGACTGAGCAGAAACAAATGTCCCTGTGTTTAACCTTACAAAGGATGATGAGTTGAGCCTCAGGAAGACCTGTGACTGGGATGACAGGCACTTAAGCCCCTAAGAGCAAAGGGTCATGATAGTGGTTCTTAGGGTTACTCAGTTCTTCCTTCCATGCACAACATGTTATTCCAAGTTTCCAAGCCTTCCCAGAAGCTGTCTGATTGGTTTTACAAGGTGTTGGCTTGAAAGAGGACAAACATAAAGCAAGTTTCCCTTTCCTGCCTACTACTTACTCCTAGATAAGTCTACATTCAAATTCACATTTGAAAAAAAAAAAAAAAAAAACAACAAAAAACCAGTTCATCTATTTATGTTCCAAGAAACTGTTGTGAGGGATTCTTAATGGAACTGACTGAATCACACAGCTGTATTGCTATCATACAAACAGAGCTGTAACTTGCACTCTGAGAAGAAGTCAGTGTGCATGTATTTGTGTTGATGCCTTCTGATGGCAGCTAAATCTCCTAGTTAGGTCTGACTATGCTGAAATCAAAGCCTAAAAGAGAACACTTGTGAGATTGAATTTGAAGTTCTTGATGCTGGTGGTGTTTTCCCTTCCTAACTTAAACTGGATAATTGGGAAAGGACATGTTGAGGTGCTGGAAAACTTATAGGCAAGTAATCCATCACTCTTCATAGGAGTTGAAATTGGCATTGGCCTCCTAAGTTAAGGTGCCACTGAACATTTTATATGGAGTTATGTTGCAGGGAACCAATTAAATCCATGTTCCATCCAACTCTCTATATAGTAAGTCATAGTCTAACAGTTTTTTCTATGGGAAAAGAGAGTTGCAAGAGTGGATTCAACTGTCATTTGCTACTTGAAAATATCTTTGGTTCACTTTTTCCATTTTTATTTTTACTTAAGTTTCCTACTTTTGGACACATTCTTTCTTTTAAAATTAAAGCTCTATCCTTTTAGGGATATATGTCAACATGTCAACTACTTTGTCACATTCTTTGCTAATGCCAGTGTCATCGGAATTTAAAAAGCTGAAGCAAGGAATTGCATTTTGGCATGAATGCCACGTGAGTAGTCAGGGCAGACAGCCAGAGCTTTCTGGTGAAGAGAATGAAAGCAGAACTGTGGTGGAGAGCATTTAAATCCCCTTTACAGTTCTCATCTCCTCCCCCCTTTCCCAGCCTCGGTGGCTGACTGGAACAAAGGTGGTGTCATATTCCCTGGGCACACTGCCTGCCACCCCCCCCCACCCCCCCGTCTTTCTTTTAAGACTTTATTTTTTTAGAGTAGTTTTATGTTCACAGCAAAATTGTGGGGAAGGAACAGAGATTTCTTTCCCATATACCCCTTATTCTCACACATACATTGCTTCTCTCGTTATCAACATCCCTACCAGAGTTACAATAGATCAAGTTACACTGACATGTCTTTATCATCCAGTGTTCATAGTTTACATTAGGATTCATTCTTGCTATTGCACATTCTATGGGTTCAGACAAATATACAGTAACATGCACCTATCATTATAATATCATACAGAGTAGTTTCACTTCCTTAAAACTTCCCAGTATTCCATCTAGTCATCATCCCTTCCTCTCCCTTAACTCCTGACAACCACTGATTATCTGTCACCATAGCTTTGCATTTTGCAGACATTATATGGTTGGAATCTATGGACTTTTCAGATTGGCTTAGTAATATGCATTTGTTTCCTCATGTCATTTCATGGCTCGATGGCACATTTCTTGCCACCACACTTTTAGTGTAAGCACCAAGCTTTCAGGCTTCCTGTCCACCCCTAGCCCTGCCACCCCACCTGGACAATGCATACATTTTAGAATCATTTCTCTGCCACCTACTTCCTGTGTGGGTGAGAGGAAAATCAGATTACACACCAAAGTGTAAACATCATACTTTCTCCCTTGGCTTCCTGGCACCCACTGTACTGCTTGGGCTTAGAGATTTCCTGTTTGAAAACTAAATGCACTGGCCACATCACGATCTGTATTTTTAAACTTCTTTTTGAGCAGATATTATCAATAAATTCATTGAGGAGGACCATGAATATAAGCATATTCTGTGTATTTGTCCTTGGCTGGGATTTTTTTCCACATTGACAGTGATGGTTAAAGTTAAGAAGCTATTCTATTTGGATATTTTTACATCAGAAAAGTACAGAAACATCTCCTGAAACCCCACATTTCACAACAGTTAGCAGCAGCATGTGAAAAAGTATCCAAGAAGCTATTTTATTTCCATGGCAGCCAGAGCCCAGACGCTAAAGCTTTATAGATTAAAATCAATGCCTGAATTGCATTCAGAAAGCCTGAATTGCCTGTCAGCCTTCAGGACCAGCAGCAGATGTGATAAATGAGGTGAAGAGCCCTGTCCAGGCCAGAGAGTGAGTGCAGCATTAGTGAGTGCTTGGGTTTCCTTTTCAGAGCAAATACCAAATGGAATGAATTACTGGGAAACAGCAAATGAATGTCAAGAATTTGAGATTCAGAGGTTATAATTTACTAATTACTAGGAAACAATGAACACAAAGTCAATGTGTGAAAGAATGTGGTAGGGAAAATGGTAGATCAGGAGACAAAGAAAGTAAGCTATGCAGAAAGCTCCTGATTTCCATCCAGATCAAAGGAGATGGATTTTAAAGACATATATACCTGGTACCACTCCTGGCTTGTCAATTATTAGATTATGTTATAAATTCTAATGAGTTTTAAATAGATATATTTATACACCTGGGCTAGTATATGAGCACACAGGAGATGGTCAACACATGTTTCATTTGATTCTTTCCAGTTCCCATTCAATTTCTTTCTTATTTAGCACAAGATGCCTGAACTAAATGACTTTGCTCAGTGCTTCAGTGTGGGAGAAGGAGGCTCACTGCCTCCCACAGCAGGCTGTCAACATTTAAAGACAGAGAAGTAAGGATGGAGCAGTGAGAGATTTACAGACTCTTTCATAAAGACAGGGCTCACTATAAAATAACCTGACTAATATAACTTTAGATGCTGTCCTATGTGTTCAGTGACAAGACAATGGACCCATAGTTTTATTCTCTAGTGTTTTTGTCTCTTTTTTGTGACACTACTTTTCCAAGCCCAGTTGGAACTGGCTAGGGCTGTGCACCAACCACATGCTCCTAACAGGGCTGCAACTTCCAAGATAAGGACTCCCTGGGGCCTCCTCTCTTTCACCAGGGATAGAAAGAACATCATCTGAAGAAGAACCATCGATGGATTGAGCAATATCTGGAATGGGAGCCAACAGACTCAGATGCTTGGCCTGGCTTATCTAACAAGTTGTACAAAATGAAAGGGTCAGATCA
Source organism: Heterocephalus glaber (assembly GCF_000247695.1). The sequence goes on along the minus strand of NW_004624737.1, from coordinate 2,261,209 downwards.
GATCATCATTTCCAAGCTATTTTTACTAGTTCTTTAAGAAGCTGTGATGGAAAAAGTTTATTGTTCCCTAATATCCACTCTTCCTTTCTTGGTACCAATACCCTTAATTTTTAGCTGTGACTGTGAATGCTCAGAATGAAGGTGATATTGCCCAGGCTTCTTTGTACCTTTGCCAATGTGGTGAAATTCTTGAAATGATGTGAAGGAATAGTGTGTGCACCTTCTTGGCACTGTGATTGGAAAGGAAAGTATGCATATCCTTCTCCTGCTTGCCCCTCTTCCTGCTGGTATTATGTTTGTAATGAGCAAAGTTGGAGCTGCCACACAGACATTGATATCGATGTCACACACTGGAGAGAAAAGAATAACACTATAGAAAGGGGCTAGGCCACTGAGGCTATTAGGAACCATGCCAAACCTAGAATATCTAGATGTCTTTTATAGGGAAAGGAAAAACCTCACTGTTATTCCGTATTTTTAGTTACTAAAAATTGAACCTTAATCATAAATAATATATATGCTAATAGACATCCTACTGAAAAGTGTTCCTTAGGCAAATCCTGGAAATTCAGCATATTATAGACTCTTCTTAAAGTCTGCAGCACACCCTGGAACATTACAGGCTTTTTTTTTTTTTTTAGAGAGCTTCTTAAAAATTTTTCCTAGCTATGCCTCAGATAGAGAGAGGACTAATATCTAGAATATATAAAGAACTGAAAAATGCTTTTCAAAATAAAAGACCCAATCAAAAAAATGGACAAGCGAAATGAATAGATACTTCACAGAAGAAGAAATATAAATGGCTAATAAGTACATAATAAATTTTTAGCATCTTTAGCCATTAGAAAAATGCAAATCAGAACAACACTGAGATTCCATCTTATTGCAATAAGAATGGCTAATATCAGGACTCAAAAAACAACAAATGCTGGTGAGGGTGTGGGAAAAAGGGACATTTCTATATTGTTGAGTAGAACCACTATGGAAATCAGTACAGAGAGTCCTCAAAAAACTAAAAATAAAAATTCCACATGACCTACATATATCTCTTCTGGGTATTTTCCCAAAAGAGTTAAAGTCATCATATTACAGTGATACACATATACGTATGTTTATAACAGCACAACTAACAATAATTAAATTAAGGAAGTAGCCTATATGCCATCAACAAATGAACAGGCTTTAAAAATATGTGATATATACACAATGGAGTACTATTCAAATATATAAAGATAGGTAGATTTGAGACATTTGTAGAAAAATGGGTACACGTTAAGACCATAATGTTGAGTGAAATAAATCAGACACAGAGGTTAAATATAGTATGATTTGAAAAGAGAGACCCCAAATATAAATAATTTAAAGAGCAAAATAAAAGAGAGATGGCAGGAGACAGGAAAGAGGGATGGAAAGTGAATTTGGAGAAGGAAGGAGAAGGGAGGGTGGGAGTAAGAATAAAAATGATTAAGATGTGATATATATATATCTCAATTTCCCAGGATGAATGTAATTATTATATATCACAAACATGCTAAAAAACCTGTAAGCCTACTTCAAGCATATGGAAAAATAGGAAAAATAATATAATGAATAGCTATGTACTCATCACTCATTGTTAAATTTTACCATTGTCATACAAATTTTCAAAAAATAAAAGATGTTTTCTGTAAAGAAACATAACATCTCCTATAAACCTCTGTCCAGGGGCTGGTGTTCCACACACCCTCCCAGCATGGAGTGTGAGCCATAGACCAGCAGCATCAGCACCACCCAGGAGCTTGTTAGAAATACAGAATTTCAGATACCTCTGAACTGGCTGAGTTAGAAGTTGTATTTTAAAAAAGATTCTCAGGTGACTTTCCTGCACTTTAGTTTGGGAGGCACTGCAATAGACTTTGTTGGTGTCCTGCAGACTAAGAGTGTGGAACAAAGACAGCAACATCCTAGGAGTGGGTCTGCCTGGATTCTCCAAAACACAGGAGCAGCATGGGACATCCCTGCAGCCTCAAGAAAGCCATGAACTCTTCAGGCCTGGGGCTGCTGCTTTTAATTCCACAAGTCTTCTCACAAATTCAGCTGTAAGCTTCAGGTCATTTTCAAGGCCAGTCCTTCTTGTCTGTCACTTTCTGTGACAAGCTTCCTCTTCCTTTACTTTTGTGGACATGTGGGTCTCCTAAAGGAAGTGTCCCTCCTACTGCTGCATACTTCTGTCTTATTATTGTTTTCCTTGGCAAGTTACACCTAGATCTACAGGGGAAGTGAGAAGGGGTTTCCAGAAGACTCAGTACTACCTGCCAGAGGCTACAGATCAGCTGGGTGGGCAAAACATTGGTCAGTCATTTTCAATCACACACAAACTCATACATGGGCTTCTCATCTGGTCAATCAAAATACTACTTCAAATAGCTCATATTGTGAAACAGTAAAAGATTGGGTTGATTCTATTTTTTTTTTACTTTATATTTATTTGGTGGTAGTACGTTAATGTCTATACTACATAATGGTAAAAATCTTGCTCTCTGAGATAAATCTCCTGGGTTTGGATTCAGGCTCACCATGTGCTTGCTGCAAGACTTAAATCAAGTTTTTTAACCTCTCTAAGCCTCAGTTTCCTTAACTATAAAATGAGAATTAATATAGTATCTACCCATAGGTTTGTTGTGAGGATTATATACAGAATATATGTGAGTACTTAAAATTCTTTCTGTAATGTGGGAAGCAATATAAGTATAATGAAACATTAAAAATATATTTATGCATATACACACTCTCACAAGTAATAAATTATTACCACTATATAATAATTTGGAGAATTAAAATCTGTCTAGTGGACAAAAATCTAAAAATGAGGAAGTAAATCTATAAATTGTTTCAATTGACAAGATTTTTCGGCCTTGTTGTTTTCCATGATATGTGAGCTAAGCAAATGATAGTTCCATTACAGCAAACAATTTAAGTAAGCACACATTTAATAAGTGTCTAGCAATAAGTGTTGAGATAGGAAGTCCAGGGAACTTTAGGAATTTAATGATATAACAGATGAGATTCCTGCTCTGTGATTCAGTAGAGGAGACAGACAAAAGCACCCATATCTTTATTAAAAGACAAATGTAGAAAATGTGTGAAAGCACAAAAGTGCATAATAATAATAATAACTGGTAACCATGCCAGGAATTACATATGTATTCTTAAATGCATTCTTTATATTCAAAACAAGTCTTTAATGGCAGTATAAATCATTCTCATATTACAAATCACTAGATGGAGTTTCCAGGACATTAAGAAAATTGCTGTTTTCATACCTGATAAGCAAAAGAGCTAGGATTTGAACTCAGGTCTAGCTGATATCAGAGTCCCTGCTTTTTCTACCACACTGAATTGATTGCAAAGAGTAACAAACATTCATGGAAAAGCTGACATTTCAAGTTAGCCTTGAAAAATGAATCAAATGTTCAGACAAAGTTGGGAATCAGAGACGGGTTGTGATGAACTGAAAAGTGGTGTGACACAGTAGAGGTGGATGAGACTGGCAGAAGAGACCAGGTCTGGCAGAGGTAAAGGAATTGTGAGACATGCAAGCAGGAAAGTAACATGGGTTACAAGGTGGCAGATGCTGAGGACACAGAGTAGCAAGCACACAGGCCCCTGGGAAGGCTTTCACAATCTAAAAAACCAAACCAAATTGAATGGCTTACTGTATTTCCAAAGCCAAACAAGTCTGCCATGAGTCTGGTCCTCAAGAACCAGTTTTCAAATCTCAACGATGTCCCCTATGAAACAGAAGCCCAAAGCTGGAGGCAAGGAGACTAACTGAGAATCTGTGTGTGTGTGTGTGATGGTGGGGGTTGAGGGACAGAATTAAGACATTAGCAATGGGGCAGAATCAGATGTATAGTTAAGAAATGGAAAATTTCTCCTATAAATTACTAAACAGCTAGATTTAAAATCTGGCCATATCGCTTCCTTAATTATCACTTGTAGCAGGAGAGACACATTAACTAGGTATTATCTGTAGGTCTGCTTTTGAAACTTCTCAAATTCAAATGGATGGAGTTACTGTCTCCATTTCTTGTGATTTAACTGAGTATAGCCTACTGCCTGCCAGGGCTGCTGGAGGGGGAAGGCCCATGAGGAGTGAGGATGGTTAAATAAAAACAGTTCTATTTTTGGCATGCTTTAATGACAGCTCTGTCTTAAGAGATATTTTTCCAGCAATGCCTTTTCTGTTCAGTGTCATTGAAAGTGTTCTTAAGTTCAAAGCGAGTCTGTGGCATGGGATGTTAATCAATGAAATTCTGGCAGGGTTTTCTGTGAATGTGGCCCACTTTTTATATTTACTAGTGACAGGCAATATTGTCATTCATGCCTGCTTAATAAAGGAAGAAACAAATGCCTTAGGAAACTCATCTTGTTGTTGCAGGGATGGAGGAAGACCTATTTTAGGTCTTTGGGATATTTCATTGTCCCCAGGCCTTCTCCGTGAGTCACAGACAGAAATATGAGGCAGAAAAGGCAGAAGCATAGTCATCCAGACTAAAAAATAAGTTTGGACTGGAATACTGGATAATGGCATTTATGTATCCCTCTTTGCTTGTGCTTTCTGTTATGTATGTGAGGGATGCAGCTGGCAATGCTGGTGTTTTTGTTTCTCTAAATTCCAGTAGTTGGACACTGCCAGAATTTAGGGTGGGGTCACTCCAGGGTCATTTTAGCCCCAGTAAAGGTCTGTTTTATTAAAGCCCTGCTTGTCCCTTGCCTGTTTACTGCTGCCTAATACAACACTTTCTTTATCTTCTTTTGGCTCTGTCCCAAAGAAAGCAGGGAGACTTGCTGCTACTTAGATTCCAGCTTCCATCTCCAGTCTAGCTTTATGAGATTTAGGAGCTTGAAATGAGGAAGCACAGGGCACAGGATTTAGGATTATATTTCACACTGCTCCACACTCCAATTATTACGATGATGATGATAATGTTGATGATGATGATGATGATGTTGCCTCTTACTTATCCTCTTGAGGAATTTCTTCCACATCATTTTGATGCAGAGCTGAACTGTGTCTTTCACATGTTCCCTCTCCCTTCCAGGGCCAACAAGGCCTGTGTTAGAGCAGAGAGAGGTAAAGGGTGAAGACTGTAAGCATGGAAGGATGTTTCTCTGGGAACTTGAGATGGGAGCTATGATTTTATCTGAATTCTTACCATGTTCTCACTAATGTCTGTGTTCCTGATAGTCACCAAGCTAACAAGCTGGCTCCATTGTAAGGAGGACCATCTTTTTAAGAATGTGACCTGTGTAGTTTCACTGGCTCTGCATTTAAAAGGATATGCCCTTGGTTAGTTAAATGCTTCACTTTCCTTGTTTTGAAATTTCTGAATAATTTTTAAGCAAGGAATCCATATTTTGCTTTGCACTGAGCCCTTCAAATTATGTAGCTGATCCTGACTGCAAGATTGAATTATTGAGTAAGATAATGAATTATGAAGATAATTCATCTTTTAGGGTCCCCTTGGAATTGAAGAAAAGAGTTCTCAGGATTGAAGGAAACATAGGAAGCAGTGACAAATAGGCAAACCTGGTAAGTCCTAAGATCTGTCTACAGTGGAGGAGCTGGGCTCATGATTCCATGGAAAGGCAAATGTGAGGTAGATTTGAGCATGACCACCCCACACAGTGCTAGAGTGTTCAGAGAAGAGGGTGACTGGCAGTGCCAGGTGTGGTTGTGAAGTCAAGAGGAGGAATGTAAAGAGGCTTATAAATATGCCCTTCAAGAGGTAATTAGAGACCTAGAGAGACTGTAAAAGAGAAGGATGAAAGCTGGCTGGAATAAAGGGGAGAATTCCAACAGTGGAATTGGAAATAGCAAGAAAGAACATGTGGGAGGAATTTGGAGTGGATGGGAGCTAGTGAGGGCTGAAGATTTGTGGGTGGATGGTCTGTCCCTATCTGAAGGTCTCTGGAAGGCAGAAAGGACATAGGAGACTGATGATGAAGGGTGGGAGAAAGAGAACACAGCCTGGAAAACTGAGGCTGCAAAAGGGAGAACAGAAGAGGGAACAAATACTGTAGAGAATCCAGCACACATCAGATGGTCTCTCTATGCTCATCACTTCCACCCCTCTGACTGTTAAAATGGTGAACTGGCAAAGAGTGAAGCAGAAGGAAGGTGTTAAACAAGACTTCTGGGAATCTAGACTAGGAACATTTGTAGCAGAATCAATTTGTGTTTATCTCAAATGTATATCTGGATCCCACCCTGACCTTCCACTATCAGAATCCTTCAAGGTCTCATTTGAGGGGGTTGGAGAGAGAATAAGCACTTTCAATTAGAATCCCCTGGTAATCCTGATGATATCCAATATTTGAAAACCAGAAGGAGGGAGGAATACAGCTGGTAGGGGGCCGGTTAATGAAGATTTTGGAGAGCAACACTGATACAATGGTTGGGTAAGAAGGGAAGGTGTTGACATGAAGTACCCCGGCCTTCTAGTGAGGATGCAGTACTGGCCTGAGAGGATTACAGTGCAATCTGTCACAAAGGAAAGTTACTATCAGAAAATTCCCCACAAGGAGCTTCATGCCAACCTTCTCATCATACCTTTTCTTTCTGAGGGAGATTATCTCCTGTAATCACACAAAAAGAAAGAATTTCCATGGAAGACTATGCTCCATGTTATAGTTTGCATCTGTAATGTCCCCCATGGCCCATATGTGAAAGCTTAGTCATTAGTCCATGGCAATATCAGGAGGTGGTGGAACCTTTAAGAGGTGGAGCCTAGTGGAAGGAAGTTAGGTCACCAGGGGTGTGTCCTTGGAGAGGATATTGGGACCTCAATCCTTTCCTGACTCTGATTTCCGGGCCCCTGAGGTGAGGAGCTTTTTTTGCCATGTGTTCCCACCATGATGTGTTGCCTCACCCCAGGGCCCTAAGCATAGACCAAAATCTCTGAAACCATGAGCCAAAATAAAACTTTCTTCTGTTTTTGGCCATACTTGGGATTGAATGCTGGGCTCATGCCTATTAGTCAAGCTCTGTACACAGAATTACTTCCCCAGCCCTTTTTTTAACTTTTATTTTGAGACAGTAACTTACTAAGTTGCCCACTTATGATCTCCTTGCCTCAGCCACCTGAGTTGCAAGGATTACAAACAATGAGATACCATGCCTGTCAACTTTTGATCCTTAGAAGTTACATCCAAAATCTTACAACAGTGGCAGGAAGTTTAGTCACTCCTGAAAGTAGTATTCTAGTCTATTTTGCTTTTGTTTAGAGGCAGCCATCTAAGAAATTTTGAAATAATTCTAACCTTGTAAGAGGAGTTCTTAATATAAAATGAAGACCTCATGAGATTGGTTTATAGAGTATCCTCAGTCCTTGGCTTACTCTGGAGTTAAGCACATTATCTGATCACTTCTTTCTGTAGCCCTACCCCATGTTCCAGCTGTCCTTTCTTAGCTTTTCAGGACATTTCCAGGCCTCACCTTATCAAAATTCTTTATTGTTCTGGGTCCAGCCATTCAGTCCTATATAAATTTGATCTCTACTTAGCCCACAGATTCTGCAATTGTGAAAAGCTGATAAGATTTATATTCAGTCTATTCTTCAGTTTCTGTAGCTGCTAGATTTCTGTTCTTTCAATTCTCTTTCAAATCCTTGTTGATTAATTCCTGATTGATGTTTCACTAATTGGCTGATGCTTCCTTTCTGACAGACTAGTTTATCCTCTCAGTTGTCTGATCTCTAGAGAAATTCTAAAGAACTTCTCAACATACCAATCATCTTATAGCTCCTGAATATGTTAGACAATAGCCCTATTCAAACTTTAATGTGTAGACAAATCACCTGGAAATGCACATTCAGGTTTAGTGGGTGTGAGGTGGGACCTCAGGTCTATTTTTCTAATAAGATCTCTGATGATGCCAGAGTAGCTGGTTCATGGGCCATATACTGATAGCAAGCTTTTATAGCATGAGTAAATCATAATTTTCTTCCATATTCAGCCCTACCCATTCCAGCTTTTGATAGTCTCATCATTTTTCTTTAAATATAGAATAGAAAATTAGTCTATCTATAATTACTCTTGTTTTCATACTTCTAGTTAGAGTGATCTCTCTGAGTCAATTTCAAATTGGTAAAGAGCGGCGATGGGACATTGACATTTTCCTACATAGTTTTCTAGGATCTCTTTTGGATTATTTTCTTGGACCTTCATTGCAAATAACTTATGCACAAGATTTATTGCATTATATGTAGAGAAGAATGGCGAACTGTACAAGAAAGATAACAAACAGGCTTCCTCCAACACTGGGGTAACATGGCAACAAGGTTCCCAATGCAGGCTTCAGCAAGGTTCCATTCTCCACCACTGCTCAAATTGAACCCTTCTCCACAGTTTTTCAACCCAAATCCCCACTCCCCTCTTCCCTTGCTTTGGCAATTGTTATGCCAAAAGGAATGACTTACCTCTGACTTGGAAAAACATCATTACCTTTTTCATTTGTATGAGGGATTTGACAAGTTATTGTTTATAACATTTATATTTTAAATGCAAATTTATTTTTATACTAGGTGGGTGAATTGAGTGAATTAGCTTTCTAAAAATAAAACTCTAGGATTATAACAAATGTTTTACACTAATAATATTTGAGGGTAGGGAAAATAGTCATCATTAAACATGCAACTGAGGTTTTTCTTAACAGTAAAGCCTTCTACTTATTCCTTATACTTCCCCCTTCAGAACACTGTCCAATTTCCCTACTTTTCACTGATAATTTCTTAGAATGACCTATTACTTATTCAGAAGCATCTTTATCCTCTCTCTCTCCTTAAGTGTCTGAAGTGGAATTCTATTTTCACAGTTTTACTGAAATTGCACATCTAAGGACATCAGCAGTCTTGGAGTCATTGGATCAAATAGCTCCTCAGCCTCAATTTGTTTTTTCTCTCCAAAGTGTGGATGCCATTAACCTCACCGTGGCCCTTTGGCTTCCTGACTGTTGCAGCATGCTGACTCACCAGTAGTCTCATCATGTCTAAGTTTCCTGTTCTATCTGCTTGTTCTCCTCACACTCCATCTCCACACAATGAGGCAAGGATCTATGTTTAAGGGTATTCTCTACCTACTCTTTCTTCCTTGGAGATCTCATCTGCTTACATGGCTGAACTATTAGTGCCAGGCACATGTTCACCAGCTTCCAATCCTGACCTCTGTCTGCCTCTCTAACCATGTTAATTGCCTGCTCCACTTTCCCATGATCAACTTCAAATTTCCTTACACCAAATTTCTCTATTTCTGTTTATAGCACATATGAATTTTCAATCATGAATTCAAAGTGGTCAAGAAATAATATGTTTTTCTTTTTCTTTAAATCAAAACATTTTGACTTGAGAATACCTTCCCCTAAGGCTGGCAGAAAGTTAAATCTTACCCATTATAGAGTCTAAGCCCTACCCTTCAAAGGTTATGCCAAGATAACCCTCAAATTTCATTTTTCTTTTGATTTTTGTTTCTTGACACAGTGTTGCACTATGTAGTGCTGGCCTTAAAGTCACTATGCAGCCCAGGCTAGCCTGGAACTAACAGTAATCCTCTGCCCCAGCCTCCTGAGTGCTAGGATTATAAATCTGTGGTACCACACCTAGTTTAACCTCTCAAATTCTTATGTGGTGTTAAAGCATTAAGGAAGCTTCAGGTTATCCCCAAGATGCTCCTTGTTTCAATTATCTTTAATTCTCTTAAGGTCAAACTACACTCCATGTCACCCTTGAGACTCAAGAATTTTATTTTATTTTATTATATATATATTTATT
>NW_004624737.1:2223037-2245870 GCF_000247695.1 Heterocephalus glaber | reverse complement strand
GGGTATGTCTCTGTTGTCACAGTAGGCAACGTAGGAATCCCTGTGCATGTACAAGTCAATGAGTCTCAGTAAGCCAGCAGCAGACCAAGTACAGTGGTCTGATGTGCCTTTATTGTAGAGATTCTCTTTACTTTTCTGGTGAGCTTCAGTTTTCACCGAGGAGCCTGAGAAACCCTCTTTCTGTTACTAACTTCTGCTCTATCTTGTGGCGCTCAGGACAAGGGTCTTTATAATCTCCTGTGCCTCTGTAGCGCGGGACCAGGTAGCAGAAAAGCCAGAAGGCCAGAGGCGCACGGAGTGGGCGGGGTGGGGGTGGGAGGATGACGGAGGACTGGGTAAGTGGACCTCACCGTGCCGTGGGCGTGGCCCGGGAGGGCCGCAGAGCTTTAAGCTGCTAGTCTCTCCTGGCTGGTCGAAGCTTAGAGGGCGCCAAGTTTTGGAGGTTTCAGTCCGTGGTCATTTGGCCTTGTTGCTTTTGGGCTTGTGGTGAGGCAGCACATCATGGCAGGGAGAAGGTGGTGGAGCAAAAAGGTGCTCACCTCATGGCCTGTTAGATGTCAGATGTGCCAGGTTTGTGGTCTTGTAATAGCAAAGTGCGAGCCAGTATAATACAGCTCTACTGTTCCAGCTCCATGCAGGTAGTCCAGAAGAAGGTGAACTTCATGGGTGCAGGGAGACACACCCAGAAATTTCGGAGGCAAAGTGTACAGCTTTATTCTTAACCTTGGTAGTTCAGTCTGGGATTTCTCCACAAAGAGACTGACCATCAAGAATTTTATTTTAATTAAAACCATATTTTAAGCTCTTCCCATTTTTTCTCTCCCTTTCCTCAAGAATTCTATCCTAAAGCTATTTCATGGGGCACAGCAAAGTTGGTATCTGTTTGGGGGAAGAGAATGTGAGCCACCATGTCCCAGAACATGATGTCCAAGGCCAAGGATGATGACATGTACATTGATAGGTGAAAGCCCAAGGGGGCAGCTGGCATGAAAAGGCAGAGTCCAAGAGGGTGAAGGAAATGCTCACATAAGGGGGAGGAAAGTATGGCCAGGAGGGAAAAAACTAGAACAACCCTATGGTATTACATTGGTATCAGAGGTATCACTGTGAGCTCATGGTTTTACATGCAAATATTTCCTACCTCAGTCCACTGAGAGGGCCTGGGGATGCAGCAGCCCAATAGCAGTGAACAATTTTAGTGCTCTGATCTCGACTCCTAAATACCATTCCACACTAAAATGAACACAGACTACTAGCAAACAATTAATAAAAGGAATTTCCCCAACCTTCCAAAGTGAATCTACAAAAACTACAGATGACATTTACTTCATAGTTAATGACTAAATATTTTCCCTGTAAGGTCAGGAACAAAGCAAGGAAGTCTACTCTCAAAACTTCTGGGTGTTCTAACCAGTACCAGAGGCAAGAAAAAAAAAAAAAAAGCATTTAGATGAAGAAATGAAGATGCAAATATTCACAAACATAATTAGGATTTGTAGGTAACCCTATTTTTAAAAAGCTACTAGAAGGAATAAGTCAGTTTAAGAAGATTTTATGAATAATTGGAAGCTGAAATTCCAAAATAATTTTTGATAGCGTTGAACATATGAAAAACTTAGAAGTAAATTTGACAAAAGTTGTGAAAGATATGTACACTGAAAACTATAAAACACTGCTGAAAAAATTAAAGAAGGCCTAAATAACAGGCTCATGGATTAGATCAGGATCAGAATAATCACTATTATTAGCTGTCAATTCTTAAAATTATCTATAGATTCTATGCGGTCCCAGTTGAGATCATAGTTGCCTTTTATTATTTTAAAGAATCGACAAGTTTATTCTAAACTTTGTAAGTAATTTCCCAAAACCTAGAATTGCTAAAACCACCTTTAAAAAAAATAAAATTGGAATACTTGCACAACATGAGATCAAGACTTATTTTATTTATTTTTTGCCATACCAGGAATCGAACTCAGGACCTTGGGCTTGCCAGGCAGGCACGGCACCACTGAGCTACATCCCCTGCCTCAAAACTTATTTTAAAGTTATAGGAGTTAAGAGAGTGTGGTATTGGTGTAAAGACAGAAAAAATAATCAATGGAATGGAACAGAAAATCTAGAAATAGACCCGCATAGTAATCGGTATGCAACAAAATTATAACAAATGGTGCTAGAAAAATCACATATTCATATGCCAAACAAAGCAAAATCTTCAATCCATAGCTTCATCATATACAAAAATTATTTCAATGATGGATCATAGTTTAAAATATGAAACTATTTTTAAAACTGTAGAATCTGTAGAAAAAAGCAGGAGCAGCATCTTTTTTTCTTTTTCTTTCTTTCTTTCTCTTTTTTTGAGACTAGGTTTCATTATGTTCCTCAAGCTTGTCTTGAACTTGTGGGCTCAAATGGTTCTCCTGCCTCAGCCCCCCATGTAATTGCAACAACAGGCATGTGTCTAGATAGGATAAAAATTTTGTGAGTTCAAATTAAGCCAGAATTTCTAGTTGCAATGCTAAAGACACATCCCACAAAGAACAAATTGATAAATCGGGCTTTATGAAAATTAAGAACTATTCTTTCAATGACATTAAGCAAATGAAAAGAGAAACCACAGACTGAAAAACAAAAAAGGTTGCAAACTACATATCTAATGACTTCTATGTAGACTCTAAAAAGAATTTTCAAATCTCAATCCCAAAGTCCATCAACAGGTGAGCAGCTAAACAAATTGTGGTATATAATGGAATACTACTTAATGATGAAATGGAATGGACTATTAATACAATAAAGATGATGTAAATATAATTATGCTGAATGAAAAAAGCCAATCAAAAATAGCTCATACTGTTGGGTTCTATTCACATACATTTCTGTAAAATGTCAAAGAATTTATAGGGACTGAAAGGAGACTCAGGATGAAAAGTGGAGGAAGATGCGAAAGAGTTGAGGAAAATCTGAGGATGATCAATATGTTTATTATCTTTATTGATGTGCTGGTTTCAAGGGTATATATGCTATGTAAAGGCTCACATAATTATTGACTTAAGCATATACAATTAATTTTGCTTACATAGAACTGTTCAGATAATTTTTAAATAACTTTGCAAAATATTTATAATATTCAGATAAAAGATTATATAACAAATGCATGTCTTCCCACCACTAACTTTTTCTTTTCCTTTCTTTTTTTTTTTGTAATGGAGATTGAACTCGGGTCCTTGTGCTTGCACAGCAGGCAGTGAAACCACTGAACTAAATCCCCAGCCCTCCCACCACTAACTTTTGAAAGAAAACATCTTACTAAAATTTCTTTAGATTTTTTTAAAAGAAATATATTATTAAGATACAATTGAAGTTATGACCCTTTCCTAATCCAAGTCCCCTCCAGCCCTTCCTCCTCATGTATAATGATTATTGTTGAGCTCCTGTGGGTTCACTCATTTGCTCTGTGTGCATGCCTGTAAATGAGACATAGCATACATGCACATGGTTTGCATATTGGATATGTTTACATAAATGGAAATTTCCTCCTCAAACTTGATCTTTATATTTAACATTGTATTTTTTAAAAATCTATCCATATTGCTCTAAATCTTTCATTTAGTGGTCTATTTCATAAATACAAACAACATAGTTCAACCTTCTCTTGGGTTTTAACCTGTTTCCAATTTTCCAGTCTTAACAAATAAATGTTTGTCTCAGAACATTTTTGCACCTATCTTGTTGGACCTTTCCATGGGAGAATTTCCAGGGTATATCCTAAGGAATTTCTATAAATTTTAGCTTTACTAGTGTAGCCAGATTGCTTTCCAAAGTGAGTTATACTCACACAGCAATCAGCATTCCCAGTGCTCCTCATCCTTGCCTAAGTGAGTTCTGCCACACTCTTAAGTGTGAGGCACGGGCATCTTCAACTCCTCCTGGCACGGCATGGCTTCTGGTGTCTCCAGGTGCATCCTCTTGAAGGTGACCATCTTTGTGGAGGGCAGTTGCTGAGCTGAACTGGGTGCACACTTCTCATGGGACTCTCTCTACTATTACTATCTTGGAATCCATTGCCCTCTCTTCCTTGACTTTGAAAATTTCCCTTTCTCCACTATTCTTGCACATCATTTCTGGGATATACAGCACTATCCCTTTGTGACTTTCAGCTTTATAAAACAGGTAGAGTTGAAAGCTCTTTAGGAAAAATCCTTCAAGCAAAGAATTAGAAATTTTTGTGGAATTAATGGAGGCCAGAGGTGGGCAGCACAGTGAGTAAAGACTCAACCAAATGAAAGTTGATATCTCAAAAACTATTCTCCCTATGAACACGGTACCATTTTCCTTATCATCCAGGTGCTAAGTCCTACAACTTCACTCATCTCTATAGTTCTTACATTTACTCTTCACTTTCTATCCATTCTTCATTCAAAAATGCCCTTTGTAGTCTGTGCCCTTCCCCTGCTCTAGAACTGTATCTCACAATTTGTTCCCGGCTCCCTTCTCCCTCCTCTCCCACTGCACTCCACCCATCTCTAATGTTTGCTTCAAATGAGCACTGGGGTAGTTTTTATAGAAGACCACTTTGAACATTTCACTGTCTTGCTTAGAAGCTCTCAAAGATAATATCCTGGCAGTCACTGTCCTTTCCAAGCTGGTCCTACATAGGCTTATCTCCTCCCTGGACAATGAGACCCTGGCTCTGGCTAACTGGCCAACCGTCAGCTTCCACCCTCCAAATAGCTCTATTGCTTTCAGCTGCTTCTCCTCCTTTCGGGCTTGGCCCAGCCCTTCCTGCTCTGCCAGTCTTTGTAAAGCGAGGCCAACACTGCCTTCTCCCTTTCAGAAGTCAAACTCTACCTCTACCCAACCCTTTGGGCATTTAATCCCAGCTGGCTTTATGACAATTTGATTTTGCTATTTCACTTTTCACATATGTGCTTATTCTTCTGTCACCATTAAGGCTATTGCTTCCCTAGCATATGTTGGGTAGATATTGTGTTCAAATAATTTAGGGAAAGGCTGCATACCATGACCCTCTCTAAAAGGTTCACGTTGCATATTAAAAGATTTGAAAAATTTGGTTCTGAGGAGAGAACTTTGCCTAATTACTTTCTGATTCTTAATCATCAAGAAAAATGTTTTTCTTGTAACAATGTTGATCTTCCAGGGCCCGGAATGGTGCTAGATGGATGGAGTCTCAGCTACAGAGGAGGCTGAGGTGGGAAGATCACTTGAGCCCACAGATTAGGGACCAACCTGGGCAACATAACAAGATTGATCATAAAAATAAAATTTAAAAATATTCCTCAGAATGTAGTGCTTTCCAGTGCTCCAGTACTTAGTAGGTGCTCAGGAAATACTTTGGGATTTGGTAAATTATAATGAATGTTTTAGGCAATTATCTAAACTTTTGCAAGAGTTTCTCTCAATGCAGTTTTTATAATATTGTAAAACAAATAAATAACATTGCTTCCATTTCTTATTTAAATTTTTGGCACTAGATTCTGAAAATAAATGGAATTTTCTAATGTTTCTGTGTTTGCCTGAGAAAGATAGTCTGTACTTGTACACACTGGGAAGATTACAAGTCCACAGAATTTTCCAGATGCTTGGTTTGCTTGTGGTCATTTAAAGGCCTGCTTTATCATTTTGTTTTACTTAAAGGTATTACTTAGAGAAAAGTTAAGGAGCCATCTGAACACCCTGAAAGGAACTGACTCAGAACTTCTACACAGACGAATTGCACTTCTAGGTCTGATTTTTTTTTTTTTCTTATATTTGTGGCTTTGGATGTACTTTTACCAACTTGTTGGATAGAATAGTTAATAGCTTGAATCTGAATCTGAGATAGCAAAGGAAAAAGAATTACAATTAGTTCTATGGCCAAAGTTGTGGTAGAGTTACTAGTAATTTGAAACCAAAGATTGACTTTGGAATTAAAAAGTAAAAGATTTTAGAGAAGACTGAGAATAAGTGTGTGATTGTTTTTAGTTAATAGGACTTTTTCTTAAAATTTTTATGTTTCTTTACATAATCTCTCTTGGTTCTTACTTTTTCCCCCTTCCCCTGCCCTCCCTTCCACTCCTCCACCCCTCCCTATTTACAAAGACTTTGTTTCCATTTTTTCCTTTTCTCATAGTTTTTCCTTTCCCTTCTTTCCTTTCCCCTACTTCTTCCAGTTCCCCTTCCCCTTTAGACCTTTTCTTCCTATTTCACATTATTTATTACATATTTTGATCCTTATTTACAAATTCCCGATGATGAATGTTATCGTATTGTATACCTAAAATGTACCAATAAACTTAATGAATAAAATTTTTTTTTATGTTTATTTTTGAGACAGGGTCTTGCCATGCACTTCAGGCTGGCTTTGAACTCACTATGTAGCCAAGGCTCATGATCCTCCTCCCTCAGCCTCCCAAGTGCTAGGGTTATAGGCATGTGCCACCATAACTGGCATTGAATTACTTTTAATGAGTAATATAACTATAAATGATAAACATTCTATTATACAATACATAATGTGATTTTTAGGTATCATATATATAATATGTGGATACATATCTCTATCTCCATCTATTTAACATATACAAAAGGAGCAAAAAGAGCAAAAAGCTAATTTCATCCCACCTGTCTCTTACCAAGCACTTCCTCAGATGGATTCCTTTTAAAAAGTTACTTTTCAAACCTTCTAGCGGGGTGTGGTAGCACAAATTTATAATCCCAGCACTTGGAAAGCTGAGACAGGAGGATCTCCGTGATTTCAAGGTCAGCCTGGGCTACCTAGTGAGTTCAAGGTCAGCCTGAACTATTAAATGAAACCCTGTCTGAAAAAAAACCCCAGAAACCAAAAAACAAAACACCACAAACCTTCTAAAGATATACTATGCATATGTAAATATTTATGTAATCCTAAATATTACACAATTTATAATTATTAACCTCACTCTTTCACTTAATATATGGATATGTGTCCTTTTAAGAAATATAGAGCTGCTTCTTTCTAATGGCTGTAATGTATTTTATTATTTGTGTGTACTGCCATTTATTTTATTTCCATATCAATGATATTTAGTTTACTTCAAATCATTTGCTATTATAAATGAAGCTATAATGAATGTTCTTATGCATATATTTCTTCCACAAAATTGTGAGTAAAATTATGTATTTATCCAATTTAGAAATTTCTGATTTAAGGGGTATATATTATTCATTTTAGTGGGTTCTACCAATTTTCTCTCTTTGGTAGTTCTGTTAGTTACTTTCCTCTCATTGCTGAGACAAAATATCCAGCTCCCAAAGTTGGAGGGGAAGGGGTACAGTTCATAGAGGTTTCAGTCCATAATCTGCTCCAAGGCTGGGATGATAAGCAAGTATCACAAAGGAAAAACAACATGGCTAGCACAAGGTAGCAAGGGTAACGAGAGTTTTAACAGAATCTTTCTGCCCCTTTATTATTCAGACTACTGGGATTAGGGTGGTGCCAAACTAATCACTCACATGTAGTGATTTAGTAATCACACTCCCTTAATCCCAGCATCACACATTCCAAACTCAACTACATCTGAAAAAGAAAGTCTGACCTCATTCACATGAGGCTTTGGGGGGACATCTAAACATTAACCATGAGAGTATTTATGCCATTTAAAAAATTTTACTAATAATCTAATCACAATGCTACTTTTCCAACACTTTTGTCCCCATAGAGTATTATCCAAATTTCTTTTTAACTTTTTCAAATATTACAGTTGAAAAATAAGTTGATGTCTTATATGATAAATCAATAATTTTTATAGGTAAGAAAACTTGCAATATTTTTTCTGCAAACTGTGCATATTCTTGTCCATGTTCCATGTGGTATTGTCATATTATTGATTCATGGGAACTCTTTATATATTGTCTATGATAGATGTTGAAATAATTGACTTTAATCATGAGTGCTAGTTTCTGAAAGACATTTTCAATTGTGATCTTTTCCATTGTGTCATTCTCCTTGAACCCTAATATTTCAAAGACATAAATTAGAGCATACTTTTAAAAAGATCAGTTTTTTTCCATTTCAGCTTTATAAAGTTTTTCCCAGCAAAACAAGACTAAGTTTATATAGTAGTGCCTTCTGTATCATCTTTCCGAACTTTGTCAGTGGATATAATACAATGTTTTTTGGAAGTGGTATAATCCCTTGACTTGATTATGTTCTGACAGAAGTAAGCTGCATATCTGCCATGGCTGCTGAGATTTAGTCCAAGAAGAGCCCTATGATTCCCTCTGGATCAGAGGTTACAAACTGGCCACCACCCAAAGGCCACATACAGCCTCAGGTGTTTTATTTGGTCAACGTGATATTCAAAAAAAAAAATTGGGGCTGGGGACTTAGCTCAGTGGTTCCATCACCTGCCTCACAAGCACAAGGTCCCAAGTTCGATCCCCAGTACCAAACCAAACCAAACCAAACAAAATTTTAAAATATTGGAATTTGTTGCCCTCATTAAAGAGAGTGAATGGTTTTACAGGAATATCTGGATTTCAAGATCTGGCAACACTTCATTTCCACATAACAACAGTTGGATAGAGCTTCTGGATATTTGTCCTTTTCATGAACCATGTACTTCCATGTTCTTCAACCCAGCCTGCCTCATTTTCTTATGTCAATTTCTGGACTCCTATAGCTGTTTGGCTTTGAAACTTTTGACTCTTTGCTTCTAGAATTTTTTTCCTCTCTTTCTTTGTCAATCAGAGGGAGAAAAAAAACTCCTCTAAGTGTATCATCTTATTTTCAGTTTATTTCTACTTCTACACCCCTGCCTTCCTACTTTTTTTGTGTGAAAAGGTCTTCCCTGCTGCCAATAGAGTATTTACTTGGCCTCTGCATCATGACCTCATGCTTTTCCTTTTGCATTTCCTTTAGCAAACCAGTTTGCCTCCAGATGCCTTCCAAAAAAGTTTTTTTTTTTTTTTTGAATAAAAGTCAACTGTACTAGGGCATAGATTTCAAAACACAGTTCAACAGACTTTAATGGAGTTTTGAGAAAGATGAGTAAAATTGTATTTTAAGGCATCCTTTGGGCACTACTAGAAACATCTGCTAGAATAAATCTTATCAACCCAGACTTGATGTGCCCCTCTCCATCCCACTGTTTCTGTCTTAATTCAAGTCCTTGGCAGCTTCCTCCTGAATGATTGCCTCAACCTCATATCATAACCAGTTCCACGCTGCCGGTCTCTCTTCTTGAATTCCATTTTCCAGATATAATTTTCTAAGGTGTGACTCTTATTTCTTCAATCACTATCCCTTTGAAAAAAAAAAACCTCCAGTCATTCCTTGTCTCCTAGAAGAAATGTTTCATTGTCAGCCAAGTTCATAAGGTCTTATATAATAGGACCTTTGAACTTCATTTCCAACCTGTCTGTACACCTTGTGGCCTAAGTACATCAGATTTGCTGCCATTTTCTGAACACACTAAGAACATTTTGTCCTCATGCTGATGCAGATGGTGCTTTCTTTAATTGAAAGGCATATTGTTGCTATTTTACCTAGTGCTAAGGTAATAGCTCCTCCTCTGTGAGATCTTCTATTTTCTTTTGCTTAGTCCCACCTTCTTTTGTATTTCTGTAGCACTTATCACAACTACCTTAGATTCTTTCTCTCTTATTAGACTGTGAATGCTTTGAAGATATGTAAATCATTTAGCTTTATGTCTCCAGAACCAGTTTCATAGTTTGAAATATAGTGGATGTCCATTAAACATTTAGTGAACAACAACAACAAAAAGGAGCCATTAATACTTTAACTCATGTTATTAGTCACTTGGTAACTTCAAGAAAATATATTCTTTTCTTTTCAGTTAGCAACATCTCCCTAACTGAAATTTCATGTGTTTTCCATTGCCAGTCCTTAAACAAAGTATATGCTGTCCTTTACGTATTGACCCCTTGCCTATCATTCCAGCTTTAGCTGTCATTGTCCTCCAATGCTTCTCCAAACACAGAAACACTTAAGGATCCTGAAAAACCCTTCTTTCATAGTCTGGGTCTTAGCTTTTGCTTCTCATTCTAATATTTTCCTACTCATTCTTTCCCCCCTATAACTATGTATATAGGATGTCTTAGAGAATCTCCCCTAACTTTACTTGCCCTGAATGGGATGGGGTGTCCTCATGTGTTCCTATGGCACTGTTGCTACTGGGTAGTCTTCTTCTAAAAGAAGACTTTTAGAAGAACTGCCAAATAAACATTGCCAGGTTTTGTAGTGCTTGCATCTCCTGATGTCAGGTCTAGGCCATTTTATTGAAAACCTGTTCAAGTTCTCTTGCAGGTCTTTGGGAACTGTTCTGCATGTGTTTTCTGGGATCTTGTAATTAACAGGTAATGCCTATTTCTCCAGCCAGTTTTGCCACTCCCTAGTCTCCTTTCTCACTGTGACCTCTGTTTCCTCTGTAATCCCAGCACCAAGCCTGCTTCAGTCTTCTCTAGGACAAGAACTATCTTTTTTCATCTTTTTTACTAAGTGTAGAAACAGAATTTTTGGTACAAACTAGATGCTCAGTAAATTTCAGATGAGTAAAAACATTAAAATAAAAGAAGAGCAATCTGATGCATACAATTCAAGTGACCATAGAATTGCTTAACCCTACTATTTGCATTTGAATATATCCTTTTAAAATTAGTATGTGTTTCTGATTTTTCCTTTTCTTATATTTACTCCTTTCCCTTCTTTCTTTTCCCCAACCCCTCCCATTTTCCCTTTCCCTTCCCCTTTGGACCTCTTTTCCCTATTTCACATTATCCATTATACATTTTGATCCTCATTTACACTTTCAGGAGAGGTGGAGGGGTTGAAGGGAGGTCAGGGGAATGGGGAAAAAAATAAGAACCAAGATACATCATGTAAAGTTATAAATTCCCAATGATGAATGTTATTATATTGTATACCTCAAATGTACCAATAAATTTAATGAATAAAAAAATTAATATGTGTAATATATACTAATAGAAAGAAACCATGTCAGGTATTTCAAACAGAGGAGATTTAATATAGGGGAATGTTTCACAGACTTTGAAAGGTTGGAAAAGAAAAATAAGACATTGAGGTAACCTAGTTATTAATAATTATTAGAAGTTATTGCCCTCAGGACTGAAGTAAATCTGCTGCCACCCTGAGAACTTTGAGCAAAAGGGGAAGAAGAGGTTATCAGAACCCAGTTGTTCAGAAGGAAGAAGAGAAAGAAATCAACCATATTAAAGAAACATGTGACCAATTGTAAGACTTATCCCAATGATAAAAATGTTGAAATGTGAAGGGAAAAAATAGACTTTTCAAGCATGTGAAGAAAAAAAAACCCAGCATGGGGATGCACACCTGTAATCCCAGCACTTGAGAGACTGAGGCAGGAGAGATGCTGTGAGTTCAAGGCCAGCCTGGGATACACAGTAAGTTCAAGGCCAGCCTGCACTACACAGTGAGACCCTGTCTCAAAAAATAAAAAAAGAAAGAAAGAATGTGAAAACAATAATCCAGACTGGCTAGGGGAATCTATTATATTTAATTCTAATTTGCATAAATTAATTTTATATGTTTGAACCTAAGATTGTGGGAGGCAGGAGCCTAACACTGGCACAGGTTTCCTGCCTCAGGTTTCTATCTCTCTAATATCCACTGTCCTTACTCTTCCTGGTTCATAGCTTCCACTGTTTGCTTTTAAACTTCATGTTAATGAGCTTATGTATACTTGGGAGCTGGAGGAACTGAGGATAATGCACAGGCAGCCATTTGAAAAGATTAGTAATTTTCAAGTCAGATATTCTTAAGAAGGTATTATAACAGATATGAAAAAATTATGACAAGAAGCATTTCATTGAAAGCTTACAATGTTCCTATGCTGTGTTTATCTCATTATCATGCTCATTTGAGTCCTCAGCAAACTCCACTATGCAAATAAGAGCTAACTCTTAAATGTATTTAATATGTAACAATTATGATTTTAAGCCTATTGGCTAAAATTGACTCATTTAATTGTCTAAATAACCATATGAGATAGGTATAGTTTGAATCATTTGAAATTACTAATACTCAACTATTTATTATCTACAAAAATAATAACTTCACATAGTTCAATTCAATACAATCATCTTTTAACCAACTTTACAGATGAGGAAATTGAGGCATGTAGAGGTTAAATAATTTGCCCGTGGTCGTGCAGCTGGGATTCAAGTACCAGCAGTCTGTGCTCTTAACTGTTTCACCCCACTCCCTCCAAAGGCACCATTTTATACTCTTCTACAAAGAAATGGAGGCCTAAAACAGTTAAGTTAACTTGACCAATGTCATAGATCTGGGAAGTAGCAGGCACAGAATTTAGGTCTGTCTGACTTCAGAACCTCTTCTCTGCCCACACATTATTTCACCATCATGCCTTCTCTTCAAGGGGTACTCAGAATGGAAAATGAATTATTTGTTATTCATATGTGTCCAACATTGTGGTTAAATAATTATTTGCAAAGCTTCTTTATTAGATACAACTGAAAATATTGTTTCATATATTATTTTTTCCCATAAAAATGCCAGAGATAACATAAATAAGGACATTCAAAATTACCATTTTGATTTTTTTAGACCCTTCTTCCAAAGGTCATAGTCAATACATTCTGGACTCCTCTTTGAGCCATATACTCATATGTGGAAGAGTCTCAGTATGGAAAGATTTCCCTTTCTTCCACTTCCTCTTTAGAAATATGGATTCACTGAGCAATTACTATGTGATAAATCTTATACTAATTGAAAGAATTCAACAAGTAAGGTGGACACAATCTGTCTGTGTGTTATCAACCTATCATGTAAGGTAGACATTTAAGAGGTATTAACAAAAGTGTGTTTTCAAAGTGCACATATTGGGAGCTGTAGGTACAAGGAGCTGGGGGTGATTTGAGTGTTACCTAAGGAGTGGCCTGCAGAGTAGCACTATTGAAACTGCCTGTAATTTAGTTAAACACAAATCTTTGGGTCCATCCCAGACTTACTGAATCAGAATTTGGTGAAAGGGGCCAGAGTTGGTAAGAAGGAATCTATTTTTTCAATCTGCTTTTGAAAATTTTCTCCAGGTGATTCTTATGCATACTAAAATTTCAGAAGCTCTGCCAAGGAGATCTGCTGGCCTAGATAAGGAGACAGTATTTATTCTGAGACTAGAAAGAGGGGTATGGGTAGGTTAGGTGCAAGAAGGGTGAGAGAAGGCTTTCTAGGCTACAAGAATAATATGTACTTAGATCCAGAAGTTCACAAAAGCCAGGTCCCTGGGAGAAACTAGTAGTATGTTGGTGGTTAGAAATGAATAATCATAGAGGAAATAAAGAAAAATCAGAAGATGGGAGGATTGGATCTTACTAATTATGAAAAATTAGATAAGAAAAAATAATAAAGTGAATTTTAGTCACTAATCTTACACTAACCTGGCTGTAAATGTCATAATTTAGAGAGAAGTGACATCAGGATGAGTAGTCTAAAGATGATGAGACCCATGCTAAGCCTCTGTAAACATTTGTGGTTAGGCTGTGTAGTGGAAAGAACTGCCAAGTAGACCCCACTCCCATCCCCTTTCCTGCAGAAGGACACACCATCAGCCTAATAATTTAACCATCCTGAAGTCCTTCCTGCCTTTTCAAGGGAGGTTCTGTTAATGGATCTAGCTCCTTTCTCCTTCTTGATTGCTCTAGGGTGGCAAGCCTGTTCATGTAATAATAGGGCTCTGTTGTCTTGCTAGTGAGAAAACAGGTGTCTCTCCACGTGGCTTTAGGCCATATTATCACGGTGATAGTGTGGGGGACTGTATCAGTTAGTGCTTACTAGAGAAACAAATATAATACAAGATATACAAATATATGGGAATTTACAAGATTGGCTTATAATAGCGGCCCACAAAGTTGGGTGTGGAAGAGTGAAAAGATCTGTCTGCACACTGGAGATCCAAAGGATCCTGTTGAAGGCCTGGAGATCCATGTGATGTCCCATGGGAGTCTGTATCAAGAGGCTGAAAGTTTGTAATGGAATGCTGAAGGGTCTGTACGGGATGCTGAAGATCCTGCATTAGAAGCTAAGAGATGATGTCCAAGGTGAAAGTGAAAACTGGAGCTCCTCCTCCCTTGCAGAGCATTCTGACGATCATCCTCTTATGGCAGGTCTTCCACACCCAGAACTATACTGAGACAATTTAGTTGGGTGCTGCTTACTCAAGCTGATACAATGAAGTGTCACAGGGCCCATTGTAACAGGTCTGTGATTAAAAGGGCTGGTACAACTGCAGCTCAGACTATAGGGAATACTGAAGTGGAACTGTGACTAGAAGGAGCAACACCTACCCATGATGATGAGATCTATTTTTACAAAGTCTGAGGTGCAGTGGATATCTCTGACTATGCCAAGGTGCTGCTAAGCTGAAAGACAGACTTGGGGCCAGGTATGATGAAGAAGCATGTGAATCAGGGAACAATACATCATGATGTGGGTTTCATAGTGAGGTAAGTAACAATTTAGGTAAGACCTAAGGATGATGGGGTTTAGGGAGGGGGTTAAAACCTGAAGGCCAGCGAACTAAGTCAGGAGTGGGGAGAACCAGGGAGAAAACACATCCTAGAGAGGGGCCTAAGTATTCAGCTGCCTCCCTGGGAAACACAAGAAAGCTAAAGTTGATGACACCTCTAACTTTACTGACTGAGGCAAATGTCAGAGGGAATTAGAATGCAGAAGGGAATGACTCCTTTAATTCTCTCTGACACTGACTCACTGTTCTGTGTTTATGTTTGTAAAGTCCAGTGTGCAGACTACAAAGGAGATGATGTGGCCTTGCCACCTGTATCCTCCTTGTCTCTAGAGGAGAAGGGGAACATTTACATTTCTGTATCCTGTGGTTCTGACCTTTCATTTTGACTAAATAACATTTCAAAAAATAGGTTCCTGGAAGATCTGCTAGGAGGAGTACTCTAGAGTGGGCCAACTCAAGGAAGATCCCCAAACAAACTTTTTCTTAACTCAGAGTTTGGAAAAGTTGCTCTCTGAAAGACAATGGAGAGTCTGGACATTGAGGTGGCAAGGTTTGTCTTCTTGTTTTCTTAAAAAAAGGATGCATGGCATACCAGGCCAAGGCAAATGTTTGCCCTACTGTATACAACACTGAATCACAGAGCTGTGGAGTTTAAATACTGCTCCTCAATGGTACGTGGCTAGCTAGTTGGTCACTGACTCTAACTGAAGTTTCAATAAACCCAAGGCAGGAGAACACCTGACATTCTATAAAGTTAAATGACAAGAAGGCATTAGCTACTTTGAGAAACCTATGAACAAGACCTAGTGGTTTGTAGCAATTTTGTTTTCAATTAATGACTTTCCTTGGGGAAGTCCCTTGATAGATTTTAGAATATTTTGGTGTGCTATTCCCTTACCCTCCACAAAGAACTGATTCTTTACCCCCAGTAGGGTTGCCAGATAAAATCCAGGACACTTCATTTAAATTGTAGATAAATATCAAATAATTTATTATCATAAGTAGGTCTCAAATATTGCCAAAAAAATCAATTACAGGGCATCCTATGTTTTTGTGACTCTTCTCCTAAGGGACTCAGGGAGATACCTTTCTTTCTTCTGGTGAATAGTTGGTTTGGTCCTTTCTCCAACTTTGAGATTGCCCAGTGATCACTCATTCTACTACATATAGAAATTTTCTGTATGGTCTTTAAGGAGATGTGAGTAATTCTCAAGCACTTTGCCTAGGCTATTCTATAGGCACATTGTTTTGTTCTTATCTATTATGGTAGTCCAGGAAAGAAACAAAGAGAATACAAGGGGGTTAGCTCTCCACAAACTGACCCATGTCAACTCTGTGGTGTTCAGATGGTTCCAAAATGATGTGATCAGAAACTGTCAACAGAGGATTGTTATACCGCCACCTCTCACACCACAAACTCCTGGGTTGGTTAGTTGTGGATGGTTTGGGGTTTTGGGGTGGTTTTTTTTTAATAGAATTTGCCCTGTATTTTCATTCTGAGAGGGCAACTTTCTCTTGGCTTAAGTGAGAATTAGATGAATGACAGCCCTCAGAGAGACCACTAATGCCTGAAACTTGCTGCCCAGAGATTTTGAAGTTTTGGTAAGTGCAAACTGGAAAAATAGCCCCTAACATGTTGCAGGTGATTTTCCACCTTGTAGAAAGTGGAGAATTCAATAATCATTTCAGGGAAGTCTGTCTCTATTAAAACCACTAAGAGGCTATTTTTACTTATAGAAATGTAAAGCAAGTACCTTTTCTGTTGGAAAAAAAAACCCTCAAGAAAAGTGTCAAGTTACTAACCATTAACCTGAATGTTGTTTAGACCAAAAGTTCATTGTTCTGTTTGAAAATAAGAATTGTGGTTTGTTGGAGTCAGAACTGTTTTGTACACCTTCTGTTGCTCTGGGAATGCTTATAGGAGCTGGAAATCTGGATAGAGGGATAGGGTGAGTTTGTTGCAGCTCAACCAGATTCAGCCACCACTGTCACCAGCCCACTGTTATTTATGAAGGATTTTCATGTAATGTACTGATACTGGACTCATATGTGGTGATGTAAATTGTTCTTCTGAGGCCTATAAGCCAAGGCTACCCTCTTGTGGTAGGGGTTGGGGTTGTGACTTTAGACGAGAGAAATTCCCACTGTCAATCACCTCAAAAAGGACCAAATTGTATCAGGATTAGGTTAAGCCACAAATAACAATGATTTAAATACATAAAAATTTCTTCTCTTCCTAAGACAAAGTCTAGAAGTGAACAATCAGAATTATTCAGGTAATTCCATGGTCCTCAAGGTCTTAGACTCCCTATTATCTTTCTGTTTACTTAGTCTCAATCAATTGCTTATTTTCAAGGTCACAGGATGGCTGCTAGAGTTCCATCTATCATATCCACATGGAATCTTGGAAAGAGTAAAATAGTAAAGGAAAAAAATAGTGTGTGTGTCGGGATGAAACCTCTAAGATGATTCTTCTTTTAACTTACTTTTTTGAAGTCCTCAATCACTTCCACAGCTGGCTTATATACTGAGAAATAGTCTTTCACCTTTGCTTTGTAATTCTGAATAAACTAGGGTGCTATTATTATGAAGGAAACAAGAGCACGAATATTGTGTGGCAGGAGTAGTTTCTACCTCTCTGGCAAGCAAGCCTGAAACTCAAGAAACAACTGAGTCTTTCCTTTCAAACCATTTGACAGTGGGGACCAAACTTTCTGGGGCAGGTGTATGAAGAACTCTCGTATGAAACCAGACTTAACAGTAGAAATGCTAAGAATGGCTCTGGTGTGCTTCAGGTAGCTGTTTCTGCCCAAATTTACCCCTTCCCTTCCCTTCCTTTCAACTTCCTTTCCTTCCTTCCTTCCTTCCTTCCTTCCTTCCTTCCTTTCATCTATCTTCAGTACTGGTGCTCCATCCAACCCAGGGATGCTGTGTCACTGAACTACTCTTTTTTCATTTCTTATTTTTAAGATAGAGTCTTGTTAAGTTGCTCAAGCTAGTTGAACTTTAGATCCTCCTTCATCAGCCTCTTAAATACTTAGGATGATAGGAATGTACCACCATGTCTGGCTCACAGAAGTATTCTTGAGGCTAAGTTTTCCTTCCATTTTCCCTAGACCTCCCATGAAGTTTTGTTAATTCTCTGCTGGGATATGGGAGGTTAAGGGGAGGGAGTTTCATTCCTGGAGCTGAGTAGTGGGAACTGTGTCTCCTTCCCCAAAGACAAAAGGGTAGTAGGTGGCTGTCACTTTACTAGACATTTAAGAGCTGTTAAAGGCCATCAGAACCCTGGATGGGGGGGATGGTTGAAGCTGTGGCTTAGCACACTGGCATCATGAAGAGGGGCCTTGAGCAAAACACATGAGCAGATGCCTTCCCTAAGGTGTCAGACCTCTTCCCTGACACATCTTAGGATGATCATCTGGTTACTTTGGCCTGATGGGTTTCCTGTGCCTTTTCAGTACAAAAGCCACCAAAGTTCTGGGAAAACTGGAAGAGTGGGTCATCTAACACTACACATAAGACAGCATCTTGAGGGGACCCTGAGAGTCTCCTGGGGGACATCTGGTGGCCTAGGGAGAAGTACCTACAGTATGGGGGCCAGGGGCTCAGAGTCCAATACGAACTGTAGGGAGTTAGTTTTGATGATGCCTGAGGTTTATGATTCCATAAGCTCTACCTCTTAGAAATAAATTCTGTCTACATTAGAACACAGAAGAGCAACAAGGAAATGGGTCAAAATAAATAGGGCAATAAATAAATGAAAGAATAAATGGAAGTATCTAAATCCTTTGGCATCACATAGAGATCTCCTAGGACCCAGCACGTGCATTTTTCCATGTTCAACTCCTACCTGCCATGCCTATCCTGCCTTGCCCTGCAAAGTCAACTCGATAGTTCCTGTCCTGAGTGCTTCAGACAGTTTTACAGGTCTCTGCCTGAAACGCCTTCCCTTCCTTCGTGTGTCTGGGGAGCCCCAACCATATCTTCAAGTCTTCTTCCCTGGCCTCCTCTCACTACCTGTGCACCAGCGTGTCCTACCACACTGAATCAGTGTTCAACTTGGATGCAGGTCAGCCTCTCCCACTGACAAATTAGCTTCCCGAGGACAGGAAGTCCTTACCATATGCCAGAACTCCAGGCACGTGATACATATACTGGATGCTTAATTAGTGTGGGTTAAAAGAGTCAATCAGTGTTTTCATATATATTTATTTATATTTATATTTGTTGGAACTTTTTTATTTTGGGCATCAGAGTATTGACTACAATTGTCAGTTGTTTACATTCTGTGCAGATTTACTTGTTAAAATAATTGAACAGTTTATTTAACTTGCAACTGTTTAAAGACTTAAAAAATGATTCATTAGAAAATATTACTACTGAGAATAACTAAATATAAATACAACCAAAGGATTCACTAGAGATATTATTGAGAATAACAAAATCTATGAAGCGAGATGAACTATATTATGTTTCCCCAACAGTTAAATGAAGCATCCACAGACAAGACTAATATTATAGAATGTGCTCAGATTTTGATATTTGGTTGCTTCTCACTTTTGATTACAGAAAAATCTTTAAATTAATATGGCTGCATTAGATAAAACAGAGTAAATTAAACTTTGTTAAGAAAACAAACAAGCAAACCAAAACCATGCCAAATCTCAAAGATTTAACACAATGAAGGCTTAGTTTTCATGCTTGTGCATCTCGCTGCAGTGTCTGGGCCACTTTACAAATCCTGTCCTCGAGAGCACCATGGTGGGAAAAGAGCACTGAGTAGTCACAATCACAAGAGCCAGTTCACTGGCTTCCTCCTCTTTTCTAGAACCCTGTCTTATGGTCCCAACCTGCTTGCCAAGAAGGTGAAAGAGGCCATGCTGACAAGGAAAGAGAGTTTCAGGGAAAGAGAGTCTGCAGTGGATTTTAGCATCCAGCTGTCCAGGAGGAAGCACTTTAAAGGTTCTCTTCTGGGTGAGGGAAAGAGAGAAAGTAGGAACAAGCAGAGGGAGATGCCAAGCCTCAGGGTGGTCTCCTCGCAAGCTCTAGATGCTCACACTGCTCTGTGGGGAGTTCTGAAGACAAGATAACTTCAGGGATGTTCTGGGTTGGCCAGTTACTTGCTGTCCTGAGAGCTCAGCCAGGGCAATTCCAGGGAAGAAACCTGAGGGCTGTGCTGGCCTCTGGGAATAGGTCTTGCTCTCGCTTCTGTTGAGGGTCCTGGGGGCTCATCACAGAACCTCATAGGGAGCTCATAGTCCCTGCCAAGCAGATGTCTCCCTTCAGCTCACTTCTCAATGTGCCCAAGTTTGAATCACTTTTCATCATTCTAGTTTGACATGAGTTCCTGAGCTATAGCTGTGAATCATACTAGTGGTCTCTGCTAGCAGTTCCACCAAACTTGGACTCAAAGTTCATTCTTCATCTAACTTCTCTATCTATCTCACTGGACAGATTCATGCACTGCTGAACTCCAAAATGACTGCAAAATTCCTGCTCTCCACTTACAACTAAAGGATGTTCTCTCCTCTTCATCTCCACTGGGTGTTTGCCAAGCTCACTATGAAATAGAGATATCTGTCTCTCTTTGAGCTACTTCTGGCTGTAGTGGACCAGTACTCTTCAAAGGTACAGAACCTCTTTCAAGATAGACCGCCTAATCAACACTATGGAACATCTATCTTTCCTGTAGTAGAAATCATACTTGATTTTTGTGTTTTCATGACAGCTATACACCGTCACACTGGAAACAGTACAGCTCTGTTGAGGAACTTGTACATACTCAGCATTCTTTTATTGGGCTCCCAGTAGAAAAGGATGCTGACCTGCATCCTCATTTTCAAAATGACACTACTAAGACCCCACTTTTACTGCATCTAGCTACTTCCTGTAAAACTGGCTAGCCTTTATTGTAAAGCATTTCACTCATGTTCATTTATTTAATGTTCACAACTACCCTCTACAGAAGGGTAGTTTTTCCAGATTTACATATAAGCAAGATAAGGCATAGATAGTATAAGACATTCCTCAAGGTCACATGAGTTATAAATAGTGGAAAAATTATTTAATGCAGGGAGTCTGGCTGTAGAGCTCAGCCTCTTAATCACAGTCACACAACTTGTCAATGCCTGGGATTTCCTAAAACAGGGATGTAAGGGTCCCAGGGCTCAGACCCCAAGTCAGCAAGGCATATTTCCATGGAACCCTTCACAAACATTGTTTAATGTGCCAAAATTCCTGACCTGCATGGAAAACCCAACAAGAAACAAAATGCTATCCAAGAATGCCCTTCATAAGCCAGAAAAAGGAATTAAAAGTGAATTAACTTAGGGAGAAAGATTCCCCATAAAAAATTTGGAGGTATATTAAAATATTCATTTATGGATTTTAGTATTTTCAGAATGGGACAAGTGATGACTGACTTTTGTGAATGTATATTGCAGTACCATGCAGCAATAAAATAGTAAAGTTCGTCTACATTTGGAGGAGAGAGAGCAAGCATTATTTATGAGTGGGTGAGGCAAGAAGCGGGGAACTATCTCCTAGGTATCCTAAACCTATTCCTGTTCTTCCTTGTATTATTTGGGGAATGGGCCTGGAAAACACTTGGTGGCACATTTCTTTGACAGGAATCTTACCTGTCATGTTGACTCCAGTGTGAGGATACAAATAGATGTAATGAGACCATTGACCAAACTCTGCAAGCCTTACCCAGTGAAGAAATGTACTTGCAGCACACAGGGTCTGGAGGTGATTTGGGCTTGACAGCTCAGCCTCCAAACCACATATTCCATGTGCTGGGAAAATGAACACCAGCTCCACTCCTCATAGCTTTAGCAATTAGACCTTTATTAATACCACAGAGCAGCTGGAACTAGAAATAGTCTAAGTGCTCACATTCTTTGAACACACGCATTTCCAGAGTGGGTGGCAGCTGTTGAGGCCAGGTTTATTCATCTTGGCCCAAAATCTCATACTCTTGACCCCATGAACTGGGCCTAGACTTTGTGGCTCTGAGAAAATATGGCTACACGGGTCTGCTCTAGAGAATGAAACACTCATTAGAGTGAACATCTTCTCCCTCTTGCCTCTTTGTCTCCTCATTGTCATTGGTTCAGGATTGAGAAAGGAACTTTCCCTGTAGTTTAAGTGTTGTTTCTCCCCAGGTGGGGGTTTCCTTAGTTCATAACTCTCTTACACCTCTCCCCCACCCAAGGTTTTCTGTGTGCCTGCACTGGGCTGGAAAGACAAGGATTTTAATTCAGGTCTAATCCCACTGCCCTCTCAGTGAAGAACCCACCTGTGGCTTCGGCCTCAACTTCGCCAGCCATACACTGACCTGTCAGATGTCTGATTTCCATCACAGAACTACTCTAGACATCTGGAAGTTTTTCTTGTATTCAGCTTGGATACACTATCTTGCTCTGGTCTCAGCAATTCTGTCTAATGTTATATTCACTACATTAAATGAAAATTTACTTGTAGGCAAATAGGTTTCTGAGTGTCCTGGTCAGATATAATCCTCATTCTCAATTATTCACTTGCTCATGTTTCTTCAGGGAAAGAGGAATAGAGGGCTATGAAATTAACTTCTCTTCTCCCTATAAAAGAATTAAGACCAATTTATCCTTTAAAAGTGAAGCCCAAAACTACCTTCTTGAGAAAAAAAAAAGTCCTATACTTCTATGGATTCTTGTCACGTTAGGTACTGTTATGGGTTAAGTTATGTTTTCTCAAAAAATATATGTTAAGTGTCCAATTCTGTGAACCTCAAAATGTTATCTTATTTGGAAATGGGTCTCTATTAAGTTAATCAAGCTAAACTAAAGTCATTAGAGTGGACCCTAACCCAATATGAATGATGTCCTTATAAAAAGGAGAATTTGGATACAGAGGCAGATGCACACAGAGGGAAGATGATATGAAGAGACACAGATGGCCATCCACGAGCCAAGGAGAGAGACCTGGAATGGATTCTCACTCATAGCCCTCAGAAGGAACTAGCCCTGTGATACCTCCAGAACTGTAAGATGATACATCTGTTGTTTAAGCCACCCAGTCTGCAGTACTTTGTTACAGTAACCCTAAGCAACCTAATACAGGTATACTGTAACTTTTAGTTGTCTGTATTTTTTTCTTAAAAGTTTTGAACAGATAGAGCTACTCAGCCATAAAAAATGAGAAACTAGAGAAGTTTATAGCTAAATGGATGCATACTGAGGCCATCCTCTTAAGTGAAATAAATAGGACACACATGTGTAAATACCGAATAGTTTCTCTAGTGTGAGAAACTGAAAATGTACAT
>NW_004624737.1:2191719-2211249 GCF_000247695.1 Heterocephalus glaber | reverse complement strand
CCAAAGACAAAGGAGTGAAGGGAGGGGAAGGGGAAAGGAAAAGAGGGAAAGGAAAAACTATGAGAAAACAACAACAAAAAAGGAAATGAAATCTATGTAAATAGGTAAGTGCGGAGCGGGTGAAGGGCGCACAGGTAATGCGGAAAAAAATAAGAACCAAGATATATCATGTACAGGTACAAACACCCAATGATAAATGTAAATGAATTGTATACCTATAATGTACCAATAAAATGTACCAATAAAATTAATTTTAAAAAATTAAGAGGTATCACTTTACCAATTATTAGCACCTGCTATTAGCTTTATTAATGATAAAATCCTGGTATGGTGTAGGGATGGACATATGAATCCACAGAATTATTTAGGAACTGACCAATTTACATGTAGAAATTTGTATTTAATAGAAACATCATTTCAAACACTGAAGAAATTTGGGCTATCCTTAATAATTAACTTTCTGTTTGGACAAAGATAAAATTAGGTACTTATTTCACCATATAAGCAAAAGTAATTACCAGATATGCAATGATTTGACTATGAAGAGCTAAAATTTATAATTTTGAGGAAACAATGTGGGAGATATAGTTATACATTTAGGAACAGATTTACTAAATAAAAGATAAAAACAAATCTTGAATAGAACTATGAATTTGACTATATGAAAATTTAAAATTTATTTATAATAGAAAATAACAAAATTAAAAGGCAAAGTAGTGGGCCGGGGATTTAGCTCAGTGGTTCCGCCGCCTGCCTTGCAAGCGCAAGGTCCCGAGTTTGATCCCCAGTACCAAAAAAACAAAAGCAAGATATAATTTGAGAGAAGATATTTGCAACTCAAACAATAATTTCAGAATAAATACAATTATAAATTTACAGAAAGAGCAAAAGATTAGAAGTTTTTTCTCTTTCATGTACAATCTCTCACACACAAACTGGGCAGCAAACGTAGAAATGCTTATACTCTGAGTAATTAAGAAAATATAAATTTAAATGATTAAATGGCATTTGTACCTATCTGATCAGAATAATTAAAAAGCCTCAATGAGATAATAAAGATGCAGTAAAATAAGAATTTCTAATTTTGTAGGAATTCAAATAGGGACAATGACTTGTAAGAACAATTTGTCAATACTGAAGAAGGTAAAGAAGTATGTTACTGGCTATCGTGGCCTTCCTCACGATATCCCACCTTGCCTTCTCCTGGGTGTTCTTTCATCTTGCTTTTTCTTCTTTTACTTGGTCCAAGCTCACTCTGCAGAACCAGTTTCTACCTTACTCTTCACTTTTGCTTTTTAAAATAAACATTGTCACTGCTTTTTTGCTCATTTTGTTCAATTCTTTGTTTGAGATCAGAAGAGAAAAAAAAGGTATGTTCCCTACTAATTAGCAGTTTTATTTCTAAGTTTTTACCCTAAAACATTACATACATGTGCACAAAGATGCATGCCCAAGCATGTTTATTGACACAAAACTAATAACTAATCTTTCCTCAAAAGGTAAGTAGAGAAGCAAACTGTGCTCTATTAGTTACAGTTAACATGAATGAAGTAGCTCTACATTGTATCCATACAAGTCAAATAAGTCTCTAAAATATACTGTTGAGTAAAAAGAGTAAGTTGCAAGAGAATATGTACAATATTATGTCATTTATGTATATCCTGAATCTCTATAAAACAACAATGGTAAACTTTGTTTGGGATATATAAGTATTTAGTGAAAGTACAGAGTTGCACATGGAAATCACACACATTAATTTCTGACAGAGTTTCTTCTACAGAGAGAAAAAGGAGAAGCAATATAGAAGAAGAGATTGGTGGATTTAGCTGCAGCTTTATTTGAAGTAAATATGGAAAAATGTTAGTAATCAATCTGGATAAGCATATGGTTATGTGTTTTGTTTTCTATACCTCTCTGTATGTTTGAAATATCTCTTACTTTAAAAATTTAAATGTAGAATTTTTTTTAAGTTTGGTATCAGAATTCAAGTCTTCTCCCCTGAATGTTTTTCAGTACAATAAATATTGAACGTCCCACAAGCCAGGCATAGAAGAGATAGTTAGTAGAGAGAAATGGTCCCAAATTTTAGGATATGTCCTACTGGGCACAAAAGTAACAATTATTTCTTATTTTTTTTGGTTACTGTTCAATGCCTGCCATTGAGAAAAATAGCTGCAGGTTTAATTTGCCCTGAATATAGGTGCAACAAGGAAAGACCCAGGGGAAGGGCTTTCCTGAGGGTCACACTCTCCCGCAGGCCATACAACAGTTAGTAGGTATCTCAGTAGCAGGTAGATAGCTCTCTGATTGTAGATGGCAGTCACAGGTCCCCTTTGACTGCCAAAATGTCACTGGGTGTTGGTGCCTGTGCTTGTGTATATAACACAAGCCAAGGCTGCTGTGAGGATAGATGTCATAGACCACAGATGGCTATGTTCTTCTGCAGAGGCTATGTTCTTTCAGGCAGACTCTGGATGGTTGCTATACTGGGACAGAAAGATAAAGAAAGGAGCACACAGTCTGTGTGTGGAGGAGGTGTGGGAGGATATATCAGTGAAGTTATATGGCCCTGCTATAGTTTGGACCTTAAATGTCTCCAAAGACTCATGTGTTACATGCTTAGTCTCAGCTTTGTGCTACAGGGAGGTGGTGGAAACTTTAAGAGGTGGGAACTAGTGGAAGGTCTTCTGGTATTTGGGGGTTTGCCCTTGAAAAGAATTGTGTATTCTGGTCTCTTTTTCTTTCTTTAACTTCCCTCATAGGAGATGAACAGTTTCATCACACACCTTCACCATGATATGCTTCCTCATCACAGGCCCAAAGCAACAGAGCCAATCATGGGCTGAAGTCTCCAAAACTGTGAGCCGAAACAAAACTTTTCTTTAATAATTTGATATATTTCAGGTGTTCGATGTAGTACCAGGAATTTAGTTAATACAAGTCCATCAAAGTGATAAGAACAATATACTAAAAGAATTGGCTTGAAAGTGAAAGAGGGATTGATTAGAGAAGAGAAAGGGGACGGAGTGGGGATGCCGGTAGCAGGGAGGGCAAACACAACTAAGGCGCAGTGGATTTCTTGGGATCAACAGAACTTGAGATGAGTTTTATTTCTGGATGAGTATGTAAAGATCAGCCATTGAGATCCCTATCTGAAGGGTCATATGGTATCAACGCAAGTTGCCAATAACATAGGCTATTGGGATGAAACCACTATTGTGTTCTTCTCTCTCCCTTCATGCTTCATGCCCTGTGCCATAATAGGGTGAGAATTGTATTCCAACCTTCTTGACAACAGAGTCTCCAAGATAAGTGCAGGTAGGATTTAGAAGATAGAAGGGAAGTGGGAAGTGAGAGAGGAGAGAGAGAGAGAGAGAGAGATAGAGAGATGAGTTTTATCGAGTTCCGGCAGTAGCAAGTAGAATGTAATAATTTAATTTCTGATGTTGCTCAATAAAGACCTGAATAAGAAACCAGGCTGCTTGGGAGAACAGCAAATAGATAACATAGAAAAGATGTGGAAGCTACTTCATTTTGGGACAAGATAAAGCAAAAATTGAAATCAGGATGTTCTTCCCTTAGCATTTGGCCACAGGATTCTGGGGTAGGCTAAATAATGTTCTAAAAGGGGATCTAGGTGCTAACCCCCAGAACCCATTAGTATAACCTTATATAGCAAAAAAGACATTGCAAGTGTGATTAAATTAAAGCTTTTAGGATAAGGAGATCATTTAGGATTATTTGGGTGGGCCCTAAATGCAATCACAAACATCCTTCCAAAAGGCAGGCAGAGGAGGATTTGACAGAGCAGAATAAGGTAATGTAACCATTGTAGCAAAATCTCATGCTATTAACATTGAAAATGGAGGAAGGGGCCATGAGCTGAAGAATGCAAAAAATTCAGCTCTAGAAGGTTAGAAAAATGAGGAACGGGATTCTTCACCTAGAGCCTTCAGAAATCGCTCATTCTTATTGACACTGTGACATTGGCCCAGTAAAACTGATTCCAGACTTCTGACCTCTGGACTTGTAAGATAGCAAGCGCATGTTGGTCTAAGCCACTAAGTTTTGTAATTTATTACAACAGCCACAGGGAATAAATGCACATTTCTTTGGCTGTCTTGATTAAAGATGCCTTCCAGGAATTTGATATGGACTTGTTGATGGAAGTGTCTCCATCAGATAACAAGAGTCAAGATTCTGGTCCAAAGGAAAAAAAAAAAAGGAAAACTCTGTGTGTGTGTGTGTGTGTGTGTGTGTGTGTGTGTGTGTGTGTGTGTAGTAAATCAAATTACCTGGGGAAAACATGCCAAAGCAATGATTTTCAAGCAGGTGGTTTACTGGAGAATGACACCTGTGAAGGAGGTGGGGAAGTAGGCCCAGGCAGAAGACAAAGCTGCACCCTAATAAGGAGCACGGAAGACTCAGCCAATCCCCTGGGGAGCTGAGAGTCTGCATTGGCCTTTTGGTGATATCCAAATGGAGGAAAAGAGTCGATCTTTTGTACCCTACACTGACCTGTCATCAGATGCAGGCTGTTCCCAGGAAGGGGATCATAATCTTGAGTGAGTCAGCAACCTTTGACCAAAGGCAATCCCTGGGGAGGGACTCAGCTATTATCCACCGGGGGCCACATTCCTGGCATCTGGGGGGCCATGTGCCTCAGTCCTGAGGGGGTCAGAGTGGCACACAACAGCATTTACTAAACCATGGGAGCATCCTTCAGTACAGTTTTGTCTGATTAAATTCTTGGAACAGAGATGTAAGGAAGAGCTTCTTATTGGCTCTGCTCTCAGGCTATTCCCAAGTCTGCGTGTTCCTTTCAGAAGCCTGCTGACAACAGCTCAGGGACACCTTGGGCAAAGCTGCTGACATAACTATAAGTGGTTTGGTCTTGGACTGCAGTTTGAAAACAAACTTCCCAATGGACTATTTGGAAAGCCTTCTGAGAAAGCGCCTGAATAATTCTGTAGCCCTTGTTGCATGGGTTAGGATTGTTTTGGCCTGGTTTTCTGGGACTCACAGGGTGTCCTGGCTGATAAACTAAGCCATGTAGAAAGCACAGGGAGCCCTAAAGCCAAACCCTGTCCTCAGCCATCACACCACACCAAGCACCAGCCAGCACTCCAATGCTCTAAACTCTAATACTCAGGCTGGAGGGCAAAGCAGAGTAGAGGTTGATTTGCAGTGAGCCACAATTGAGAAAGACCCACTGACAGAAAAACAATCTTAGGCAAGCCAGGGGCCTTTGCTTTAACCTGTGTTGCTCCAAAATCCTGCTAAACAGCTTTATTACACTCATCTGCTTATATACTGGACTGAGTACAATTTAGTGATGTTTTAGTGATTTGAAACCTCCCAAGGGCTCAGACACATTATCACTCTGAACTGGGTATGGTGTCTGAAGGCCTAAGGTCTCATTCTACCTCTGACACCTATTACAAATATGACTGTGAGCAAGGTACTCCCCTGTGAAACTGCTTCCCTACCCAGGCAGAGTGAATTAAATGATCTCAGATTCTGTCCAGTCTTCATGCTCGAGGAATCTGTGGCCCCCTTCTAGGTATGGAGGTCACAGAGAATGACATGCATTTGCACAGATGCTGGCAACATTCTAGAAGCTATCTTGTTGGGAGAAAATTCTGCCATCAGTCTGTTTCAAATAGAGGAATATATGAATATGTCATACTTATTTGCTTTGGCTGCTTTTTCTCAAAATCAGCAGTTCAATATTCCCTTGAATCACCAAAATAGATTCCTTTCATCAGTCTCTGAATTTTCTAGTGCCTTTTGCATGAGTGGGCACAGGATTTTTTCAAAGAGAAGCAGAATGGTAGAATAAAACCCTCCTAGCTTATTTGTCAGAATATTTGCATTGCAATTTATGCCAACTACTTACCTTGTGACATTGGCGAGCCACTTAATCCTACTGAGCTTTGGATAGAGAGGCGAGTCAAGGTCAGCCCTGCCTACCTCATATGGTAACTGTGTATATGAAATGAAATAGAATTTTTAAGAGAACTACAACCTTTAAAGCTTATCAAAATGAAAGCTATTGTTATTATGACTTTAACACCTTCAGAGCTGTAGGCAGGGAATCTAGTCCATCAGTTGCATTTGCTTGGAGAAAAAGCTTCCCTTTTTGATGCAGAGGTTTTAGTCAGAATATAAACAGAGTGAGCACAAAGATTTATTGTGCCAACATCCAAGTTTCCCAAGAGAATGTTTCCCAGCAGTACAAGTTGCTAAAACAGTTTGTAAGGTCACCTGCTCTTAGCAATTACAATTGATAGCGAAGGAACTAGCCCCAGAGATTTAATACTTACAATGGGCCTTAGAACAATAAGGGGCAACTGCTCTTAACCTACAGCACCTCATGCCCCTGCTTATGCATTGGAATAGACAGTTCTGTTAGCTCCTTTAGAGCATACATGAGTAACACAGCTCTTCCAGTTACAAGGATGACTACAAATGTGATTCCAGTTGCAATAAAATGTTACAGTCTTTAAGACTCTCCTATCTCTTTTGTACAGTCATTTTTTCCCCTGGTATGGGAGATTAAACCCCAGGCTTTTTGCACTGAGCTACATGGCCAGCCCTTTCTTTTTACTTTTTATTTTGAGACAAGGTCTCACGAAGTTGCCAAATTGCCCACACTGGGCTCAAATTTGTAATCTTCCTGCCTCAGCCTCCCAGAGTGCTGGGATTACAGGCATGCACTACCATCCCCAGCCTCTACTCTGCAATCTTATTCCTTTCAGATTGCAGTAAGCACACAGAGCAACTCATCTATACTCTTCCCTAACTTGATTTTTCAGAAGAACCCTACACACAAATGACAGAAAAAAATCACAAAAATATTATTTCCGTAAATATGTCATGCTTTTGTGCTTAGATTTTTAAAAAAATCTTGATTTCAACTTCTGTTTTAAAGGATGATTGAAAAAAAATCATACCAATCTAATTGACAGCTGCTTTTTTAATTTTCCTTACTATAAGCTCAAAAGCACATAGATTAAATAGCAGTGAAGGAAATGCAAACTTCCAAGATTAGACTGGCTTACAAAAGCTTTGCTTTTATTTACTTCTTATTTACATATGCACTGAGTCACCATTTTCCTCTTTTCACTCTTGGGAAATACTGATGATCAGTATTGTTACCTGGCTAGGAACAAGCACTGCAGGTCTGGAAAGGCCAGGCTGGGCTAAATCATCATGAACTGGCAGGTGGCCGTGCACACCACACTGGGTGGGAGGGGCGGGGCCTGTTGTTATGGAAATGAATCCTCAGGAGCACACAGGTAGGGCAACAGAGGGCAGATAGTAAGACCCGGAACCATGCCATAGGATTCAACACAGTCTAACAGGCAGACCTGTGCACAGTGCAAGTGGGCATGACAGCTGAGTGCAGAAGAGGTACCGACATTCTTCTGCAAGCCTTCTGAAACCTTCTTTCCTCCAGGCAGGTGTCAGCTGGCAGTATGCTCTGCTCTCTCCTCTGCAAGACAGAGCTTTGCAGATGCTTGTGATTACAGAACCAAGTGAGGGTTAGTCTTCTGGGAGCCTTTCAACAGCCCTGATGTCAGTTACTTGTGGGTTCCCATTTCTCTACAGCTAATTAACTAGAACTTCATATGATGTTACGTAAAACATAGATCCACTTGAGTTGCTCTTCTTCCTCCTTTGAATCTCTCTTGTGCACACACATGCTCTCTGGCCCTCTCACACACACATGCACACACATACAGGATAACACAAATACATAATACAACCTCGACACCTTCTCACACAGGCACACTCTCCTAAACTCACTCAAACAGGCCTTCCCTCATAGACAGTCACATTTCTTGGTTCAGGAGAGGTTTATACTTCAGAAAACAGAGAGAGAATAGAACTTACCTATGATTTCGAACATTAGGGCTGGCAGACAAATGGATATTCATCCTGACATAGAGTGGCTGCCAGACTCACAGGAATTTGGGTTTGAAGTAATGAAGCTCCATCTTTTTTTTTTTAATAACAGCTGGGAGGCTTTTGTCAGGATTATTTGTTTTTTAGCTTCCCTGAGATTTTCAAGGCATGTTTTTTCAAAAAAGCCCCTCCAGGAACCCTGAGGGACACTTTCTCACTTGCTACTTTATCCAGAATGCCCAAGTGAAATGTGTAGCACACCAGATGGGAATGAGCCAAATTAGAGTGGCCCCGTTCAAGGTGGACCCCTCCCTGCTTCATGCCCCTACACAGGAATTTTGATCTCAGTTGTCAGTGAGGCTGTCAGCCCAGCCTCCTCATGTCAGAAGTACCTAGTGTGATGTTTTGTTTTGTTTTGCCATACTTCCTGAGGATTGAACCCAGGGCCTTGCACTGCAACTTAGCAATAGCCCCAGTCCCCTAGCAGTGTTCTTTAACTGAAGACTTGACAAAGACTGCAAAACAAGGTAATGGAGAATGATTGACTCCAACTATGAAATGAGAATTACATACAGTTTGTTGCAAAGTTAACCTTAACATATTGCTATGTCCCATGGGCCACAAGTTATATACAGTAGAGTTCTGGAATCAATTTTCATACCCTTTTACCAGACTAGTCAATAGGTAAATGTCTTTCTTTGGTCCTGTTCTGATCTTTGTTCCCTTCTCTGCCCTGGTTCTGACATAGTTGTTTCTCCTCTGTCTCTTGCCATTTAAATTCTGAATCAGTTTATGTTGATGGAGCATGGATACAGCTATGTGTTTACCCAGATCACATTTCTTCTCTGGAGCATAGAGGAAAACTCACTTCCCAGCTGTCCAGCAGTAGAACCATTGACTGAAGCCTAACCAATGGAAAATGGACAGTTGTGATCAGTGTCACATCTATGACTGCAAGGATCAGAGGCTCCCTTTGTCCTCCCCAGTACAACCACACCTGATTTTGACATAGGTGAGAAGTAAGCCTTTTTATGTTACTTTAATGAGATCTGGGAATAGTTTGTTATGACACTCAGAATAAATCCTCTTATATAAAAGTTGAAAACACCAATTTCACAGAATTCTTGGTTTCTTTACTATAACTCAAAGTTTAGACTTTGAGTAAATTTCTCATTGACTGGATATAAGTCCAGAGTTGCTTTCATCCAGTATACTTCTTATTGTTGGGTGTCCTCAGGATGGCTTTTTTGTACGCAGTGCTGGACTTCTCTGTTTTATTCTGTGGTACCCTGTGTTACAGTGCATATGGGAGTATTTTCAATAATTCGTAGCATTTTGGTATTCATCATGTAAAAAAGTCTTCCTCATTACACAAAATTTACCTCTGGGTCTTCCCTGAGTAGCACTATCAAACATCATCTACAAACCAAGACTCCTGGACCCAGTAGGGTCAGGAACAGTTCTGTTATTTTAGAGAACTGGAATAAAAGGATGATATAGATCAGTGGAAAGTACATAGGACTAGGTTGTTGACCAGGATTTTAATCCAGGCTCTTCCTTAAACTTGCTTGGTGATTTTGGCAAGTTGCAGCTTCTCTTGGTCTCTGTTTCTATGTTTCTTCACCTTTAATATGCAGATAACATTACTTTCTCTGGTTAAGGCAATAGGGTTCTTTAGTTGTTATAGAAAAAAAGGTTAATGTAGTAGAAACATGAGAAATTACAGTGGGGAAAATATAAGGAAGTATTTCAAGAAAACTCGCTGATAATCAGGTAGTTGTAAGTTATCGACTAACCAGACATCAGAAAGTGTTGATTTTTGAAAATGGACACTTTTTTCTTGGGTTTGCTTTATACTTCTCCAATCTGGCAGCACATACAAAAGTGTGGAGCAATGGTCTCTGAGTGGAAATCATATTATTGGTTTCCTGGTTGACTTATCAGGTTAGAGGCCTTGATTAGTTAGTACTACATTCTAAACGTCTAATCAACAGTATTGAAGTCAGGTTTGCCTATGTTGAAAACTATTAAAACTGTAGATAGATAATTCTGTGTCTTTCTCCAATGAGCAGGTAGGTGTGAGAAATGACACATATAAGAAGCTACCCATTGTTTGGAATATCGAAAGTCTCAAAACACCTAGATTTGTACCATAGAGAACTGGTTAAGTCAATTGTAGAAATCCATGCACTGGCAAAATATGTAGCTGTGAGTGCTGGATCTCTGATATAATGATATGGAACATTCCCTAAGAAATTTCATTAAGTTAAAAAAGCAAATTACAAGAGTGTGTAAAATATGACACCACTTGTGTCAAAAAAATTTCAAAATATACTTGCTTATGAATACATAAAATATCTCTGGAAGAATATCAAAATTCTAGTATTATTGTTTGCATCTGGAGTAGAAAATGGATTAGCAAGGGAAAAGGGTGTGGAGGAGCTATTTGTATTTTTAAAATTTAAAACCATGTGACTATATTAACTATTCAAAACAAAGCAAAAACCAACCCCAAACTCTGATTATATGCAGCTTGGTTCATTTTTAATCTTTATTTCTTATAGTAATATATATATATATATATAAAACATAAAATTTACTATTGTAACTATTGTAAATATACAGTTTGGTGGCATTGACTACATTTGTGTTATTATGGAGCTATCACCGCCTTCTATCCACCTCTGGAACTCTTAGATCCAGGTTCTTTTTGAACTGGAGCTGTTGTACATTTCCAAGGAGGGCAAGAAACTTGCACTTTCTCCCTGGGAGGAAAAAGTATCAGTGAAACATTTTTGATGGCTTCTGGATCCTTTTTTTTCCTCTCCACGGGCAGTTGAATGACTAAACTAATTGGTGATTTAGCAGGACTGAAGTTCAGCCTTTTCTAGCTTTCCCTTTCACAATGTCCTGCCTAAGGACACATATATTTTCTACTCCCCTAACCAGTGAACATACTTTGGCAGATCTTGCCCTTGTACAGAAAGGCTGCAGTTCTAAGAAAGTGAGGACAATTTGGAAAGAAGCAGTAGGAAGCAGTTTTGCATGTGACTCAGAAATGTGCACCTTAATTTGTTGAAGACCGATTTTCAATTCTTAGCCTTCCAGAAAAAGATTGGATGCAGTGCTCCCTGGAAATGAGGTATAGCCCAGGTAGAAGGCAGCTGATCCCAGACAGTCCTGAGGCATAGATCTGGCTTCCTCAGCAGGCCAAGAGAAATTTTATGCTTCTACAAACATAAATGCTAAGGAACAAGCTGTGCAGCTAATGGCTAAGATTGGGCCCAGTCTCCTTGCTGTGCAAGAGGAAGGGCTCCTTCTCCCCTGTCATCCTGAGGTTGAAGAAGAAGGCTAGAGATAAAGTGCTGCCAGAACAGGCCTTTACCTTGTATTCTGACCATTAATTATTCTAGGCAAGGGCTGATATTTCTTTAATAATTGTGATGGTTTAGCTTGATTGATTATGTCAACTTGATTGGCTTGGGAGCCACCCAGGGAGTTGGTGGGCCACACTTCTGGTTGTGTCTGGTTGGGTCATGGAAGTGAGACCTTGGGTAATTTATTTGATACCTGGTTCCTTTCCCCTAGTCTATTTCCCAGCCACCATGCACTGAGAAACTTTGCTCTGCCATGCCTTT
Organism: Heterocephalus glaber; assembly: GCF_000247695.1. Next base: position 2,199,700 of record NW_004624737.1, on the reverse strand, counting down.
CTATCATGATTTTTTGCTTTGGTGGCAGATGACCATGGAATGAATCCCCCGAAACTGTAAGGCAAAGTAGATCTCTCCTTCTTTAAGTTGTGGTTGTCAGGTATTGTATCCAGCATGGGAATTCTGACTAATACCAAAAATTAGTACCAGAGAAGTAGAGTGGTTGCAGACTATACCTGACCATGTGGTTTAGAAGCCTTTGGAAATGGCTTGCAGGAGGAATTTGGAAAGGTTTAGAGATGCTGGCTAGTGAAGTCTTAAAATATAGTAAGTAGGGCCTGATGTTCTGGTTGGAGCACAGAAGACCAGAATGCTGATAGAAACACAGACCATAAGGCCAGGCTCAAGAGGTTTCAATTGGGAATAATGGTTCCATTGGCAGTTGGACTAGACGCTATGTGTGTTACCCTCTGGTAGAAAATTTGTCTATATCGTGCCCGTGTCCTTAGACCTTGCAGAAGACTGATATTAGGTAATTAGTCTGGCAAAGGAAATTTCAAAACAACTCAACATTCATACTGTGGCATGGGTACCGCTGGCTGCTTTTAGCCAGATTTAGAGTGAGAGGGGGGAGGAGTGAAAAGGAGAGCATAAAAATTTGAAAAACTTAAAATTTGGGCCCAAAAGGAACCAAGTATAAAATTGGGACCCAAAGAGGTATGGTTGCTAAAGAGATTAATGCCATTAAAAAGAAACAAAGCACTTTGTACAGGAACAAGAAGAAATATGCCTCAGGGTAACTCAGAAATCAGCAAGACCCCACCCATCACAGACTCAAGGGTGTGAAAGTACTAATCTTTTATTTGAGACGTAAACCCCTGTGTCCCCTGCTGAATAAGGGCCTCCTGGAGAATTGGTTCTCTGGGACTCATTTCCCTATGTTCATCCACCCAAGCACTCAGAGACCACTGCGGCCAGGGTCCAAGGGGGCCTGACCACTACTCCTTCTGACAGCAGACTTTGTTGTCATCCATGTGATGCTGGTTTTACCAGCATGCAGAATGCAAGAATTGTGAGGAGAGGGAGGCCTCCACCTAGATTTCAAAGGAAGGCCTGGGAGGTCAGACTGTGTGACTGTAAGAGGGTAGTACATGAAGCTATGGAAATGAAGTAAAAGGTACACTGAAGATACCAGAAATTTAGATGTGTCAGGAATGGGACATCTCCCAAGGAAAGCTGCAGGCCATGAGTGGGGCTATCCCAAGAAATAGGCCATGTGGGCTGCAACAGGTAAGACTATAAGGGTGGGGCCACCTAAAACCTTTGCAACTCATATTTTACCACTGTGTACCATGGATACTGAATATGGAACTACAGGACTTAATGTTTGCCCTGCTAGGGTTTGGTCTTGCTTTGGTCCATTTCTTTTGTGTCACCTGCATTGCTCCCTTTTGGAATGGGAATGTTTACCCTGTGTCATTGAATCTTGGGATTATATAACTTGTTTTAAAAATTTTTACAGAGGTTCAAAGCTAAGTCTTTGCCTTGAAAAGACTTGGACTTGGACTTGGACTTTTGGAAAATTCTAGAAATGTTGAGACTTGGTGAAAGGATTATTGTGTTTTTGATCGTATGAAAGATAGTTGAATTATGTTAGGTGGAATTATGAGCTTGTGTTTAGTAGATGATTAAGTATGATTTATGGAGATGTGTTTGGAGCTTAGTCTTTCTCTAGAAAGCTTCATAGTCTTTTTGGATACTGATTGTACTCTGACTGTGCTCAGACTGCCTCCAACCCAGAACTCTTGAACTCTAGGCTTATTTATTGAACTGCCCACATCCTCTCAGATGTCTAATGAACACTTCTGACCAAACCTAGCCAAAAAAGTCCTACCAATTATCCTCCTATACCCTATCCCCACAAACATAACAATCTTCTGCTCCCCTCAAACCTTTCCCTATCTAAGTGATGCCACTTCTTAAGATCAGGTCCAGGCTTTGCAGTCCTGAAGCTTAAACATAGAAAACCATCTTCGACATAAATAACACAAAATTAAAATATAAATTTAGCATGGAAATAAATAATAATTTAGCTGAGAAAAAACTTGCAATGAATTATAAATATTACAATACTGACAAATATAATTGTTGCAAAATGAAGAAAGATAACAATTATTTTATTAATTCCTATCTGATGCATCTTTATGATACTTTGGCTATAGGGCTAGGAATTTAGCTCAGTGGTGCTGCCCCTGCCTCGAAAGCACAAGGTCCTGAATTCAATCCCCAATACCGGGTGAAAAAAAAAAGATGAAATGATATAATTTGTATTTCTTAAATGATACTTTGGCTATATGGTTTTTGATTGCATTTTTGTAGAACAAAAATTTTGTAGTGCTTTCTATAACAAGAATAGGAGAGGGCCGGGGATTTAGTTCAGTGGTTCCTCTGCCTGCCTCTCAAGCACAAGGTCCCAAGCTCGACCCCCAGTACCAAAAAAAGAATAGGAGAGTAAGTCAGATTATTAATACAAATTAATTTTAATTAATTATAGTTTTGAAACATTTATTTTAGCTTCACAACTAATAATAGGTAATATTAAAAGGAAATTCACTTACAGCTTGATCTTTATATACTTTAGACTGACCAGTGTTGGAGCAACAAGAATTGCCCTTTGAAAATGGACCCGGGTTTCACAGATTTCATTTGATAATTTTCACAACCGTGGTTCATGTTTTGTGAAGTGGAAGAATGATCCATAGGCAACATCCTTCTCATTGCTTATCCAAGTAAATTTTCATATTGTTGTTCTTGGTTATTTACTAACATGCCCAGAATATCTGCCTAGTACTTTTGGGTTCATGTGTTCTAATGTTGAAACATCAACAACAAAGACATAGTTAAGCATATTTAGAATATTTCTTACAGGTAGATTCTTTTCCTTTATACTCCACATCCACTTCACATCCAATCTCTCAATAATTTTTGTTGGCTTTTTCTCCAAAATATTCCCTAAATTTGATACTTCTTACCAGCTTCCCTGTTTCTCTCCTGTTCCAGGCTACAGTCATTTCTCTCATGGAGGATGGCTATGGCTGCCTTGATATTAGCTGGCTTGATTCTTACTTCACTGTCATTCACTGCCCCTGTCTCACAGCACCGAGAATGATTTCTGAAGCACAGCTCAGCTTCAGTTACTCTTCTGCTTAAAGCCACAGATTGTTTTGAATCAGACTGAAAATATAATACGCAATGCTCTGAGTTCCATAGATCTGACCCTGCCCATCTCTCTGACCTCACCTTCCTCCATATTTCCCCTTGCTCATCATGCTCCAACCCCAGTGATCTTTTTGCCACTTAAACATGCCAAATTTATGCCACTACAGGACCTTTGCACTTGCTGTTCCCCCCCTGTCTAGGAAGTGCATTTCCAGTTTTGCAAGCTGGCTGTGCTTATCCTTCAGGCTCAATAAGGTGGCTACTATCATAGATAAATCTATGATTTATTTCACATGACAGTGAATATATTTTCCTGCTGAGTTTTAGTCTTATTTTGATCTGACTCTTTTCTACCTCCCTATTCTTCCCTTTTAGAGTGGAAATGTTTACTTTGTGCCACTCGATCTTTGTGACTTTTTTTTCATTTATTTTGTACTGGGGATCAAACTTGGGACTTTGTGCTTTTGAGGTAACTGGTGGAACCACTGAGCTAAATCCCCAGCCCTGTTTTTTCATTTTGATAGAGGTTCACAGCTAAGTGTGCCTTGAGTCACAGAAGAGACTTGACCTTTTGAAAAATGCTGGAACTCTTGAGACTTTGAGGAAGGGATTATTGCATTTCTGGCTGCATCCATAATAATTGTATTATGTTGGGCAGAATTATGAACTTGCCAATGACTTGATTTAGTGATTTACTGTAGTTTAAGAAGATATGTGGGGTAGGAAGTTGAAAGAGATAGGATGTGGCTTTTAGGGTAGAGTTTCCTACCATAGTGATTGGTGGAGCCCACTTCTAGGTGTGTAGATGGGGAATGGAGGCATGGCCTTTGGGTCTATGTCAGGTCCCTCACCCCTTTCTCTCTGGCACTCTTCCCTTGCTCTGCTTCTCAGCCACCATGAGCTGAAAATGGACTGGAACTGTGACCAAATTAAATTTCTCCTTATTTAAGTTGTGGGTGTTGGGTATTGGGTCTCAGTGATGAGAAAGCTGACTAATACAATTGGCTTTCCCAAGCAAAAGAATTTTAACTGACTCAGAGCCCAAACCATTCAAGTCACCTAAAGATATAGTTTGTTCATCCTAGAGGAGTCACTTCTGACTAAGTCCTAACAGAGAGCTGCATGCATGACTTACATAATTTCTTTCACTTAAAAACTGCTCAAATTAAATTGTGTTTTTGTTATGTCTTCAGTCTCCTCTGCAGAATGTCATAAGAAACAGCCCCATAATAATACTTTATTCTTGTCTTTAATGTGAGAATGTTGTGGAGAGGGCAACTCACCATTTTCCATAGCATCTTCTTATGGGGGCCCAGGATAAAAATTCTTTTTATGTTTTATAATCAGAAATAGTTATATTTTTTTCTGAGCACTTTGATTATTTCTTTCTTCTAGGCCTTTTAATTAACATGAATAAGTATGTATCCCTCTATGTTGACAGCTCTACAGTCCTAGTTGACTTGGTGGGCTCATGTTAACAAGTATGAAATTCATGGCAAATATCGTAGTAAGCTCACCTTCCTGCTAATTTCACTTTTCTTCTCTAGGCTCGTTTTTTTCCTCACCCCACTTATTTCATGTATTGAATTCATCGGGACCCTTAATTGAGAATTACCAGAAACTCAACTCAAATGAAAAAAAGAAATACATTATACCTACTGAAAAAAATCCAGGAGTTGTGCAAGCTTCAGCCATGGCTGGGCCTGGGAATCTTAGCGCTCTCATCAACACCCATTGTCTTTCCTTCTGCAGCCCTGTTCTTTCTGGGTTAACTCCATTCGCAGATCCCTGCCTACCCATCTGTGACACTGACAGTGCACGCATGTGTCACCCTGCAGACAGGCCAATGAAAGAAAAGTTTTTCTGTTCCTATCATTTCAACCAAGTTCCCAAATTGAGTTTCTGTGGGTGACTTGGCCAAGCCACTGAGAGCAGACAGATGAAACCTGCAGCTTCACTAGATGTGGCTTGCAGCCTTCTCCTGGAACACATGCTGAAATGGTACCTGTTCCTCTCGACAGGCACAGTTTCTCCTAGAAGAAATGGGGAAAAGGTAAGGGTAAAGTGGATATGAGACAGCAAAAACCAAAACCCATTTACACTTATCCATTTACATCAGATTTTACTTTTTAGACTGAAAAATGTATACTTTTATAAGCTCCTTCATAACCTTTTAAGAACAAAGTAGGTCATTAACAATACATGGGGAAGCAAATTGTAATTTGTCAATTGCTTAGTGAGCATGAAATCAGAACAAGGGGAGTTGTGTATATGATTCAAATATTTTAGGGCTTCAGGCTCTAAGAGTGGAATTATCTGTATATACAACTGGGTAAAGACAGGTCACATCTGTGGGACATCCCTGGAAACACATTTGAGGAGCATGTTTCCCACCATTCTTTGTTTGGCAAAACTATTCACTTGGTGCAGTTTTAGACACACCACTGGGGCGAGAGTTCCCCAGCTCTCCTGCTGCAGGCTGAGAAGATGATTCATCTTTTCTTTGCCTTCATATATCCCCTGCTTCTTCAATCATGGGCTGACTTCATAATGCAGCTGAGAGTTTGTGATGGCAGTGGATATTGAACATACTAAACATTTAGGATAAAGGCAAAAGATTCCTTTTTTTTTTCCACAAAATGTGTGCTGAGGTTGGTGGTCACTGGGTGGCAGGTATCATGCCCTTCTTTGTTGTCGGTGACAGAACAGCATCTGTGGCTCATGTTCTAAGGCAGAGAGTGGTAGAAATGAATAAAGCAGTTGTACTGAGCGTGTATTGTACTCCTGGTATACAGGAAAATGTACCTCAAGCAGTCTCTCTAGAAATCCTAGATGAAGCAGTGTCATCATCATCCAGATTCAATAGACTGCTGATGTTTTCCAGTTTCTTAGGGAACTAATAGTTCCTTGGACTCTTCTGTAAACATTGGCATTGTAGGTCATTATTATGAGAATGACTGACTCTTCATGCTTACTTGTTCCTGATTCCCCCACCTGGGAAAGGGGAGAAATCAGAGATAGTAGATATCCATCAGTGTTAGTTAACAACAGGAGGCTTCATAATAACCTACAATATGGAGTGGCCAGGCACTCCTCAGAATTGTTATATCCAAGAAAGGGGCCAAAGTTCTGTTCAGAGGAGAAATAGGAATACCTTACCCTGGTTACATTGGGATAGGTATCATCGGCAGAAAGCTAATCCTCTTACTGGAAAAAGCCTGTGATTTTAGATTTTGAATTATTGAGGAGGAAGCTAATAACCACCTGTGATGAAAGCCTGCCTTGCCCTCCCCCTCCTCCACCCCTCTCCCTGGGCTGTGTTCCCTTCCCACATCCACAGTGCCAGAACTTGTGCTCCATCTAGCCTTACTTCCACCTTAGAAGATCAGCAAGAACTGCACAGAAAAACAAGAAGTGAAGATGAGGGGATATCGCAGGAGAGGCCCTGAGTGCCTGCAGGGGCTGAGGACTTAATTCTTTCTGTGCTGGAAATAAATGGAGTTGATGCATGAATAACTCTCCTCTTCATCTCCTTTCTGTCTGCCTCCTGCTTGCTCTGCTCAGAATCTTCAAGTCAATTAATGGAACACTTCAAGTCTGGTATAGATTTGTTTTAAGAAAGATAGGTATGCAATGAGCATCAGAAACCCCACGCTGGGTCTCTGTGGGCCAACAGAGAGCTGAGATTGCCTATCCAGAAAACCACTCCTAAAAATTTCTTTTTCCAAAACAGTCATCTAGGGCCACAGATTATGGGAAAGGAAAGAAAAGACTTGCCAAGTAAATTAGCAGCTTGATTACCTGTCTGGCCCCCACACTAAGTTGAACCTTCTGCAAGAAAAAGTTTAATCCTTATTTACCCTTTCTCTTCTCTACCTGTAATAGTAAGAAGACTCAATGTCTTGCCCAGAATGAACTTTCAATAAATTATTATTATCAATGTTATTTTCCAAAATTAATAAAATGACATTTTTCAAGCACAGGTTTTTTTCCCCCAGCCTACCATAGTGCTCAGTGGTAGGAAATGTAGGGCGAAGTATTAGAGGTTGAGAAATAATGCTGTTATTGTAAGAGTTAAGTAATATGCAAAAATGACAAGTAGCATAAAGAGGAAGCTAACAATTCAAGTCTTTTGAATGGGGAAAAATTAGGAAGGTTGTGCTACATATGCAGGAGCATACAACTGCTAAGTGATAGAGCCAGGGTTCTAGCCCTCTTTCCAACACAAAACCTCTAGCAATTGAAGGCAGCAGAGAGGAGATTCCATGCCTTTCAGTAAATGGCTCCAGGAAAAGTTTTCAGACATATTAGTGCAAATGACTGAACTAGGACCTGGGCCTTTCAGCTTTGGATAAAATTATTGTGAGGTCTGGAAATGTTTAGAACAAAAACAAGGGGCCGGGGATTTAGCACAGTGGTGCTGCCACTTGCCTCACAAGTACAAGGTCCTGAGTTCAATCCTCAGCACCAAAAACAAAAAACAAAACAAAAGGAAAAAAACAAAAACAAAAGTGAAATATGTCTGAATAATAGACAAAGGTCCACTTTCTTTTAGTGGAAGCTAAATCTTTCTCAAAACTCAAAGTGGTTCTGACACTGTCTTTCTTTTCACCAGCTTTTTCTCATGATATGTTTAAATCAAAGGATTGCAAGGCTCCAGAAATGTGACCAACCAGGGACATGGGAGGCTTCAAGCATTGTTTTGAACTCTCAGGGAATCAACAGTTTTAAAACACTCTTTTTCTTTTCTTTTTTTTCCCCATTAAGTTTATTGGTATGTTTTAGGTATAAAATACAGTTACATTCATCATTGAGATCTTGT
>NW_004624737.1:2174552-2188574 GCF_000247695.1 Heterocephalus glaber | reverse complement strand
GGGTGGGGGGGTGCTTCTGGTGCCCACACGGCTCACCTTCTCTGTCCTAGGAGCATGGGATGGTGGTGAGGGAGTTTCCTTCCGAGTGCTGGGCAACACTCTCTTTCTTATTACCCAGTGTGTTGCTGTGTTTCTGTTTGTTTGTTTTCTTCTTGTTGGTTCTAAGGCACTTAGAATTGAAGTTTCTTGGGTATCTATGGCAGCAAACTCCATTAAAACCAGAACCATAATTAGCTAAAACTCAAAACTAAGTTAATAGGAAAAAATGTCCCTGGGATAGCTGCACTTTGTAAAAGCAGAACTGTCATTAGATTGTTCACTTGGCCCACATCCCTTCATCATGAGGAAAATAGATATGCAGAGAGAAGCAGACATACCAGACCATGTGCCTGGGTAGCTGGCAGGTGGTGTCATGCTGATCTCTGATGGCTCAGCCCCTGGTGCCAGCACTGGTGTAGCTGCTGACCTGCCTGCCCTTGGGCTCTGGGAGATCCCATGTGGTCTTCCAACAAACCCACTTTTTGTCCTAAGATCATTTTAATGATCCTAGGCAGACACATTTTCTCTTTCTCCATTTGTCACCGGAATGTTTAATTATATTTTGTGAGTTTTATTTTACATCTTTGCTGATCTCTGTACTTTAGAGTTTACTTACCTTTTTAAGGTACTCAGTTTTGCTTTAATTTAATCAGGGCAGAATACATTTGGCTTAATCCACAGTAGAATATAATAGTAAGCCAAAAAGTAAATTGTAAATGTTTGGGGAGTTAGAAAGATTATCTTGGGTTATAAAGCTGAATTCTCTTTCTAGTTGCAAGCTGTGAAGGGGATTTCCAAATAGCTAAAAAAAAAATTACTTGTTTCTTTTATTTATATAACAGCACATTCCATAATCTTAACTCTTAAAATCTCAGAACTGGGAAACCATGCAGAATAACTCAAGTCTCACTTTGCAGATCTGGAAACTGAGTCTCACAAAGTTTAAATTGCTTGTTAAGCTACTTGGCCCAGGAAAGATTATTTTAAGCCAGTGTCTCCACTTCTGGCTTCAGCATCCCTGGGAAACAGACATTTTCTAATCTTTTCATCAGTGGAAATTTTCCTAATTGCTTTGGGCAGGGACCCCATAGCTTGCAGCTCCTTAGGGACAAATAAGGGTCTCTATATTGCCAACAACTCATTTATTATGAAATAGGATATTGTGAAGTATTGATTGAGGTTTGTCTTGCTCCTGACTTTGCTTTACAATGCAGAGATAACACACTATTAAGAAAGTAATAAGTTCTGTAAGCCTATTGGAATTCAAAGAAAGCCCCATTCTGTCTACAGGAACCCCTCTTACTGCCCACACCCATCACCAGTGCAATATAGGCCACCCTGGGTCCCCTGGGAAGGAGAGATAAGACTGGAATCTGGAAGAAGATTACTGTATTAGTCTGTTTTTCATTTCTGTAATGAATTATGTAAGACTTTTATAAGGTGAAGGGGTTTATTTGAGTCACAGTTTTCGAGGCTCAACAGTATGGCACTGGCATTGGACTGGTGCTAGTGAGGACTTCATGCCAGATGGTATCACAATAATGAGAACATATGTGATAGGGAGAGATCATATCTCAAGACAGGGAGCCAGAGTGAGGGGAAGAGGCAGACTCATTTATTTTATAACAACTCACTTGAGAAAATTACCCAAGCACCCCATGAGAATTACTACAGTCCCTTCTTAGGGCAGTGTCTCTAATGACCTCACACCAGGTCCCAGGTCTTAAAGATTCCACCATCTCCATATATCCCCACACTGGGGACCAAACATTCAACATGTGAACCCTTAGGGGCAAACTACATTCCAAACTATAGATGTTGTCTTTGGAGAAATCATTTTTAGAGAGGTTGCTGTCTCCCTCAAGGAGAAGACAACCAGCTAGTCCCTCTCCAGGGCAATAGAAGGCACCAGACAACCATCCTGTAAACTGAAGTGGCACAGTGCCATGTCATCCCTAATTGAAAGTCTGTTCAGCCTGTTGACTTGTTGATTCACCCAATGTATCTGAGCCCTCAGGGGAGATCAGAGGCAGAGTAGAGAGCCACAAAGGAAAAGAAGATCACCTCATTTTTTTAAAGACACAGAAAATCAGTCGCTCTTGCACCATTTTCCAAAGAATAGATGAGATTAGAAGGGGGAAGCCCTGTGACCACCATGAAGGCCACAGAGGGTGCTTGCCTCAGAGAAATGGGGCATGCAGCCCCAGCTGGTGGAGGAGATGGATTTTTTTTTTTAAAGGCTACTAAAGTTTATGGGAGTTGCCTGGACTAATGAGACTCCCTGTGTCTGCCACTTGTCCAGTGCATTTACAAGGAGCATGGATCTAGAAGACTTGGCCAGAGCAGCCACATTTGGAGAGGTTTTCCTGTAAAGCCATCCATCTCCATGCTCTACACCCCAATACCAGAGAAATAAGTGCAGAGAAGTGAAAGTCAGACCATTCTACCACTGTTCCTCCACTCCATTCCAGGCAGCCAGAGCCCCCAGAGCAGACTGTGCTGGCTGACAGGGTTGAGGGAAAGAGCGTTTGAAGTGAACATGGGATGATGTTTTAAAATAAATAGGTTTACATTTCAAGAACATGATGATGCCATTTCGGTAACTGAAAGTGATGGGAAGATATAGAACCAAACTGTGAGCTTCTTACTTGCCAGGAATGGAGGAGGGTCTGAAACAAACAAACAAACAAAAAAGAAAAAAACCCAAAAAACATTGAGAGGCAGGCAGCTCCATAGGATAGAAGGAAATGAGATTTACATTAGTAAATGTGCTTGTGACCTCTAGAGTCCCTAACAAGAGGCTTGAACTTCTGGTCAAAGTATCCATAGAAAGCAAAGTCTTCACAGGTTTGAGAAGCTCACTGCTTGCTCTGCCATCAACTTTCTGCGCCTGGGATCATATTCTGGAAAATATTGTACTGGTAATCTACATGCTCATATTTCCAGACATGTTTATAAATATGAAGCTTTCCTGGTTCTCAAACTAAGCTTGCTGGCAGCCAGGCCACATTTTTCTCAATGGGAGAAAAACAGAATCAATGCTCTGGTCTCCCTGATTACTATCTTTGTCTCCAGCTCTCTACTCCTCCACACGTGCATTATCCATGCTACCCAAATTCCCCAAAAGATACTAGATTGTAAATGCCCACTACAAGCCTGTGAAATAAGGCAAAACTGCAACTCAAGACATAAATTACTGAAAGAAACACAGCTAGTAAATGGCCAGCTAAATTTTGAACACTAGTCAGACTCAACCAATAATTATCTTCCCTATTTCAGAAAGAGCAGACAGCTTTTCCCCATCCTTTTTGGTTGGTGGCTGAATCAAGATGGAGGTGGTGCACTGGAGAAAATTGCACCGTAGAGAAATGGCAACTGCAGTCCTCAAAGTCCTGTGAGCCCTCTAGCTGCGGTCAGTGTGGGACTTCAGAAAGTCAGCCTCCCCGACCAAGTGTTCAGGGAAAACCTTCAGCTTTCAGCTCACTTGCAGGTATCAGAAGGTGAGACATCTTTCTTCACAACCAGCCACACTACTTTTTTAAAAGTCTCTTGTATTTTAAGCACTGTACTATTTACTTTATATAAATCTTGTTTGATCTATATAAAATCCTTAGAGACAAAAGTTATTATTGTCTGTTTTGTAGTTAAGGAATTTAAGGCTCAGAAGAGTGACTTATCTGATAAGTACAATGGCGGAGACTCAGCTTTAGCTATAGGTGGTAGTTTGCCTGTGTTAATTCTTCACTCCTCTCCTTGGGGCTGGGGCACTCTGCTCAGTCCTCTGACTTGGACTCCTCCATATGCTTGATTTGGTTAACGGTCCATTTGTTGCTCCATTTGTTAACATACTAGATACAAGTAGATTACACTTGTTGCCCTTATGGTGCTCTTGTTTCTCTGACTTTACCATGAGAATACACTTGGGCTAGAAGATAGACACATGGAGAATGGCCAGCCTAGCCCAGTTGGAAGATTTGATCAGCAAGCTGTCTCTCCCAGCTGTGGCTGACTGCTGACTGCAAAAACCTGAGTAAACGAACCCTGCTGATCCAACCCAACCTAGTACAATTCCCCAGTCACCCAACAGGTTCAAGAAAAAGAATCAAAATAGCTGCTTAAATTAGTAAGGTTCGGAATGGCTTATCACACAGAAATAACTAATACACTGTGTCCCTAAACCTGTAAACCTGTCTTTGCCACCTCACTATACTGACCTCAGCCTAAATTCAGCATTGCTGCTGAGGGGCTTCTTTGCCAGATAAGAGGTTGAACTAGATGACTTACAAAGCACCTTCAGCACTAGGTTCTGTAATTTCCCAGTACAACAAATAAAATCAGTTTTCCTTTATTCTCTGTTCTCTCTCTCTCTCTCTCTCTCTCTCGCTGGTACAGTTGATCTCAGGTCATTCTATGCTTGGCCATGTGTCTCTGATCCTGAGATATATTTCCTAGACAGACCAATACTTGAAGTTTTCTAACCCTCTGGAGGTTCAGTTTCTTCATCTATGAAATAAAGAATTTCTGCTGGACCATGCTAGTAATCTGGTAAAAATCTTTTTCTTCAGCCAACACCAATAAAGAGAATAAAAAATACTTTGCTTTTATTTGTTTTTTAATTTTTTTTTTTTTTTGAGAAAGGGTCTCATTACATATTTCAGCCTGGCCTTGAACTCACTGTGCAGCCCAACCTGGCCTCGAACTCACAGTGATCCTCCTGCCTCAGCCTCCTGAGTGCTGGGATTATAGAAGTGTACCACTTCACCTGGTAGTTCGCTTTTATTTGGGCTGGGAAATGGCACACATCTACTTTTCCAGGATGAGTACTAGGAATCTCTCTTGTTTTCTGTTACAATACAGTTAACAGGGCCTGAATCATCTACACATTCCGCAGAGCATTATTGAGGTCTTATATTGATTGAACATAGAAAGTAGGATGTGGCCTCCAGTTTGGATATTGTAATAACATTATATGCATACCAAAAGTGGGGAGAGCAACAGCCATAGGATATTCATACAAGCATGGTGGCACATACCTGTAATCCAAGCACTGTGGGAGGCTGAAGTAGGAGGATCATGAGTTCAAGTCCAGTCTGTTTCAAGAGGAAAAAAAAAAGCCTAGGGTTGTAACTCAGTGCAAAGAACTTGGGTTCAATCCTAAGTACCCAATATAATAATAATTAATAATAATGATAATGATAATAATTCAGATATTCTTCACATCAGTGAAGTTCCTGGGCCCAGTAGCCCAAATCATGCTGGGCATCACATCTAAGATAGACAAATCACAGTCTGAGTCCACTAAGAACACTTTGCATACCACTAAGAACAGACATACTACCAAATGGGCTTCTCTGAATTCTGGAGACAGTATATATCATACTGGGAATTATTTCTCTAACATGATTATTGAGTGACTCAAGAGGCTGCTAGGCTGGAGTGGAACCAAACCAAGAGAGTCTGCTGTGGATTTAAGCAGCAATACAGTGGAAAGTGGTCTTTTTGCCTTACCCTACCACGGTATTTCACCCAGGCTATTGCCATAGCCTTCTAACTGATCTCGCTGCTTCCACTCTTGCCTTCTTCCAGTCTATTCTCAACAACTTAAAACTTAAGTATGAGTGCAATTTGAATAAAATTAGTACTTAAAATTAAAAATTACCACTCAAGTATTCATGCTCTCCAGTGGTCTGTCATCTTATTCAGAATAATCCAATGTACTGTAAATGTTCAAGAAAGTCCTACATGGCATGGCCTTACTACTTCTGTCTTTCTCATTCTGTTGCAGCCATTTTACCTCTTTGTAGTTCTTCAACATGCTAAGCGTGCTTCTGCCTCAGGGACTTTTCACATGCTGTCCCTTCTACTCAGGAGGAGCTTTCTGCTGATATTTGGATGGGCCCTCCTTTCAGGCCTCTGGTCAGCTGCTCCTTCATTAGTAAAGCCTTTCCTCATCACCATGAATCATAGAGCAAATTCTTGCCTTGTTTTACTTTCTTTCATAGGACTTATCAATATGCAGTCTTCAGTATTCAATTGTTTGTGTTTATTATTTATCTCCTCCCATTGCAGAATTTTCTGTCTTCTTTGAGAGCAAGGACTTAGTTTTGTTTACTGCTGTGTCCCCAGAACAATACTTGTCACATTGCTAACATTCAGTGTATGAAAGAAAGACATGTTAAATGTTCTTATACTATTCATTTGCAGAGAAGAAGATATCTAGGTTGCAGGAGACAACAACTTGAGTCTTTTCTCTCTTTATTCAGAGATTTCGCCAGTATGTACCTTGTGGGAAGTTGGATGCTGTGGTTCAGGCAAGCAAGTTAAGTGGGAAGATTGAGGCCCAGGTTTTCCCAGACACGTGGGTCCCAGCTCTCATTGTCAGAGGCTGGGAACTACACATTTCTGTGGTTAAATTACAGCTGTGTCTCCTGTGCAGGAAGTCAGTTAACCAGAGCAATACTCAGAAAGCAAACTGACACAATGCGTTTCTTCCCAGTTTCATCTCACAGCAGCTCAATTCTATTACCAGTATTCAGGGAAGAGGCGTGCTTTTGGAAGCCATTTTTAGATCTTGCAAAATCTTAGGTTGCTATCAGACAGCATGAAATTCAGAAAACCAGAGTGTAGGAGGAAATTCAGTGTAAATCCATGGCATTTTACATAGTTTATTGGACAGTTTGGATCCTACTAATCATTTTCTTTTTAAATTATTAGTTTAAAAATAATTACCTGAAAAAATTGTAGCTATGCATGTGAATGAAGTAACGCTTACATTTGGCTTTCTTTTTTGGTACTGGGGATCCAACTCGGGACCTTGCGCTTGGGAGGCAGGCAGCAAAATCACTACATTTGGCTTTCAAATTCTCAATGTTTTAAGGTTTTTTTTTTTCAAAAACAAATATTTGGTTTTGGTTTCATATTAAAAATTATTTTTAACTTCACTGGAAGTCAAATAAATAAGTTATCTAAAATTGAGGCATAACCAAACATCCTCAGCCCCTATCATTTAAACAAGGATTTGCTCTTTTCATGATCTGTAGGTTGGCTGGACAGTCCTCTGCTGTTCCCCTTAGGCTCACTCATATGGTTATAGTCAACTGGAGAGTTGGCTGTGCTAGGACAGGACTTGGAGAGCTTTTTTGTGAAAGGGTGGGTATTAAATAAAGTCAGTCATTGATATCCAAGAGGGATTGGTTCTAGGACCCTGTGTAAATACCAAAATCCACAGATGCTCAAGTGTCTAATGAAAGTGGTATCATATTTGCATATAACCTATGCACATCCTCTCACATACTTTAAATCATTTCTAGGTTACTTATAACATCTAACATAATATAAATGTTGTATAAACATTGCTTTATTCTTTAGGGGATGATGACAAGAAAAAGTCTGTACAAGATCAGCCCTATATCGATCAGCCTTCTTGTTGCCAGGACAAATTACCCAACACTCACAATTTAAAGGAGGAAAGGTTCAGTTTGGCTCACAGTTTCAGAAGGTTCAGTCATTCTCATAGGAACTAGGAAGCAGGGCACAAGCAAAGATCACCATCAAGAAATACATCGTCCGAAGGCACATCCCCAGTGACCACCTCCAACTGGACCTCACTTCCTAACAGCACATTCAGCTTTGAGCATCGTGGCTTAATCCACTATCCAATCACCTTTCTGTAAGTCTCACAATCCAGTCAAGTTGACAATTAAGCTTAACCATCACAAGCACTGACATGAATTTTTTAGAATGATTTTAGTTTGTGTTTGGTTATCTATGGACACAGAACTTAGGCATAAGGAGAGCCAACTGTATTTGAAGTTTTGATGGTTATCTGGTCTCTGGGGTAAATACTCAAGTCTGCCATTATAGCACAAAAGCAATCACAGACAATACCTAAACTAAAAAGTATGTGTTCCCATAAAGCCTTATTTGTGGAATTTAAAATTTGAATTGCATATGATTTTCACATGTCACATATTATTGATCCTTTGATTTTTCTAATCATGAAAGTTATATAAAAACCATTCTCAAAGGGGACAGAGATGAAGAAATGCAGGGAGGGGCAAGGAAGGGGAGGATAGGGATAGAAAAAGGAATGAAGATGTGTTATATACGCATACCCATTCCACACGAGGAATCTAAACATTATGTATTGCAAACATATACAAAAAACAACAACAACAAACCACAGCAAAGTGATCAAGAGATGGGGGGAAGAGGAAGGAAGAAAAGGAAAAGGGGTGAAAAAGGAATTAAGATGTGTTATATACATGTACTTATTCCCCAGAAGGAATGTAAACATTATGTACTCCACACATAAATTAATAAACTAAAATTTAAAGAAAAAAAAACAAAAACATTCTCCACTCGTAGGCTGTACCAAAACAGGCAGTGGGCCTCATCTAGCTGCTAGTTAAGAAAGCCCAAGATGGTCTCACCACATTTCCAGTGGCTGCTGCTGGCTGTTGTTCCCTCCACAAAGTCCCTTGTCCTCCAGGAGGCTGGATGACTTCTGTGCACAGTAGTCTTAGGACAGCATTCCAAGTGAGGGGGAGGGCAGAAGCTGCAACACACCGAGCCCAGGCTCTACCCCTCACTAGTGTCACCATTGCCTTTAATGAATCAAGTTGACAAGTCCTGCTTGGACTTAACAGAGTGAGGAAATTGACTCTACCTTCTAGGGAGGGGAACTGGGCAATACTGTGCTAAGTTTTCCAACCTAAAACAAAGAATAATTGTTATCAATTGACTTATATTCTTACTTCTCAATTCATATGTTGAAATTCTAAGTCAACACTTCACAATGTGATTGTATCTGAAAATAGAGCATTGCGGACGTGAACAGTTAAGATGAGGTAATGCTGTAGTATGGTTGGCCGTTAATCTAAACTGACTGATGTCCTTATCAAAGAGGGAAATTTGGGGACAGATAGGTGCACATGGTGGACATCATATGAACCCAGAGCAAAAATCCAGGTAATGCATCTACAAACCAAGGAATACCAAAGACTGCCGATTTTTTCACTTAACATGGCTGCCCCAATAAAGTGCCACAAACAGGGTATTTAAACACCAGAAATTTATTTTCTCAAAGTTGTGTAGGCTAGAAATCTGAAATCAAGATGTTGATAATGTTGGTTCCTTCTGAGGCCTGTAGGAGAGAGGTCTTTTCCAGGTGCCGTTCCGTGCTTTGTACATGACTATCTTCTCCCTCTATCTTTTCATCATCTTTTTTCTGTATGAGTCTGTGCCCAAATTACCCTTTCTTATAAGAACAACAGCCATGTTGGAATATATTGCACCCTAATGACTTCATTATAACTTGTCTAACTCTATAATTACCCTATCTCCAAATAAGTTCACATCCTGAGATACTAAGTGTTAGGATTTCTTTTTTTTTTTTCCGTTAGGATTTCAAAATGCAAATTTTGTAGACACAGTTCAAGCTACACTTCCTAGAAAATCATCAGGCTCTAAGAGAAAGGCATGGAATAGATACTTCCTCAATACCCTCAGAAGGAACCAACCACCTCCACATCTTGCTTTCAGACTTGTAAGCTCTAGGATGTGCTCAAACAAATTTCTGTTGTTTAAGTGTCCTGTTTCATGGGACCTTTGTCATGGAAGCCCTAGGAAACTGATACTGTGACCATAAGTAAGGCATTTTTTCAAAAGGCGACACTGCAGCTAGAAATCCAGGGAAGGCTTTACCACATACAAGATTTGAAATTCAGCACTCAAATGCCTCTTTTCAAATCTGTTGACAGAAATATATTCCAAAAGTGATTCTTAGATTTATATGATTAGTCACAAATACGAAGGGTTAAAAATCTTCACATTGCATACTTTCCCAAAATAGAAATCCAGGCAAATCATATTCTTGATATTAACTGGTATTTCTACACAAACATGAAAACATAAATTGAAGTGAAGCAACAGTCAGAAACCAAAATATTTAGGGATTAAAAAGGGGTATTTGGTAACATCTGGTCTAACTTCTTTTAATAGCTGAAGAAAATGTTTTAAAACATACATGTTTTTAAAAATGTATGTCTTATCTAGTGCCAAGAAGTTAGTCAGAGTCAGAGATCATTTACTAGGACCCAGACTATGTAAATACTGTGATCACTTTATCCTTATCTAGATCTTTCAACAGGCTCCTACCCTTTGGAATTCAACCCAGGAAAGTACATTTTAATTTCAATTTAAGGTTGATAATTTTAATGTATCTATTCTCATCTTTGTTCTGAGTGGCAAGATTTATTATCTTAATTTTATAGATGAGAAAACTGAAGCTCAAAATCACTTAAGATAATCAATTTACATGGGCAAAACTTGAATTTAAGTCTTTAGATTTTAGACTTAAGAGGAATTAAAAACAGTGAAGTAAAGACCAGTGAAACTGAGACATTTGGAAAACAAGTTTTTGAAGAGCAAAAGAAATCAATCTCTAAGAGTTGAGAGAGAGCTAATAGAAAAATTGGAAATTATAGAAAAGCTGGAGAAGCCAGGGGTGGTGGACAGCAGATGCCTGTAATCCCAGCCTTTAGGAGGCCAAGGCAGGAGGATTGCTGCAAGTTTGAGGCCAACCTAAACTACACAGCTAGTTCAAGGGCAGCCTGAATTCCTGAACTACAAAGTGAGTGTTGTGCCCAGATTACGAAGTCCCAAAGACCACCAGGAGGCCGTTTCCGATGTAAGCACATGAGGGTCATTTATTCAAGCTTAAGCAGGGACTCTCAATTGTCACCAACACAGCGGATCAAGATTGAGAGCCCCGAGTTCCAAATTAGCAGGGTTTTTATTGAGATTACAACAAGCTTTGGTCATTAGCAGCCATATGATTGGTTAACATGTAGCAAGTATGAAGTGTAGAATTTTGATTGGCTAGGCTCATTGGGGGTTGAAGGGGATTACGTATAGGTTATTACAAGAAGAATGGGGACAAAGGTTAGTGGTCTACTGTCACGTACTGATGGTCAGCAGACATCCTGACTAATGGCCATGACCACCTTGTGTGGACAGTCAGCACGTTAACAGATTGTCCTATAGATAGTGGGCCCAGGACATTTGTTTCTAGGGCAAACAGATGGCTGAGTAATAAATTTAGAAATCCTGAGTTGTGGATTACGTCCTTTGTCCCAGTTCAAGCACTAATTTGAGAAAACAAAGGCGACTGCTCCATTTTGGACAAAATGGAGTCATTCTGGTCCCACATTCACAAAATGGAGTCACTTTCGGTCTCACATTCCCCCCTTCTCATGATGCTATGGAGGACCAATCATGGGCCTCTGGGGGTTAATTCCATCAGGTCAGTGGGAATTGGCTGGTATTGAGATCTGAGTACCATCAACTGAACAGCGTTAATTTGTTCTTTGATGAACGAGACTAGTCTATTGAGTATACAAGGTCCAAAGGTTAACAGTAGTAACAGAATAAGCAAGGGGCCTAGCAGGGTAGAGATTAGGGTAGTTAGCCACGGGGAGGAATTAAACCAGGATTCGAACCAGTTTTGAGATTGTTCTCTTTCTCGTTTGTGTTTGGCGATGCCTTCTCTAACTTTGGCCATAGATTCTTTGACCACCCCTGAATGACCTACATAGAAACAACATTTTTCACCTAAGGCGATGCAGAGTCCTCCCTGTTGAAGAAAAATTAAATCTAGCCCCCTTTGGTTTTGGAGGACTACCTCTGCCAGGGAAGTTAGAGACTCTTGGAAGTGAGAGATGGAACTCTCTAGTCTCTCAATATCTATATCTATGGCTGCCCTTAGATCATTGTAATGTTTATTGTGTAGCACTAGTGATGAAATCCCCATTCCTGCCCCAGCTAGTCCCAAACCTAGGAGAATGGTCAGAGTGATGGCTGTTACAGGTTCTCGTTTAACCCTGACTTGGGTCTCAGTCAGGTGACTGAAGATGTCTTTTTCTGAGTGATATAATAGCTGGGGGACTAATTGTACCAGTACACAGAAATCCCTAGTCTGCCTGAGCACTTCTCCATGTACACAGGGGGTGAGTCCAGAGGAGCAGGCCCACCATCTGTCAAAAGGGGGAATGAGATATCTTTTTGATTTAGGCCGAGAGGTTTTGTTACAAAGGTGTTGGTGGGAGGCCGGGACACTGCCAACACAAGTTCCTTGTCCAGTTACCGATTGTAGGGTCAGCCTAGCTGTCCCTTTTTGTTGCCATCTGCACTGAGTTGGGCTGTCTGATTTAGTGAAATTGTCTAGATAAGCTATTGCCTCATAATAAGGGGGCTTGATATCATAGCAAAACCAGCAAGACTGAGTTAGGGCTGGCCTAGACGCATTTAGGGCCTTAAAGGTGTGGACCATCAGTCCCCAAAGGGGGTCTTGGTCCTGGCTACGGTCGACGTTTTCTGCCTGGGTGGTCATTCGAATGGAGGGCAGGAATGTGGAAGTGGAGGTTAGGTTTGGTGCCTGTATGGAGGTATTTGTTTCTGGTGGCATAGGTGAGCTTTCCTGGGGAGGGGGCTTGGTAGGTCTGGGAGGGGCTATAGGGACTAGTGCCAGATTTGGCCCTATCAGCTGGGGAGGCCCTATGGCAAGTGGCTCCTTTTTTAGTTTTATAGTAAAAAGTAATCCATTATCATATCCACTTTCATATAATCGCAACCCCCAACTGCGGCCTGCCTCCCAATTTGTGAACTTTTTGCCTGGGTCCGTAAAAGTAATACAGATGGGGTTACATAGAAATTGGGTACAGCGGCTGAGGAGAGGGTTGTGTGCCAACTTCTGTTGGGGAATCTTGTTGACCGAAATAAAATCGGTTGTAATGGGGGGTTCCCAAGTTATGGCCCCCGTTGACTCACAACCCCAATTTTTGCAAAAGAACTGTTCAGCACCTCCACAAGTTACAATTTGACTTCTAGTACACCCCCCTCCTGGACAGAAGTAGAAGGGAGTATCTTGCAATATTGTCCTGTGAATTTCATGGTTGCAACCCGGTTTTCGTGAATCAACCGGGGGGAGGGTACATCCCTTTCCTGTTTCCCCACATTCTGGCCTTCCCCGTGACTCTAGGCTCCAGTGTCCGATATCCCAACTGCCAGTGGCCAGCCGACAAAGATCAAACTCTAGGGCAGGCCACCAGGTCAACGGTGGGCCCACTTTGGATGAGCTGTTAATAATGTCACCCGTGGAGGTACTAATGATCATCCAAGTTAAATTTAGGGGAGCATGTGGGCTTTGTCCTCTTAATATTGGTGTTAAAAGTACAGTTACCACGATCATGACCGTCGACGACGCAGCTTGAGTTTGAGAGGATTGTCTTGGTCCTTGGACACCTGCCATGATGGAACAAAGTCTTCTAGGACAGCGTGTGGATCCGTGGGGCAGACGTGGGTGTAGTGCACCCACGAGGCAATCCCGTCGACCTTGAGAGCGGTGGGCGTGGTTAGGACTGTGACGTAGGGTCCTTTCTAACGGGGCTCAAGGTCCTTCTGTCGATATCTCTGGATGAAGACCCAGTCTCCTGGTCAATAGCGATGGGGCTCAGGAGGTGGTCCAGTCTGGTACAGGGCTTCTAATTTAGGCCAGATGTCCTCATGTATGCATTGGAGGCTTTTTAAAGAAAGTAGCAACTTTTGGTCATCAAATTCAACAAGCACATTTGACTGAAGGTTGGGAATAATGAGAGGGGGAATTTCAAACATAATCTCAGAGGGAGTTAGTCCCATCTTATAGGGTGAATTGCGTGCTCTGTAGAGGGCAAAGGGAAGGAGAGTCACCCAGTCACCGCCAGTCTCTAAGGTTAATTTAGTTAAGGTCTCTTTTAAAGTTCTACTCATCCTCTCTACTTGTCCTGAACTTTGGGGTCTATATGCACAATGTAATTTCCAATCTGCCCCCAATATCTGTGCTAAAGTTTGACTCACCTTGGAAATGAAGGCGGGTCCATTGTCTGATCCTAACATTACTGGAAAACCATACCTTGGCAGGATGTCTTCTAGCAGTTTTTTGGTCAC
>NW_004624737.1:2126709-2148835 GCF_000247695.1 Heterocephalus glaber | reverse complement strand
CCAGGTAGTTGAGTATCAGATTGTTCCATCTCGTTTCCCTTAGGGGTTGCTGTAGGTGATCCAGAAGTCTGTTTTTGAGGCTTGTTTATGTGTCTTCTCATTTCCATGGTAGGGGGAGGGGTGTTTCTGGTGCCCACACGGCTCACCTTCTCTGCCCTAGGAGCTTGGGATGGCTGTGGGGGAGCTTCCTTCCAGGTGCTGGGACCAGCTCATCTTCTCTGCCCCACATTTTCTTCTCTTCTTGGGTAATATTTGTTTTCCTGGGCATTTTCTTCCAGAAAAAGCCAGTTTTATTACAGGAAAAATGTTGATGAGAGAAAAAGCCATTTCTCTGTGTCATTTCAAAGTGGTGTACGTAATTTTCAGCAGCCTTTTTATCAGCACTGGCTGCTTCACCATGCCTAGTTACACTATGAACCCCAGCTCTCACTTTAAAATTGTTAAACTACCCCTTACTGGACCAAAATATTTCCCCATTATCACCCATTGATGGATTATTCTTCATGAGATCTGCATTTGTAACCCTAGATTTTTCACAAATTATAGTCTCAGGCTATAACTTACCATCTGCTTTTAGTTTATCCACGCTAATAATAGCCTTTCTACCTCCTCTAACACTGTTGATCATGACTTACTAATTTGAGTAACACCTTTAGCAGCACTAGCTTCCTTATACAAATCTTTTCTCTGTAAGACTGTGGAGATGGTGGATTTCCACATGCTGTACATGTTAGCAAGATCATTCACACAAACACCACCTTCATTTTTCTCCACAATTTCCTATTCTTTTCAATTGTGATTGTTTTCTCCCCCCGCCTTTCTTCCTTAGCTTCTTTTCTAGCTTTTGGGGGGTCATTTTGATAGCAGTAATCATAGTGATTATATAAAGCACTGACCAAAATTACATTCACGAACACACACATCTGGGCTCAGACTGACAATTATGCTTACATACACTTTTTCTGTCGTCTTTGTTTACAACCACATAAGTGGCCAGCACTTGGGTCATAACTCCAGACTTTATTTTGAGTCATAAGTTAAAACTAAAATTCCGGGCATAACCCAAGTTTTTTGTATGAGACTGGTCATAATTTGAGGGCCCACTGTATTTTCAAATTCCCAGTGTCACTCTGGTATAAGTGTATCTCTTATAAACAGCATATAGCTTGATTTTTATTGCTTTACATCAAGTAAGAATACCTTTTGTCATTTTTTCTTTAAGAGGATTTATTAAAAAAATTTTTTTGCACTCAATTTTTGTGGCAAAGCACACATATAAAATTTACCATCTTAGCCATGTTTAAGTGTATGGTTTAGTGGTATTAAACTCATTCACAAAGTGCAACCATCACCATCATCCATCTCCATGTTATAGTTTTTGCAATATAGACTTTGGAATTTAAATTTTAAGATTTTATTTTTAATGGCTGAAAAAAACCATAATATGGAACTACTTGTGTTTTAAATTTTCTGTATGACCAGGTTGTACTTATTAAGATTTCTAAGTAAGTCTCTGCCTAGGCACCATATCACTACTTCAACTAGAATCTAAGATCCTGAACATGAACCTTCAAGGCATGACATATCTGTGCTAACCCTACTTTTAATAGTTTAGGTCCAGAATGTTCTTCCAAAAGGATCATTGTATTGAAGGCATGGTTGTTGATGGGCTTTTGGGACACGATTGGGCCATGAGGTTTCTAACTTCACTGGTAGACTAATCCGCTGATGAAGTCATAATTTGATGGCATTATTGGACTGTGATGGAAACAGGAAGTTGGGTCTACTTGAAGGGAGTGAGTGATGGGGCATTACCTTGGAGATTATATCTGGTCCCTGGCCCTTTCTTCTCTGGAGCTTTCCCTCATTCTGCTTCCCAGTTGCCATGGAGTGAACAGCTTTTCTCTGCCATTCCTTCTGCCATAACGTTTCTGCCTCATTACAGGCCTAAAGTACTGGAGTTGAATGAATATGGACTAAAAGTTCTGAAACCATGAGCAAAAATAAATCTTTCCTCTTTTAAGTTGTCTTTCTTTCTTTCTGTTTTGTTTCATTTTGTTTTTGAGACAGGGTCTCACTTTGTAGCGCAAGGTGGCCTGGAACTCTTGGCGATCCTACTGCTTCAGCCTCCTGAGAACTGGGATTTGAAAGACTTTGCTTTCAATTCTCTTGGTATTTACCCAGAAGTGGAACGACTGGGTCATAAAAGTATCTGTCTTGAAAGTGGCATTTTACTCATTCATATTTATTATCAATTTATTTACTGATTATTGTACATTAGTTTATTTACTTATATACAAGCAAGCATTTTGCTCACTTTCTTGTTTCCCAGGTGTAGGATCTTTGCAAACTGCAGATGATTTATGGTTATCCCCATGGTGATTTTGATCAACAATTGAAGTGCACCTTATGATGTTGTGCCTTGAAGAATACTTGTCTGAAATTGACAATGTCAGAACTTGATAAAGCCTTCTGACAGTCATTCCCAATTGGATCGTGCTTAGTTGTGATGGCATTTAACATGATAAAGATCTTTTGGGCTTGGAATCAGGCTTGATTTTGAATTGGCAGCCATCTTCTACACACACACACACACACACACACACACACAAACACACTATGACCTTAGATATTCAATTAACCCCTCCACTCATTTATTTCCTCATTTATAAAAATACCAGTGTGATCGTGATTGAAAGGATTAACTGGAGAAACATGGAAAGTACTTTCTGCAGTCTGGCTTAGTGCAGAGTATGAACAATGTCTATATAAAAATAAAATATCTCTCTTGGTTTGTGGTTGTTTCCTTTTCAGAGCTGGGGTCTGGTTGGTATGCAAGAGAAGGAGAAGGCATGTGAGCTATGTTATCTGTTTGTCATCACAAGAGGAGCCAAGTGGCAGGCCATGGGCTGAAGCACATCCGGAGCACTAGGGTGGGCCTTGGAATTCCACAGTGAAGACTCCTAGATAAGGAAATGCTGAGGGTGGGGGCTGGGTAATAGCTTAGGCTTCTGCTGCTGGGAGGAGACCTGAGAAGGAATTGTGGTTTCCAGAGTCACCAAATAAGGAAGGACATCATCTTTCCCCATCTCACCCAAGTGTGGATGTCAGCAAGCAGAGCAACTTAACCCATATCACCTCAGTATCCTCTAAATACAGTTTTCAAAGGACCAAGGCAAAGCAGCCAGTGGCAAAGCTAAGGATATGCTTACACAAATGAATCATATATGTCCCCCTTTTTGTAATTTCTAATCTCTCATTTTAAAATTACATTTTTCCTTATTTTGCCATGCATAATTTAGAAAAGACAAAGCAGAAATTGCTTTAAACAACCCCAAGTTCCTGTGACCCCAGCCTCCTCCACTGCTCTGCTCAGTGGTATTAATCCAGGTTAATTGTTCAGAACTGTTAAACCAACCCAAACCAAGCACCCAGGGAGCCCTCCAGAGGCCATTTCCTTGCCAAACACTCCTTTTCAGTGAGAGGAAGTTTTCATTCCCTGGTAAACAATCCCCAGCCTGGGCAGAGCCAAGAAGGGTGCCTGTCCCTCTTCAGGAACTCCACTTAGTCTGAGCTGAGTCCAACCCCAGTGGCGTCAGTCTGCTCTATAAATTTGTGAAACTCGAGAGCCTAGCAAAGATCTTGGAGAGATTACAATTTTCTCCTTCTGAAAAGATCTGCTTGTGTTGGCAGCAGAAGAGTAGGTTTTCCAAACAGGCTCTTCCCTTTCTGTGAATTCAGTTCAGAAAGCACTGCCACAATCCTAAGTGGGAGAGGTCCAATCACCTGCCTGCAGGTCTACACAGGGAAAAGACCGAATGCCTGCAGGGAGTTTCTAGTTAAACCGGTCTCAGCCTCTTTCTCAACTAGTCACCGTTAGGGTGCATGGCTCCACTTACTGGAGGCTGGGAAGGCTAACAGGCCCTCTACCTAAAGGCAGAGTCGGGGTTGGGAATAGGGGGAAGGGATCACAAAAATTATAGAAAAGAAAGATAAAGGAAAAAGAAAGTAGAGGGGAAAATTTGTGCAGTTCCATCACTACTGTAGTATCCTCCTCCTCCATCAATCTCTAGGATCATTTTTATTTTACTTATATTTTAGCCTTTTTTTTTTTTTGCTATTTCTTAATATATGTTTCCTTAATACTAGAATTTAGGAATGAGGTAATAAGTCATCAGTTAGTAGGATCTCAGAAAATCATCTTTTTAACACAAGATGTCCTTTTGGTGACATAAAAACAGATAAAATGAAGAAAGTCAGCTCTTGCCTTCTTTATTGTAAGATGCAGCATCACCATTTACACCCTATTGTAAAGTGGGGGCTAATGGGTCTCTGGGTTCCTGAAAGTTAACCTATATTATGGCTTTCCCCTGAATGTAAGGGGTGGCTTACCCAGTGTGTACTGACTGATGCTCACCTTTTCAGACTCTCATCGGAAACATCTCCATGCCGTTTCCAGTTCCATTGTGGCAGATGATGAGAAAACAGTCACGGGTAAGCCATTTTGGACAAGTGTGTTCTCTTTTCTCAACCTTTGCCCAGCTGGATGTACCAAAATCCAACACAGCTGAGACAGCACTGCCCACAGGGGCCTAATATTCTGTGCCATTCCTGTGGCTCCAGGGAGCCTCTCAGAAATGCTGACTGTTGGGGTACTGTGCCAGCAGACCGGCCACTCCCTGGGTCTTGTCTTCTCCCTCTGACCCCAAGCTGGGGCTGCCTTACTTTTTGTTTGTTTGCTTGCTTCTCATTAAACACATATTTCTGGACTACCTACTATGTACCAGGGCTGCTCTAAGTGCTTGTCATACATCAGTGAGAGGAACAAACTTTTCTTGCTTAGTGGAACTTACATTATAGTATTCCTGGGACCTCTACAAGCAATTATTTTACTGAAATGTTTTCTTCATTTTTACCTTTTGAAATGTACAAAGAGTTGAAGGAATAGTACAATGAGCGCCTGTATGCTCTTCAGCTAGATTTACCAGTTGTATTTTATAGTTGTATGCTCTCTCTCTCCATACACATACTATTTATTTTGCTGAACCATGTGAAAGCACAATACGTCATTCCTAAATACTTCAGAAACCAAAAACACATCTCCTAAGAATAAGAACATTCTCCTATATTACCACAAAACCATTATCATACATAAGAAAACTATCGTTAAGTCAATAATACTGTCTAAAATTCCACCCATATTTCTCCAGTTGTTCCTCTGCGTCTAAAATGACAGGATCCAACCAAGGCTCATGCTCTCTAATTGCTTTTAAATAGAACAGTCCCTTGCTTCTTTTTGTTCTTTGTTTCTAGCCATTTGACCCTTTTGAAAAGCTCAAGCTAGTTGTTTTGTTGAATGTCCTACGTTCCGGATCTATCTGAATGTTGCCTCATGATTGGATTCAGGTTAAGCATTTTTGGCAATAATTTTATATAAGTGACTTTGTGTTTTTCTTACTGTCACATTTCAGAAAATGCACGTTAGGTTGTCCAACAAGAACAAGTTAAAGAAACACATATTGAATGAGTACATAATATACATACACATATATGCATGTATATAACCTCTTCAGGGGTCACTTGTCCTGATGTCTATAATTAAGGCACTGGACTAGACCATGTTAAAGTCCTTTGTACCTTCAAAAATAAAAGCATAACAATATCTACTTATGAAAAAGGTTTTGAACCAGTGGAAGGAGACAGTTCCTGGAGGTTTCAACGGCAGGAACTTCAATTTTGCTTTTTCCCCTTTTTGACTAGCCAGTCATTGTAAAAACTGCTCAATATATGTTTTTCATGATGATGCTTTTTAGAATGAGACAAATAGACCAAACTGCAAAGATTTAGGTACACCATAGGAAACTTGTGTTGTAGTGAGATTCTAACCATCAGGATGTTTCCAAAGGGAAATGTTAAAATAAGAGGACCCAGGCCAGGGATTTAGCTCAGTGGTGCCACCGCCTGCCTCGCAAGCCCAAAGTCCTGAGTTCAATCCCTGGTACAAGTAAATAAATAAATAAATAAAATAAGAGGGCCCTACCTGCCTGAGCTTGACCTTTCCTGCAGCAAAGGAAGGCATCCAATGCCTACTTAGTGTTACCTGGCCCTAAACTTTTTGCCAAAGAATTTATAGTTAGGATGTCTTGGACCATTTTGTCTTTTCTTAAGAAACTCCAAACTATATCAAGAAAAACTTTTTTTCAATACTTCTTCTTGAAGTCAGAAATTGCATTTTAAAAATAATTCTTCTCTCCTCTAATAAATGGCTAAAAACGTTAGGTGGATTTTCTTCTATGTTTTCAGTCACAGAACACTTATCTCTCATCCCAAGTGGATTTCCTAGGTAATTGGATGTGAAGTAATTCCAAAGTTGCCTCAAAATCTTTTCAAAGTGTTGCTATGACAATCAGACTTCTTTTTAAAAAGGGCTTCAGTGCCAGCTATCTATCATCCATTGTCCATTCAGTGAAATTTCATCTCATGAATTAAATTTGGCCTTTAGGAAGTTGAGAGGAAATCTTTATGCATTCACATTTTAACTGATTCTCCCCCCACATTCCCATTCTTCTTGAACTTGTATTAGACATCCAGCCATCCTTATTGGAGCCTCAGAATGTTGAGTGTCAAAGGTTCTGCCTAAGACTATGAGAATTAGTGGAGAGGGCCTAAACAATAATGTATTGTTTGGGGAAATAAGAATTTTGAAAGACAGTGACACCCCTTTCTGACCACTTATTGCAAAAGCAAGAGTTTTTGCAAGGATTCTTAGAGGAGGACAAGGAATAAGGCCTTATCAAAATCTCTAATCTTGGGGTTAGTTTGCAAACTTGGGAAGTTTGCAAAGTAAATTCAAAATCATCATTGCTTTGATATAATTTTGGTTCCAAGTCGATCTTGCAATTTCTATTCATGTTAACAGAAGATGTGATATTTTTATGTCAAATGGGGGACTGTCTTAAAGATAGCTGAAATATACCAGGCTACTGAAAGTGTTGTAGACTATTTCCAATTTTAGAGAATCAACTTGGCCAGCTGCAAATGGTGCAGCAGTTATGAATGTTTACTTCTACCTTTTGATTAATTTTGAGGCACCTATAAAAAGCTTAGGGCCCCAGAAGTCATTTTGTTCAAAGCTCCCTGTTTATAACTTCAGGATTTGAAATTGTAAGAGATGAGGGGCCTTGCACAGGTGGACACTGCAAAGTCAAGATTAGAGGCCACGTTCCCTGATTTCTCCTCTTATGCCCTTCACACACACACATAAACAATTGCTGCCTGCCCTCCCTTCCTTGGATTGTGGCACAAGGAAAATGTTACATTGTCTGCAGTGTTTCCTCAGCTACTTCAGTAAAACTGTGTAAACTCCAATACAACAAGAGTGTTTATCTCTAGTAAGCAATGGTATGTCTCAGTTCTAGAGAAGTGGCACACAGTAAGGCTTAATAAATATTGATTTTTTTTTTTTTTCTGTTCAGGGGGTTGAACCTAAGGTTTAGAGCTTGCTAGATAAGTGCTCTACCACTGAGCTATATTCTCAGTTTGTTTTTTTAAGTGGTATTGGGTATTGACTCCAGGGCCTTTGCACTGAGCTGTATCCCCAACCCTTTTTATATTTTATTTTGAGACAAGGTCTTGCTAAGTTTCTGAATTGCCCCGAGTGGGCTCAAATTTGTAATCCTCCTGCCTTAGGCTCCCAGAGTGCTGGGATTACATGTGTGTTCCACCACTCCCAGTTTGAGTGAGTAAATTTTATGTGTGTGTATTTTCCACAGTTTTAGTAAAGGTAGAATAAGGCTTGCTGCACTCTCTATTACTTCAAGAATATACACATATATAATGTATTTACATACATATTCATTTAAACTTATATGCTGGAATGATATTCTCAATGCTGGGTAAAAATTAGAACCAACTGGAAAAGTTTTTAAAATATCAATAGCAAATCATTAGAGATTTGGCTTTCAGTAACCTGGAGTGAGTCTTGGGCATGAACTTTTTTAAAAAAACAAAGCTTCACAGCTGGATTCTAAAATGCACCCAGCCTTTAGAGAAGCTGTCTTAGGAAATGATATTTGAATCTCAGAACCTCTAACTGGGAAATTGCACTTGCTAGGGTTAGTTAGCATTTAAAAGATTTTAATAAGCTTCTCTCACTCCACAGGAAGCAACCCCAAAGCACTTCATCTCTGATTAGTACTAGAGGATTATTAATTACCATTAGAAATCATACTGAGGATTTCTCATTAAAAGAGAATTGAGAAGTGTGGTTTGGCTAGAAAAGATTATAAGAATTCTGCTGTGTCTCAACTAGTTAGCCCTCCTATGTGTCAGGTACTTTTCTATGGTCCTTAAGCCTATAGTGAGTGGTAGGAATCTCAGGTCTTCTGTTATCCACACACAAAAGTAAGCTGAAATCAGTTGCTGGAATGTAGTTTCATTTGCTTCAAGTAAACCATTTATGCTGGACAACGGACTGGGCTTCATTGAATTTATAGAACAACTTGTGTGATTGACCCCGTTGGCTCACATGAATTAATATGAATGGCAGAATTTGTACTGAGACATTCTTTACTGTAATAAGGCTCCTGCTGTAAGGTCTGAGAGCGAGATCTACAGCCTTCACCAATCTCTAGTGTTTGATGCCTCCAATATTGCAATAAAAGCGTTTTCCAATGTAGGCACCCCAGTTGGCTCAGAGCAGTTTGTGTGAACTTGCAATCTAGAGTCCTAGGTAGAAGGATTTGAATCTTGATTCTGTTCTTTGAGAGATGAAGGCACATGTTACAATTCAACCCCAACATCCCCAGTACTTTTCTGCATTTCAAATATATGATTTCATTTCTAGGTGGCAAGTCAGGGAAAATAACTTTAAACCTTGTTTGTTCCACTTTTATGATATCCTTTGGCATTTTCCAACATGTAACTGAGCGATGCTTGGCTGTAAGGATACTTGGATTCTTGAGCAGGCTATGTCAGCCACATCTCTGAGCCAAGGAAGGTGAGCAGCCACTGGGAATGAAAGGCTATTAACAGGGATGGCAAAATGAGCAACTACAAGTGCAGTAGTGAAACAAGGCATTCTCCACATCAGAATCTGGTCTACATCCTTGGGGCTCTTCCTTTTAGCATTGACTTGGGTGTTTTAAGGACAAGGACTGTTACTAACAATAAAATTTTATGTGTTACAAGTGCCTTCAATTGTAGCAAATAAAAGTGACCATGGTGAAAAACAGCCTACATTGTTCATAAAGTGAGCATGTTTAAATAAGAAATTCTATGTCCATATATGAAAATCATCTAGTTTTTAAAAATAATGATTAGTTTTGTTTGTACTGATAGAAGACATCTCTAAGACATATTATCAAAAGGATAAAGATCAAGTATCACATCAACACTCAGGAAGATCTCAACTAAGCAACATTTTCTCTGTGTTATTTTAGTCTTAATAATATATTTATTACTATTATAATTAAAATGTAGTAATAAAAGTGAGAGGTTTGAGTAGAAGTACAATGTCTTATATTTCCAGTGTTACACAGAAAGAGAAAATTGCCTTTGGAGCTGAGTTTTCCTGAATGTGCTGCAAGCCCCACTTTTGTACCTTTTCCTTTCTCCAGCTATAAAGAAGGAGGAAAAGACTTGTGAGATAACACTAGCAAAGCACAAAGATCACTCTCTTGCTCATTCTTGTTTTTTTTTTTTCTTTTTGGTTCTGGAGATCGAACTTGGGACCTTGTGTTTTTGAGGTAGGTGGTGGAACCACTGAGCTAAATCCCCAGCCCATACTACTGCTCATTCTGATGATAGATAATTGATACTGCATTGTTAAGTGATTGGAGATTCAACACAAGGCTTTGTTATTTTCTTCTATTTTGATAAGGAAAAGTTATGCCCAAAGTTGAAACTATAATAATTGTAAATACAGAAATTTTAGAATTTATCCACTAGGTAAACTTTTGTGGGAAGGAATCTTCTCAAAATAAATGACAAAGAACGCTCCTGTAGTTGATGGTTCAATTTTATGAACTTACGAATAAGAATTATTTTAAAAATACTATTTGAGCACATATTGTTATGGTGCTAAATGTATCTAGAATCTGTTTTGAAAAGCCCATCCTCTCATGTTTTATGACAAACTTGATTAACATGAGAAAATGTTGACCTGGCAGTGATTTTGCTGGCCCTGAACATATCCAAGCTCACTCCTTTCTTTAAATTCAGCCCATTCCAATACCTCTCCTTCAAGTGTTAATCTCTGAAAAATTTTGTTCAAGTCTTATTGGAGCCTCTTGTACAGAATCAACCAGTTTTGAGGATAATTAAATAACTAGAGAGAGGATAAAGTTTGGTTAGCCTTCTTACCCATTTTTCATACTTTTAGGTGTTTTGGGCACTCAAGACCCTTTCACAATTTAGTTGGGACTTTGAGTGAGTCTGACTAGGAAGTGCTCTAGGAAACCTAATCTGGCCTTGAAGATTTTCTGTTTCTGATTGATGGTTGATTCCACTCAGTCTAGCATCCGGCATCTAGCTCGGTATTTACAGAAAGTTATTTAAATCATGGTGTCTCAGTATCCATTCTGTAAAATGAGACCCCTGGTCTTATTCAAACTCCAAGGGTGTGAACAATTCTGAGATTCAATATTTAAGCCATTAAACAATCCATGGCCCTTCCTCAAACAGATTTCCTCATACTCCCTTCAGTTTGGGTCAGGAGTAGAAAAAAAAGAGCATAAGAAATAAATTGTAGGAAAATCTTACATAGCTACTTCTTACTTCAAGAGACCAGAAGAAGTAATTTTAGCTGTGTCCACCTCAAAGAAAAGAGTAGATTTCCTTTAATTACCTATCCCCTTTCAGGGTAGAACATTAAGAAGTCAAAAGACATGACGCAGGAGTTACTGGAAGGGTCCCTTTTTATCAGTGTTTTGGTTTTAGGTGTCAATGTCTTCTTCTGAAAGTTGCAGAAAGACCATCCAATGGCTAATTGCTTCAAAGGGAAATGAGAATTGCAGCCACGTTTGTTCAGTTGTGTGTTTGAGGAGCGATAGACACAGAAAGGTCAACATAACATCTTCACTAACACTCCCCTCCTCTAATGCTCCTCTTCTCTCACCCTTGTCTCCTTTCTTTCACTGAAAAAGAGAAGATTTGAAATGTCTTTGAAGATACTAACCTCAGTTTCTCCCTTAACTACAGAAAGACCTAAATATTTTTTTATTATTTAACACCTCAGAGGTAAAAAATCAGAAGCAGAAGTCTTTTATATCTCTTTCCAAAGTGGCATTCATCATCCCTCTGGCTATGTGTCTCAAATCTTGTATCAGAATCACCTTGGTGCTTTGAAAAACATATTTCTAGGTCTTTTTTTAAAATTAATTTTATTGGTACATTTCAAGTATACAATATAATGACATTCATCATTGGAGATTTGTACCTTTACATAATATATCTTGATTCTTTTTGTTTCCCCTTCCCCTGCCCTCCCTTCAACCCCTCCACCCCTCTCTATTTAAAAAGACTTTGTTTCTATTTTTTCATTTTCTCATGCTAATTCCATTCCCTTCTTTCCTTTCCCCTATCCCTCCCATTTCCCCTTCCCCTTTGCACCTTTTCTTCCTGTTTTGCATTATCCATTATACAGTTTGATCCTTACTTATACTTTTAGTTTCTCACACTCCAGGTCTTAACATAAATCAACCAGAATTCCCTGGAGTGGGGCTTAGAGATCTTGAAGTGTGTGTATGGGCGGGGGGCGGCTAAGGATCTCAGGGCCTCATACATGGTATACAAGTGCTGTGCCACTGAGCTATACTCCATTCCCTGAATGTGCATTTTTAACAAGCTCCCATAGGGAATTCATTTCTCCATAGCATTGGAG
Source organism: Heterocephalus glaber (assembly GCF_000247695.1). The sequence continues at coordinate 2,136,954 of NW_004624737.1, read as the reverse complement.
ACCTGTACCTCAATGACTTAATCAAGGTCATGCTATTGCTAATAACTGGTCTCATATAACTTGTCTCTGAACCATTCTGATGCATTTTAAAGAAAATGCTGCAGTTAGTATGCTGTTTTAGAACAGCATACATGTCATGTGCTAATTATAACCGGTGACACCATAAAATAAAAGTGCATTACTTAATGCTTTCAATTTCTTATAATGATGGTAAGGTGGCATGTCATGGGGCCATTTTAGCCCCAGACATCACTCCAGAGAATTCCAAACAGATATAGACAAGTGCCATCAGGACCCAGGTCCTTTCAGCTCAGGCTGTTTACTCATGGGAATAGGATGTCCTGAAACAACACTTCCCCCAAGTGAAGTGTTGATAAGTCCAGTTATCTGAAAGATATTACTGGGAGTGTGATATGCAGGGCATTCACATTTTCTTGATAGGTCAGTCATATGCAGGCTGACAAAGAAGGAAAAAGAGCAGTGATGTGGTGCAATCTCAACAGACAGCTGTCCCCTGGCTTCTTGATAAATAGGATGCCTCACATTTCTGAGCGGTGTGGTCACTACCAAAGGAATGGCAGGCTCACATTTCTTCCTGATTCACATATTCAGTTGGGCAAGTTTGTCATCTGCTCCCTCCCAGGCTTCCCAGACACTGAGTCTGGAATGAAAATTCACCTGCCTCTGAGTTGACCACTGGTGGGGGAAGGGGTGTTACTTGGGTTCCCAGGTTGGAAGATTATCTCACCCAGCCTAAACTATATAAACTGGCCAGGGTAGAGAAGTATAGCAGGGCTGACTCCAGGGCTTCATTCTATAGGAAAAAAACACACAGACTCACAGCCGCCAACATGATGGTGCTGAAAGTAGAGGACCTGGTATGTAAGACGTATTACTTTTCCACAATGAAAACTAGTTTGTCTTGGTTTTTATTTGTAAGTTGAAATGCACTTTTCTTGCAGGCAAAATGTTATGTATGGGAAAAATTGGTTTATGTGATAAAATAGTGCAATTGGGAAAAAATGGACCTGCCAGTAATGATTTCTGTGCATATTTCCTATTTATCTTCTCCTTTAGTTTTGTTACCATGGTGTAGAATCAAATGTAGTTATCAAAATGCCTTAGGGTAGATAATGTTTTAGTGCAAGAATATCTGGTTGGAAACTTTATAACTCAAGGCTAAGAGTTATCAAAATTACTTAAAATGAAGGAATTTTAAGTAAGCAGATTGAGGTTTGTAAATTTCCTGGGAGAAATATGATTATGTGGATTAAAAGTCAATTTAAGTGTATCAACCTTACCTAAGGCTTGATTCAACCGAGACAGTAGGTCAAGCACCTGAAGATAATCCTGGGATGTTTGTAGCTCTATGTCACAGTCTGAGGCCATCCTGTAGCATCCTCGGTAGAGAAAGACCCCAGGATAGGTACTGCTGCTTCTGACCCTGCCATCTTCACTTTTAGGTCACAGGGAAGAAAAACAGCAATGGAGAGACAAGGGAATTCCTTCCTGAGGATTTCAGAGATGGAGAATATGAAGCAGCTGTTACTTTAGAGAAGCAAGATGATCTGAAGACTCTTCCAGGCTACCATGTGAGCCTGGCAGAGCAACAGTGGAAAAGTGAGAAACAGCGAGAGGCAGAGGTAAGAACCTTCTGTGGAATCTATTAATGTGAGGTTAGGGTTGGGGGATGGATGTGACAGGGAAGGAAAGAAAAGGGAAAAAAAATTAAACAAAACCATTCCAAAAATGTTTCTTTATCAAATTGTAACCCATAAGGAGGCAGAGGCAGTGTATCTAGAAGAGGGTTTGGGGGAATAATTCTTACACAAGACCATGACTTTTAGATTCTCAACCAATGGCTTAATGTGCTATGACCAAGTTTTGATTGAAAGATAAATTTTAAAAGATAATTATGTCTAGTGAACTTCCAATACCATACACTGTCTGCTTAATCCCAAGCAAAAGATGTCTTTCTTAATAACATGGTTTTCATTCCATGGATCATTGTTAGACTATGTTGGTTATTGATACTGACATAATCTGTGTTGCCAAATGAATTTTCATTACTTACTAACACAGATAAAATGTGTACTACTTAGCTGTGATCCCTGACAACCTGTTTCAGAGACCCTAATTAGTGGGCCACCTGAAAGAGAATGGCATTGATATTTCAGAACTCAATACATATTATTAGATTCTTTTCAGTTAAAAAATTTAATTTTTGAGCATGATAAAAAATTCTACAAAAATCTGGGATTTGCTTATGAGGTTAATTTCAAAATCATAACTTACAGACTAGATGGTCTCTCTAATTAATCAAAGGCTGATTCTATAAGCAAAGGAACTAAATATGAAGGCACTTAGTTGAAAATTAGATCTCCAAATACTTGAATACAAAACCACTACATTGAAATCAAAGGTTTATTTAAAAAAAATTTATTTTTTTGCTCAGGCTGCTCACATAGTTATCTTCTTGGACCTTGCAGATTTTGTTTACACACCACCAGAATGCATTAGTAGAACTCACTATATTTTTGAAATCTGAATTTCTTTTTTAGCTTAAGAAGAAAAAACTAGAACAAAGATCAAAGCTTGAAAATTTAGAAGATCTTGAAATGATCATTCAACTGAAGAAAAGGAAAAAATACAGGAAAACTAAAGTTCCAGTTGTAAAGGAACCAGAACCCCAAATCATCGTAAGGACTGTTCAACTTTGCAGCATTACACATTGAGTGTTGTGCTACAGGGGAATAATTATTGGTCAAGGGTTGGATTGAATGTTGGAAAGCTCATAGTAATTCTCATACTATTTGGGGGGCTTTAGACAGAACCTGTGGATGTGCCTCAGTTTCTGAAGGCTGCTCTGGAGAATAAACTTCCAGTAGTCGTGAAATTCTTGTCAGACAAGGACAATCCAGATGTCTGTGATGAGGTAAGACTCATACAAAATCCAGCTCATTATTTCCATGTTTCCTATGCTGTACTGCCGCCTTGTGATTAAGGTAGCAAAGTCTTAATACGTAAAACAGCTTCCCCAGACGTTGCTACACATACCAGAAGCATAACAAGACGGTGCAGTGGTGCTCGAATGACCCCAAAATTGTCAATTAGTGTGATGGATCACACTGTTTTTTGTACACATATAATTCTGTGTTTTTTCCTTTGTCTTAATCTTATTCTTTCCCTTGTCTTAGATTCTTGGGATAGAATTTTAATAAGTCAAAGCTAAAAATCTACTTTTGGAAAAATATAATATTAGCATCATCTTTGGATCCAAACACATCAGCAGTAGACAGGGAATCTAAAGACCAGAGTTCAAATTCTAGCTTTATTTCTACCTGACTATTTGATTTTCAACACCTCTTTTGCACTCTATCAGCCTCAGTTTCCTTTTCTGCAAACATAGTTCTTGGAGTGAAATAATGTTCCAAGTTATTTCTGTTCTAATAGTCTATTAATTCATTGATATGAAGCCAATTTGATTAAAGTTACTAATCTTTTTGTATGCGTGCCCCCATTAACTGGGGCATCATGCCAAAAATGAGCCTCCCATTCTCTTAAAAATGAATTAGGTTTTTTGTTTGTTTGTTTGTTTGATTTTTTGTTTTTATAGCAACCAAACAAGCTTCTAGATGGAAGCACACTGGATGGGTAAGGCAAATATTTCATGAACAAGGATGGTGCAAAATACAAGAGAAATGTCAGTATTTATGTAGTTTTTAACCTTTAAATCTACATTCCTCTCTGTAGACATTTAGGCACTTACAAATCTTTGGGGCAGGAAGCTCAAAGCACAGTTGCAAGATAATTGTTCTAATTCTGCAATCCCAGTTGACTTTGACATTGCTAGTTCATAAAGAAGTGCTTGAGTTTCTATTAATTAGGTCATATGACTACTCAGTTTCATACCCTTTAAAGGATTATGCACATTTATATATGCATTGCTATCTTTTTTGAAAATCTCTGACAGTATAAACGGACAGCCCTTCATAGAGCATGTTTGGAAGGACATTTGGCAATCGTGGAGAAGTTAATAGAAGCTGGAGCCCAGATCGAATTCCGTGATATGGTAAATATATTCCTTTACTTAGAGATGAGCCAAAATAAATAGACTATATGAAGCTCTAGAAATCCTACAATGAAAAACCAGGCTGACTGGATTGAAATTGGTTTTCGAGAACTAGGCAAAAGCTCATTTCTCCATACAAAGGTAAGTGGGAGATGGGATCAGATCATGTGGAAAGTATTTCCCATGCATACTGAAAAGGAAAGAGTTCCAGAGAAGAGAAGGAAGTGAAAGCTACGGAACAGAATTCAATAATCTCATCAAAGAGTTAGGTCATTATGAAGCCAGTAGCATTATTCAGAAGTAATACAGTAAACACTTGCCTTTCAGCACCCCTGCCTTCCATTATATGCAGCAGCCTGCTCTTGGCCGCTTGGCTGCCAACAATGGATACAAATTTTTTAGCAGCATAATTTATATGTTAGATGCCAATTGCTATCAATGAGATTTGGAGCTAGACTGCATACTAAATGAATTGCATCTGAGGAAAACAGCTGCTATTCAGACCTTAATAATTCAACCATTATTGATTTCTACAAAAACCAGTATACAGTTCAGTTTATGAACTGAAGATTGAGCTGAGAAATGCTTCCTTTATTTAAATAGAGCTCAATCTGGCTTTATAGCAAAGAGGAAAAGAAATAGCAAAAAAAAAAAAAAAAAATTCCAAAGGATTTGGCCAAAACTGAACTCCAAACACATTGAAAAAAAACAAAGGAACAAATAATAATAAAGATTGCATGGGGAGGCACCAAATACCATGAGTGTGGGACTTGGAAGGCCAGAGTGAGATATACTAAATAGAAGAGTGAATCCTGTATGAGTCAGTGCAATCCAGAGACTGCAGTGAAGACAACTGAAGTTCCAAGGCCACTCTAGTGTAACTGACACTGGAGAAGCAGCAAGAAGAAATGGGCAGAGAGCAACAAAGATGCCAGATGAGGTATTAGATCCAGATTAAGAGTATTTTGAAAGGAACTGGTTTTATTTTACCAGAGTATTTAAATGCATGTGTTTAGAACTTTTGAATATATTTGGAAAAAGTGTTAAAAGTGGGTTTGCTTATCTATTTTGCCACTTACTATGTGTCCTTGGGCAAAGTGTCCACAACAACACCACTTCATAGTTTGGTGGAAGGATCAAGATATTTAGAAGTTATAGCACTATGTTGATATGAGGAAATTCTCAACAAATAGTATTTTTATCCTTTTAAATTTTTTATTATGTTTATTTAGAGCTTCCTAATGATATACACATATGCACACAAATACATACACGAGTGTGTACACATATTTTCATGGTTTACTAAGACATGTGGCAAGAACCTTCAACTACAATAGTTAGAATTGGCCATCTGATGAGGATTGCCCAGTGCTACCACAAATGCCCTACCAACTTGCATTCTGCTGGGCCTTAGAAACCGTATATGAATCTCTTGACTACATTCTCCTTTACATTTTTGTGTCCTTTTACCTTTCCGTATAGCTTGAATCCACAGCCATCCACTGGGCATGCCGTGGAGGAAGCCTGGATGTCTTAAAACTGTTGCTGAACAAAGGTGCAAAAATCAGCGCCCGAGATAAGGTATTTCCCTACCTGGCACCTTCCTTCCCTCTGGCTCCTTCCTCTCTACTTCCTAACCCCATTTCACTGAGCTCTCTCTGGAAGGCCATTTCATGTAGGCACCTTAGTAATGTCCCCCCAAGAACCTTCCTTGGGGTATGGGACAACTTTTGTGCTCACACTCAGCCAAACAGCAGTGTTTTCCAATTTTCCAGCTGCTCAGCACAGCGCTTCATGTGGCTGTGAGGACCGGCCACTATGAGTGTGCAGAGCACCTTATCGCCTGCGAGGCAGATCTCAACTCCAAAGACAGAGTAAGTAGCCCACAGTATTTGTAATCACTCAAGCAAGCCTGGGTGCCCTTGCAGACCCCCTTCCTGGTCGCAGAACCCCACTAGCCTGTTTACTTTGCCTCTCTAGGAAGGAGATACCCCTCTGCATGACGCTGTGAGACTGAATCGTTACAAGATGGTCAGACTCCTGATTATGTATGGTGCCGACCTCAACATCAAGAACTGTGTAAGTGCTTGAAACAAGGGGTATCACTTGTGGGTTTTCTAATTTTCAGAGTTTCTTAAATACTTAAAAATATTCCCACAACGGTAATATTTTGAGGGATCTTCTGATGGTTTAAATGCCTCTGTTTATAACATGGCAGTCTTGGCAAGGTTACAGATTCAGAGATACAGGACGCTATGACTTGCGTACTAATACAGCACCTAACAATTCTTTTAAAAATTGGTCTTGAAAATAAAAGATTGTGGGCTGCGGATTTAGCTCAGTGGTTCCACCGCCTGCCTCATAAGCGGAAGGACCTGAGTGCGATCCCCGGTACCAAAAAAAAAAAAAAGAAAGAAAAGATTGTTAAAGTTGTTCACCTTCACCGGCATCTATGTTGCAGAAGTCTAATCTGCCTTGGTCATTTCTGGCTGCACTGAGCGTGGGGTAGTTAGGAATTTTACTACACCCACCATTCCTTGAATGGCCTAAAATTCCACAGTGGCTTATGACCAAATGAATGAAAATTAGTTGATATTCAAGCTGAGTCATTCAGAATAGTCCATATCTCTTGATATGTTACCACTTTCTTCCAGAGGTACCCATGCTTTTGCCTGTATTTTTCAGATAACTTTTTTCCATCCTCCACTTTGGTTTATCTGCAAATGTCTCAGAATAATTTCCTGTATTAAGGTACTGAAAATTTATGTATAAGTACATAATAATTTAATTTCATCTGTAAACAGGAAATGTGAGGAACTTTTCCCCAGAGTCCCAGTTCCCAGAAAAATATTATCTAATATAATCTTTAAAAATATCATCAGGGGGAATGGGTATAATATACAGAAGAAATAATTTTAAAGATTTTGGGGAATCTCTTTATAACAAAGAAAAATATCATCTCATGAATGCAAATAATTTCCTTTCCTTATTTGTGTCACTGTGAGACTGAGAAAAATGTATTTCATCATAAAAGAGAAAAAAAACAAGAAATCTGGTTTGGTGACAAAAAAGGAATGTGTGATAAATGGACTTGTTTATGATGGTAAAGTGTTAACAGTAGGGTTCCCTTATGCTAAATACTATGAATAGATCTTGCTTAATCATTTAGGCTATCAGAAAAAGAGTAGATTCAGGGAAATCACTAAAGGTTAAGAAAATATGAAGATACTTTTTTTCATGCAGGTAGACCTTACCAGCAGGGATAAATAGCATACAGATAAGGGGAGACTGTGTAAGTAGCCAGAAAACCAGGAGATAAATTTCAGTAGAGAAGAATTCAAAGATTTTGTAGAAGACTAGCCTAAAATATGCAAGTAGGGCTCACACTTCTGAATTATCAGTTAGCCCTCAGCAGAAGGGACTGGGGAGTATTAATGTCATCGACTCAATAGATTGACACTCTCTCTTCAGTAAGCTAGTGGATACTATCTTAAAGGGGATTTGAAACAACATATGATATTTTGTCATTGTCCAAAACTCAGTAGTCACATCTACTAATGAGTGTTCTTCAAGAAAGTCACTTCAACAGTGAAATTCCAAAATGGAGGTTATAGAACCACTAATTCTATAGAGGCCAGGTAGAGCTAAATGACTTAGACAAGTGGCTTCTGGGTCCCTGCACATGACCCTAGTGGTGACTTTTCCCTGCCAAGTCCATTGTTGCTCTGTGGAGTCATAAGTACTGGGCTGCCAATTTTGATTTTTTTTTCCATGGAGGTCACAAATCCAGTTGAGAACTCTCTTGATGGCCAGTTGTTGCCAATTAAATAAAATAATATCTAATATTTAAAAACTCTTTTCTTGGCTGGGTATAATGGTACATACTTGTAACCCCAGCACTCAGGAGGCCGAAGCTGGAGGATTGTAAGCTCAAGAACAGTGTGAAACTCTATTTCAAAGACAGAAAAAGAATTTTTCTTAAAATGCATCTTACGTAATTTAGGTGCAAACATAACACATATGTAGACTGATTAGTATCTTAAAATGGCCAGTTTGTTGTATCTGGGCTAAAGAGATAGTTCTGAATGAATAGAGCTGGAAATGTTTAAAACATTTAAACACATCTAAAGATAAGAATTGAGAAGTGACATGGTTTTAATATTTACAAATATCTTGAGACATATGCATAAGGGAAACAAAATTTTGCCTCAACAATTATTTATTCACCCATGCCATTTCCGTAAATACCAAGAAAAGTAAATTTCTTGGAAATGTCCAATGTCAATCCTGAGAATTGAAAAATCTGCTGTCAGGAGTAGTCATAGCACAACAATAACACTTGGGTACTTAAGCCAAGGTGCTCATTTATCCCCAGTCCTTACCAATTCAAGAACTATGTTCCAAATTGATAGGGCCAAAAGAGATATTGCTATCTCCCAGAGCCATTTCTGGAGGATACTATAAATATATAAAGGTATATTTTGACTTTCAATATGATGCAAAGTTCTTACCATTTAGTGTCTAGGGACCAGTAATTTTACCAATCCTGGAGTAGTCCCACAATGGGACAATATAAAATATTAAAACCATCTTTGTGAGAAACAATGAAGGGTTTGTTTGAATATAAACTACAAATCAATCCTAGTGGAAATCATAAAACACTTTAATAAAATATACCTCATTAGCATACACACTGACCGAATGTGAACCAATAGGTGCCTCCCACCTACAAGTCAAATTTCATCCTCTCTTTTGACTAGGCTGGGAAGACACCAATGGATCTAGTGCTCCACTGGCAGAATGGAACCAAAGCAATATTCGACAGCCTTAAGGAGAACTCTTACAAAACCTCTCGCATAGCTACATTCTAGGGGAAACTTTCATCTGTAGCTGTGCACTGGCATTTTGAAGGGATGGCCCAAAAGAAGAATGAGCAGCCTTAAAACCCAGCTTCTGTTATCAACCTGTTATGAAGATGTTCCTAATGAAGTTTCAAGAAAGCACAGGGTTATAGGTGTTTAAATTTCCTTTAGTGAAATTCACTTTTTAAAATTTATTCCTGTTTATTTATTTATTTTGTGACACATATTCAGACTTTCAGGAGCATCCATTTGGTGAGTAAAACTTATCTGTTAACACATTCAGCACCTTCCTATAGATAGTTCTAAACCTTGTGAATGAGCAATGCTCTAAGTGCCTACTTCGGTGTCCTCACTGAAATAAGAGATTGAAATAAGAGATTTCAAGGTATTTTGAAAGGACAAAGGTGATTATTGCAGATATATATTCTTTTGAACTTTTAATGTTGACGTTTGAATGAACAATGGAAGACATGTAGTGACAGGAAAGGAAACAAAAGACTGAAAGCAATTCTATGGAAAGGGCAGTAAAGCCAGCCATTTCACTGCAGGGGCTGCTTTTGTTTTTTCCTTTGACCAAGTTGCCCAGGGTACTAAGGTGAAAGAATGTCAGGAATGTATGTGCAGGATAGTGAAAAGAGCCACCATTAGAGCCGTGCAGAACTGAGTTTAATCAAAAAAGATGAAAGGAATTGCAAACTGTAAATGTGTAAATGTATACTGTATTGTACTTATATTTTATATTCATAATAAAAGCAAAGAAACTCTGAAGTTCCAAGTCCTTCTGTAAGTGTGGTGAGAATATCTCATGTGAAAAAGGCCATTTAGAAGAGCTTTCCTTTTTCATTGTTTTTCAAGTTGCTTAGATTAGAAATATCATGTACAACAGCACTCTCAGTATTTAATGTGTATAAACATCACCTGGGGTGGGAGGGGAGATCACCTAGGGATTCTGTAAATGTGGACTCAGATTCAACTGGTATCAGATGAGACCCGGAAGTCTGTATTTCTAACAGGCTCCCAGGTGATGCAGATGCCTTGGAATGCCAGAATAAGACTGAGCTGCAAGACTGAGAACCATATACTGTACAAAGAGTCCTTCCAGCTCTAATAGTGTGGAGAAAGAGACCCCTGGTGGGCAGAATGGTTCCTACACATTAAAAGTGCTCCTTAAGAAGTTAACCCTAAGTGTTTGGACTCACTAATCCTGAGGACAGAAGCTAGCAGGGTTAAAGGCCCCCATAAAAATACACTAGGTCAATGGTTTTTGACCTCTACTGGGAGTTTATTTATTTATTTATTTATTTATTTATT
>NW_004624737.1:2045813-2120481 GCF_000247695.1 Heterocephalus glaber | reverse complement strand
AGAGAGAGAGAGAGAGAGAGAGAGAGAGACTTCTCTGAGATGGTGGCTTTTGGGATAACTCTAAAAGATAAACTGGAGTTACTCAAACATAGAACACTCTAGGCAACAGGAAGAGCACAGGAAAGGGCAAGAATATGGGGGGTGTTTTGCATTTGGGCAAATATAGTTAAGGTCAATGAAGGCTAATGTGAAACTCACTTTGGGCAGGTGCATATACATTAACCTCATATATTCCTTGACCATTTTGGGAGAGTATACAGGCATAGTTCGTAACCAGAAAGTCTTCCACTTATCTGATCATGGACACACATGGAGTTGTAAGGAGGATTTGAAATATTTTTGTGCCTTGTCCATCTAGTCTTTTACTGACCTAGAGAGTCCATGTCCCACAGGTATTGAGAGTTTCATGGCAGTTTCATTCTCTGTTATCTTCCTCCTAATCTTTTACCACTGCTCTGCTTCCCCACAGGGTCCTTCTAGTTTGTCAGAGACTTAAAAGCTTAGGGTTCTTCAATTTATTTAAAATAAAGCACATTTCTCTTGCTATTTCATCCATGGCATAACTTGGATGTATTAGTATGTGACTAAGTTGTTTAAATGTCTTCTTCAAGCCCCTTTTCCCCAAAGACCTGGGAAGGTAAAAGGAAAAAAGAATGAAGAATTTTTGTTTCTGCATATAACAATTTGCACTAGTCAAGAGGTGGAGGAGGGCATGTGAGATAATATGGAGTAAATCTCATAAGACTAAGACCAAGTCTTGGTTAGTTCTGCTAATATGGAACATAAATAATTTAGGGAAAAATCTCAAGTTTCTGTCACACAGTCAATTTTGATAAGCTCCTGTCTTCCCACTGAACCAACTCTTTGCCCACAAGCTTGTAACTTGTTTTCCCTTTCAGTGAGAGTCCTATTCCATTGGCCAATGGAGAATCCTGGAAGTTGTTCTTGACTTTGTCTTCATTGTTGCCTTTTAATTAACCACCAAGTCTGACCAGCTACACTGACTAAGTAGCTCTTTAATCTGTCCTCATCCTCCAATCCTAGGTATCTCTGCCCTACTTCAGATCACCTCTCCCCTAGTTCAGGCCCATTATTCTAGATTACTCAAACATGGGTTCCTGGCTTTCAGGCTTACTTAATTACCTTCGGGGTTACTTGTGTGTGTTTTCAAGTTGCAGCCAACAGATTTTTTTTTTTTTTTAATGCAAATCTGATGAAGTCACTCTTTTCTTCTAAACCCTTCAATGGCTTCCCATTTCCCTTAGGATGAACTGAAAATTTAACATGCTTTACAAAATCCTTAAAATCTGGCTTCTCCTGACTCTATTCTTATCTCTCATTACTTTTCTAGCCAATTTCTAAATTTCAGCTCTACTGAATTTTCAATTCCTTAAAGAATCCAGGCATTGGCTGTAAAGTTTTCAAGTATTGTGCCAGCTCCCTGGAAGTCTTCCTATCTCAGTCCACCTCAATGCCCTGAATAATTTCTTCTCATCTCCTTTAGTTTAGTTCTATATCTTCTCAGAAGCCATTCTTCACTCTATAGATTTTGTTAGTTTCCCTTAAGTGTGTTCCTGTTGTACTTTACTTTTACCCATACCACAATATCTATCATACTGCTTTTACCTTTCCTCTCCACACCCAACGGAAGAATTTCCCCTCTTCTCTTACATAAGCAATAGATATTCATTAAATATTAAACCAATATAAAGAATGAAGAAAGTCAACATCACCAATTATCCTAATTCCATGGAATTCTTTATTTCTTTGCACATTATGTGTAGGCACTGTACATTTATTTTTATAACTTTTTCAACTGAATAATTCTTTATGCACATCTTTATAGATAGCATTCTTTTATTTCAATGTACACTGGATCATTTAATCCTGTTACTATTATTTAGATTGTTTCCATTTTCCCATTATTTTAGACATTATTGAAGTGAATACTCTATCCATGTATCATTTGTACCTAACCACTTATTTCTAAAGAATTAATTTACAGTAGTATTTCGTTTTAAAATTTTTATTAGTACATGTTTGCAGAACATAATGATTATACTCATCACGTGGAGTTGGTACATGTATATAACCTTTCTTATTTTTTCATACTTTTCCCTTTCTCTCCCCCTATAGAAAGCATTTATAAGGTGGGTATCAAATTATACCCTCTTCCACAACATGTTACTGTCTTTCCCAGTCTTCAAAATACTTGTTTTATAAATCTTTTTATCTTTCAACCTGATCAGCAAAACAAATATTTTTCATTTTTATGTTAATGACCAGTAAAGTTCACTATCGTCATGTTTATTGGACACTTGTAAAAATAAACTTTATTAGCTTAATTTTTTAAGTTGGGGTGTTTTGAATCCTGTGTGAATGATGTATTTATTAAGAATGCTTTGTAAGGAAATGAGGGAAACAAGACAGAGAAGAGGCAAAGATATGGTTTCAGGAGAAATCTATCTTCAGCCTAATCCCCTGGGGTATTCAGGAGCATAAGTTGCAACCAAGAGGTCAAAGGCTAGGCTTAATGTCCTGCATCAGTCACTAGCCATGGGCCAAGCTCAGAGGGGACAAAACTTCCCAGGTATCTCTAGGCAAGGTGACTTGTCAACCAGTAGAATGCTCTGGGAAGAATGAAATGAGCACCCAACATCTGAAGAATCTGGATGATACTGTAGGTATGCTATCCTGGGGAAGGGATCTGGTTAAACATTGACAGCATTTGTCATGTTAAGTATCCATTTTAAAGATTTCTTAAATGACAAGGATGTTAAACCTCTTTGGAATTTACCTTGTAAATGTACTTTTTAGGTTGCATTTTTCTAACAGAACATATTTTATAGACAAATCAATTAAACCTTTTGTTTTCTTTGATGATCACACTTAGGTCTAGTCCAACATTTTATTTTTAAATACATTTCTGTGCAGTATTTTACAACTTTGGTTTAAATTTAAATCTTGAATCCAGCTGAATTTACTATTTACTGAATTTACTAGGTGTGAGATAGGAGCCTTAGTTTTTTCCCTAAATAATAGCCTAACAACTAATATGAGGTAAAAATAATAGCTAAGAATAATACCAGCTAAGAATTGCTAATCCTTAGTAGGTACATTCTATGACTGGGCCTGCTATAAATCCACTGTCATACAAGAAAATGAACCTGAAAAAGTGGTCGTTGAGGCCAACGCCAGCCCCAATACTGAAAGTAGATGAGCAGGTGCCAGTTAGTTACAGGAGATAACTCAGTCCTCTGTGTAGTTCTGGATACCCTCTGATGCTTCTCTCACCACCTTCATGATTCTGTATCTGGCAGCTTTCTCCAGACAGACAGACTAGTATGTTGAGGGCCAGTACAGGGAAGGCCATGCCAGCATAATTCCTATTCAGCTCATGAATGACTTTGCATATGACATATTTGCAAGCCTGTGTGTGTGTGAGCTCTACAGCTGTTATGCCAGTTTCTGAGAGGCCATCTAAAGTCTCCTGGGTAGCACCAATGATGTGGACTGTGGTTTGTCCATGATGTCAAGGTTGTCATGGATGACCTTGGTCAATAAGCTTAGTGGTTAGTGAGAGGCATTGCTGATGGGAGTTGTCATATTTCTCATAGTCCATACTCTTCACATAGGAACATGAGACGGGGCAAATATTAAGATCTTTTTTGTGTCACCCTTTGAGTTCTGGCCTTTTTCAAGGTATAGACCCAGGAGGACTCCACAACATATTTAGCACCAGCATCTTCCCCATTTCGTGTTGGTAGGCTCTCTTTTTGAAGATGGGCTTCCCACTGATTCTTTTCACATGGTTGGAATCATACTATAGTTGAGATCAATGGAAGGGCCAATGATGGCAAAAACATCTACTCTGCCAGAGTTAAAAGCAGTCCTGGTTACCAGGCACCTAATATTACCATACCTATTTAAACATCACCACTACCTTGGAGCAATGGCTTGACATGCACAAGAAGGCACAACTGTCTATTAAATGGGGAGCAGTTCTGACAATAGTTTTTTTTTTTCTTTTTTCTTTTGGTAACGGGGATCAAACTCTGGTCCTTGCAGTTGCGTAGCAGGCCGTGAAACCACTGAGCTAAATCCCCAGCCCTAATAGTTCTTTTTTAATGGTTTAGCTTTTCTAAAGTATCAAATCAGATGGTATTTGATTCTAATAGTTCATCAATTTTTATAATTTTTAAATTAACTTGCAAAATTTAATATAAATAAAACTGGCATAGACCTGTGAATAAGCACAGCTGGCTTTTGGCAAATTTAAGTAGGGTAAAAGTACAAACAAACCACCACACAAAGTGGTTGACTTGGTGTACGGACACAGCAGCAACATTATGCTTAAGCAGTTAACAGTTTACCTGAAGCATCACTCGGGCAGCACATTTGTTTACGTACTGATTGTCCTGAGCATCGCTTGGGCAGGTGTCATTTCAACCAGTCGATTCTTTTATTGAATAAATTTGATGAAATTGTCACTTCTATATATATATATAAAAGACTTAATAAAAAATATGCAGTTTTTGGTCATCCTGTATTTAAATAATTGGATTGGTAAGTGGTTAATATAAATGTATGTATCTCTAACATATATACATATATTTGCATATATATATATGCTTACACAATAATCTTCTTGCATTTTGCCAAGGGTTTTCAGTATTATTTATAAAATCAGGAAAGAATTTTAAATTTAATCAAATATCTTTTTGTATCTATCAGAAGATTCTGACTTTTTTCATTTGATCTATTAAAATGATAAAGTATATTGCATTAGAAAGAATTGAAATATCCTATGATTCAGAACTGAAATGTCCTTACATTCCTGGAGTCTCACTTGGGCATACTGTTTTAATGGTTTCTCTTTGCTAATATTTTATTTAGACGTCTACATCTAGATTGGAATAAAGTTTTCTAAACAGTAACTTCTCTGATCCTCACAACAGCATTTTTTAATTAAAATTTTTTCTTATTCAGTTATACCTCTTGCTATACACTATCATGTTTTGGAGTCCTTAAACCAATATAGCATTAATACAGATATTTGCAAAAAAGACCACTTCTACTTAGCATGATTCTGTTATTAAAAATAATTTCCAAAGTTTTTTGAGTCAAGTGCTTTCATATCTTAAATGAAGCTAATGGGAAATTCACAACTAGATTTTCTTCCAACTAAAGGGAAGAAATCTATTTCAAGTATATCACAAAGGCAAGAATACAGAGAGAGGCCAAAGTAATCTTATGTACACATTCCCTCTCCTACAAACTTTACAGAAATTCCTTTTAGAAAGAACTCTGACTTAATGAATGCAAGGGGTGAACAAAATATAGGGCGAATGTTTAAATTTTAAGAAATTACAGTAAAAGACAAAGACACATTACTATTAACCCCTTTCAAAATACTCCGCCTCACTTTAAATACATTTAGCCCATTGTTCTTGCCACTTTCTGAGGTAATTCTGAAAGTCTTCTTTCATGTCTTTATAGTTAGTAGCAATGTGTCTTTTTTGAAAGTTTTAAGAATTTAAATATTCCTTGAATTTATCATACCTCATAAACGACACGCTTGAAACAATAGATCAACCAAAAGCCACCCCTTTAATATGCTTTAATAGTCCTCAAAATAACTTTAGTAATATTTAAAAATAATAAGCCATGTATATAAGTAGAAAAGCATTAGTTTTTAAACGAACAAGAAACAGTTTTAGACTTAAAATATTCATCACTTTCACAAAAGATAAACAAACCAATATTTTTCTTTAAGTATATCTATAAATTCATTAAGCTGGTGGCCTTTTTGTAAAGTGCTTTATTAAGTTTTATTTATTATTTTAATGGCTTGACTATAAAATTTCAAACAAAAAGTTTTATTTTTGTTGTGGCTGATGAAGTATAAATGGAAAAAAGGCAGTGCCGATGAAGAGTGGTCCATTCTCTTCAGCCCTCACATTTAGCTTTTTTGCAAGCTGGAAGAGAATCATCATCCCCTTCTGATGGTCGAGGTTTCTTAACTGTAGAAACAATTCCAAAAGCAGTTTTTCTAGTTTCTGTAAAACAGAGAAACCACAGTGTTTGAAGGTAAGACACAATTTAAAGAGAGATGGTGTAACGAGTATCACCATATTGCTTTGGCAGATGACACTAGCAAATGAAAACTATAGTTAACTGCTATGGGTGCTGATGCCACTTCTGATCATTACCTTTCTCTCCAATATACACAAATAGCAGTATATTAACATGTAATTCATTTTTAAGGATCACCTCATGGCTAAAACCAGCGGGCAGCACTACATCTAATGGTCTGTCTATGGTATTATCTGGCCAGAACCAGGTCATAGGCACTAGTCCTGTGACAGCTTTATGTATGGTAGAAAGATGGATGAATCACAAGAAAAAAACCCAGCAGTTAATTATACTGTTCCCATAATGGATGTGGGAGTGTGTGCTTATCTGTGTACCTGTGTCTCCCTCACTAGATTATCAATGTACATGTGAACAATCAACCATACTGTCTATATCCAACAATGGCCCTGCTTATAACAGATATACAATATATGCTTCTTAAGTGAATGAATAAAATAAAAATCACATATTTATTGATCCTTTATATACTGCTGACAATGGACAAAGAGAAATGGGGCTTGTACTACATGCTCAGATCAGGCTGGCAGCAGAGTTCAACTTCAGTTTAGCCAACTTCTAAAAACCTAACAGGCCAAGCACTGTAAGTTATAGAGAGTTACAAAGATGCCAAAGAGACAATGTGTTAAGCACATCAAAAGCAAACAATCGGAATGGAGGCACCCAGGAAAACTTACTGCCTGGATGAACCCATGAAATATCCTAAAGAAGCAACACTACTATGAATAGAGAAAGGGGAAGAAGGTATTTCTTTGCAAAGGAGAGAAGGGTAACAGCAACCTGGGCAAGTTATGAAGTATGAAAAATAAGGGGGAAATGAGGCTAAAAGGGTAGCTTAGGAAGGGTCACAGTGTCATGAAAAGATTTAAACTTTGTCCTTAGGAAACGGGAATGGACTCTGGAGAAGGAGAGAGTCATTAGCTACAAAGGAGGTAAACTTTAATGGATGAACAAAAATTTGGTTAAGAAATATTTCTTAATAGAGAGGGGTGGAGGGGTTGAAGAAGAGGGCAAGGGAGTGGGGAAAAACCTAAAATGTATCAATAAAATTAATTTAAAAAAAGAATTATTTCTTACATCGTAAAAGTAAACTCAATACTAAAGAGGTGAGCATTACTTTCACATCAGGATTAACTTACTAATAAGTCTATTGAATCCCTGTCAGTTCTTTTTTAAAAAATTTACAAAAGACAAAACAGACTTCAGGTTTTAAAATATCAAGATGAAAGGACCCTCAAAATACAAAATGTCAGTAATTTCTATTTCACCAAATGAAGTGTTGCATGTATAATTATTTGTATTAGCCTGATTCTGAGTAATAGTCTAAAAATCAGTGAATAAAATATGAGTTTGTTCAATGAACAATATATAAATTATAAAGCACAGCACTTGACATATTAGTTTCAAAATTATTTTACTGAAGCTGAGGCAGGAGGGTGGCAAGTTCTAGCCCAGCCTAGGGGAACTTAGCAATTTAGTGAGACGGTCTTTCAAAAAAGACAAAAAAAAAAAGCCTAGGGAATATAGCTCAGTGAGCTCTGGGTTCAATCCCCAGTATGACATTAAAAAAAAATTAGTTCCACCTCAGAAATGTTCTATTTTCATTACGTGAATATTTTTTCCTTAATCTAAGTTGACAGATTATAAAGCAACTGAACAGTAAGACTTTTATAGTTATCAGTTAAAGTACCTCTTCCTTACTCTTTTAAAAATAAATTTATTTTTTGTAATAGCAAGAAGTTACATTTGTATGAAGTGTCTGCTTATCGCCTAAGGAAAATATACAATTAGCTCTAAAGAATTATTTACAAGTGTGCTATTTTGTTCACAAGGAGTTAAAGTAGGCATCCCTAACAGGTCCATTTTGGTCCAGTGGCTGCTTGAGGACATCCACCTTATCACGGGCTTGACAGCTCTGACCTTGAACCTCTTTCCTCACAACCTTCTCAGAACTGCTATTCATTAGTTTCTGGAAACTAAAGAGAACCTGTCTAAATCTGGTTACCAATGGCAAGCCTCCCAGTGTTGAGAGCCAGCTCTATGTATCCTAAAGATTTTGTTTGCCAGGTAGCAATTCCTGTATTGCTTTGCACAACTCCTCTCATGGTGAGGTTTCTAAACCTCTAAAAACCTATTAACTATCTAGTGTAATAACTATCTAACCAATAGTGCTCAGGTGCAGTGCTGTCCTTAAACATGGCACTCAGAATGATACAGATGCTATCTGAGATTTCATCTGTTAAGAGTATAATGAAACTTTGAATCTCTTTGCCTGAGAGTCCCCTTCTAACGCAATCTAATGTAGAATTAACAATCTTAAAGCACAACACACCATTGTCTACCTCATGCTGATCCCAATGTCAACTAAGACCAGGGTAATTATAATTTATTACCTAACTATAATTTATCCTACTTTTCAGTAAACAGAAATGTTAATAACTACCCTGAAACAGCAGATATAAACTTAACACTGTCCTGAGTGTACACACTGCCTGAAGGGCAATGCCACCTAAAGTAGCCAAGTCTGCTTTTAGTTTAGGTTCTAGAAAAGCCTGGCTTTAAGTATCATATGTTGAACAATTAGGTCTTTTGAAGTCAGACAGCAGAACTTCAACTTTATATTTCCCCCTACATTGCTTTTCCATTTTAGTTTCCATTTTATAGTCTACTTGAGAATACCAGTTGTTATTCAAAAACTTGACGATTCCTTACATTTATTTAAAATAGATAAAAATAACAGAAGTACTACCAAAGTGTGAAACAGCTATTCCAAAATTTCAAAAAATGTTGACTAAAAATTCTAATTACTTGATCATTCCTGGGGCTCCTGTGATACCTTTACAACAATCTCAAAAATATTGAAACTAAAAGCAAAAATCACCTAATTTATGGAAAGCCAATACAATAGTTTTCTAAAATGCAAATCAGATCATAAGATTTAGGCAGAACATATGACCTTTCAATAACTTATTCATATGGCAACTTAACCCTACATGTAATAACCTATTCTGACATTTAAATCCATCCAGATGTTATCAACTAAGTTCCTTCTTAAGCACTATAACAAGTCCTGAAAATGAAGACAATGATGGGTTAAAAGTGTAAAATGTGTTAATAAAACTTCATTTCATTTCCCAAAGTTTTGGCATATCAAAATTTCTAGTTTATTTTTATCATTTAATGAGTAACAAATTCAGTACGTTCTAGTAGTGGAATTAAGGTGGTAAGACACATATACATAAATAAAATGTGAATAAAAAAATATAGTGTGCATATTTATATCCAAGGAAAAGTGAAAACAGAAATAAAAATTACAGTTTAAATTTTATTAGCTGTTTTTTAAAAAACAGGGCTGCTGTTTATGTTTTCCATATAAATGGTTTAACATGTTTCTAATGTATCAGGGAAAGTGCACTCCTCTGGAGAAGGGGGTAAGAAGGGAGAGTAGAATAGAAGCTTGTCCAAATGTGGGAAGAGGCACACAGGTGTGGCATTCAATACTCACTTCTGTAATGCAAGCTACAGTCACTCCACAAACCATAGAAAGATAGAAAATCAAGCCTAAAGTGAGGATGAGAAAGCACTAATGGGTATGGTTGGGATAGGCTGAGAAAAAGATCTTAAAAGGAACTTTGCAGATAGGGTAAGAAAAGTAGATACAGCTCTGTCATTTGATAAAAATGACTGGCCTCTAACATGACCATTCAGCATTTACTGGAAGAAATTGCTCACCTCCATGGAGAAGTGCTGCTCGGCAATTAGTGGACACTGCAGCCTTGGCATCAACTTCAGACAGCCCAAATAGCAGCCCTCTAGTGCGACCATTAAAGGTTTCAACCCAGTGTCAGCCAAAGGCATGAGACTAACAGAACAGAGAATGCCAGCTCACCTGGTCTAGTCCATTCTACAGTACTTAGCCCAACTACAACCTACATCTGAAAGGAGACACATTAAGCTTTTATAGATAGAATCACTGGTTCCCCATTTCCTATCTATTGCTTAATCCAAAAGACAGGAAGAGGAAACTCTCTATAACTTGATATAATCTGTTCCTGAAACTATTAATTGGTAAACATACAGTAAAAGGTTGAGAAAAATATCATATTAAACTCTAATACCACTTCAAATTCCAAATTTTCTAAAAGAAAATTTCAACAACTTCTTAGAAAAGGATACAAGTTTGCCACATCATATGGTCCTCTTATTTCCAAAGGCTAAAATACCCCCAAAAATAGATATGAGAAGTTATTCATAGCATTTCAATGATTTTTATTTGCAGTAAATTATAGGACACTTACATATCAAAAAAGAAATCAACTGAAGATTTAAACAATAATTTTAATAGGTTTGTAGGTTTTTAAAATATAAATGAAGCTTGAAACTTTTTGCAACATTATAAAGGAAAAACTACATAAAACTTAAAGCACAGAATAAATGGACATAAATTCCACTCTTCAGCAATTACTATGAATAAATGCAGTTAATAGAAAACATGAAATTCATTAAGTTACTATTTTAATTTCTTCCCTAGGAATTTAGCAAAGTTTTATAACTAGAAAAGCAAAACTAAAATTCTTTATGCTAGACTTACCCTTTCTGCAGCACTAGATATAATTACATTCTATAAAACAGAAAGTGATCAATGTTAATCTTCTACAAATGCCAAAAAAAAAAAAAAAGAAGAGTCTTATAATACAAATAACCAGTAATCACATTTTAACATTTATGGCTCAAATATCAACTTCTTTTAAAGATAAAGTAAATAATTAAAGTTAAAAATTTAGAGACCTTATGTCAAACTGAAGGCAGCTTCTAAAAAGAAACAGAATAGACATTCCAAACAAATCTTATTAAAGATGAATTTACTTTAAAACTAGTTTAAAAGGTCATTAATTAATTCAACTCGTTAACAAACAACTATTACTTTTCAGAGGTAAACTGCAAATTCCTTGTCAAAAAATAGCCTTTCAACATATTTTTCCCTCCCTTATATTATTCCTCCCAAGATATTTTTCTCTCTCTTTAAAACTTGAAGAGCTCACTGAAATGGGAGAATTTATTTCGGTGCCTTAAGAATTTCCTGCTTTAGCCGGGGATTTAGCTCAGTGGCACCGCGCCTGCCTTGCAAGCACAAGATCCTGAGTTCGATACCTGGTACCACAAAACAAAAAAAAAAAAAAAAAAAGAATTTCCTGCTTTAAAAAAGGGGAATCAGTTTGATAATTGCAGAGTATTAGCAATAATAAACTGCTAGATGTGAAAAGCATCCTAAAATTATGGAATTATACCTTTCCTTTGCAGATCTGCATCAAATTGAGGGCATTGGAAATTGTGTACCTTCTCATTGTGGAGTCTTTGATAGCAGGGCTATAGACGAGTTCAAAGCCCAGACCTCGGTCAATTGCCTTCACAGAAAATAAAGAAAATACAAACTGTCAAGGATAAATGCACATTCACTGTCCTACCTCATTTTCACTGAAGTCCCCTCTCCTCTCCTTCCTCATCCTCTACCACCCATCTCTTATACTTCAAGGTACAGCCTTAAACAAATTCAGATTCACACTCAAATGGTACCATCTACAAGGAGAGGAAAACAGAGCCATGGCTCTGTTTAACTGACAGAGTTGACTTTTAGCTGTGAAGAAGCTAACTTTATGAAAACAATAATCATGAAGAGGCTAAGGAGAGCCAAGCCCTAGGGGGATGGCAGAAGCATACTACTCTGTGAACTATCAAAAAAGAAAGAGAGGGGCCAGGGATTTAGCTCAGAGGTTTTGTCGCCTGCTGCACAAGCACAAAGACCCGAGTTCGATCTCTGGTACCAAAAATAGAAAAAAAGAGAAAGAGCTGGGCTTCCCATACTTAAGACAAAGATAAACCATGCACAAACATAGTAGGCCAAGTAATTTGACCTAAGAATGAAGAAAGAAACAAAGAAATGAAGACCTGAAAAAAGCCCAAAAAACAGGGAAGGGTTCTCAGGCAAGTCATGTATTACATTAAGGTGAATGAGAGAATAACAGCCAGTGCTATGTGTCCCTAGGCACTGTGCGGAGTCTACATCTATATTTAATCCATATGGTATCTTTATAAAATATTGTGAGACTGCGAATTGCCCAGATATCTGTTCTCTTTTTCCTTAGTAATAAAGCACTTGATTTTTAGCAGGGTTTATGGTTGCCCAGCAAAAAAGATAGAAAAAGCCTGGGTCCTTGAGAATTTTGCCCAGCTTACTATAAAAGCTTGGCCTTTCTGCATACGGGGAAAAAGTATCTTTCTTATTTAAAGTGCTTGTAATACATCAAGATCCACATGTAAGAAGACTTGGAAGGGACTGCAGTGGGATTGAAATCAATCCACTACAGTGTGTAGCTTTCTTGATGAATAGCTTTCTTAGTATCTTCGTCCATTTACAAGATATGTTTTAAGCCCATTATGTGTAAAAGCTGAGATGGTTCCTCTTTTCTAAGAGCTTATACTCCAGAAAGGGAGTCTACCAAATACATAAAAATATAAAACTTTAACAGTAATACAACATGTTATCAAGCAGAAGTTCAGGAGTAGGTCAGAAGAAATTAAGTAATTAAACAGAATTAAACCTAATAACAAAGGGAAACAGTTGAAGAATTTTTAGCATGGAGGGGACAAACTCCCAACTGCAAAAGTCACTCAAGGTGCCACAGTATTGAATGAACAAAGGATGTGGGCATAGTCCAGACAGGATGGTCCAAGTCTGGCTGGCTGATGAGTTTCTATTACCAAGAGGAGTTGGGAATGGTTCACTGGAGGTCTACTCCTGAGTGTTTACAGGGAATGGAGGAACTTTTCTTCCAGAACTGGCAGTCCACCTTGATTTAATTAAGGAGTACACTAAAGACCCTTCCACTTTCCCTGCTGGTATATAGATTTCCTTTTTTTTTTTCCATCCTTCTATCTTCTGCTCCTCAACTTTCCTTTGGACTTAAGGCTCTTAGAGTTCAAATTTTCCTTTGTAACTGATATTAGTTTAGTTGGAATTTAAATATGATTTTCCCATACCGCAACTCTGCCTCTGTGTTGTTTTGACAACTTTTTTCCACCTCTAATTCTTTGGCCTGTATTATTTCTTGGTGCATATACTGTATTATTTCTTGGTTAAGTGTATTACTCATTCTCCCTGTTTAGCTTGTACATTTCTTAGAGCTAGTATCACAACACCTTTGTAACACAAAATGGCCCTTTTTTTTGGCACCGGGGATCAAACTCAGGACCTTGCACTTGTAAGGCAGGAAGCGGAACCACTGAGCTAAATCCCTGGCCCCTCACAAAATGGCCTTTTACACAAAGAAGCTTTAGGTATAAAAATATATCTATATTGTGAGTGAATAAATAGCAGCTTATGGAAAAGAGGTCATGTGATAAACTGTTCACTATGGATTACCCATCATAAAAGGAGCCAGTATTATTGTCTAACTAAAATCCATGCATAAATAATATCCCCTTTAGCCATATTATCAACTATCCCTGTGTTTATTTCTTTTACTAAAACTACTAATTAGCAAAAGGCTGACATATTTCTTTTTCGTTTAATCCTTCTAGTTGTGAAAATAAAACGTAAGGTAGTAGTAGGATGAAGAGGGGACATAAAAGATGTAATAGAAAGTTTGATAACCAGATCCCAACATATTCCTAATTCCTGAATCTAAATTTCTAAACCCTTGTGGGGCTTAGAGAAAAATAAAAACCTTTTGAGGGGAAGAAGAGAAGAGATGAGGAAAAAAAGATAATTATTTAATTTTTAAAATCATTTTGATCTTGGTAAATTGCTAAGAAAATTCTTGAAAAAGAAATTAAAGATAATATCCTATTGAAGGCTTTGAACATTTCTTTCATAATACCTATTTTAAATTTTTAGATAGATAAAATGAAGACTCATTATCTGGTCTCCTGCTTCTAAGACCATTTTAATGTAAATTGCTGTAAGCTCATTAAATGACACTCTCTCCATAAAGAATAATAGTGCCTGCCTGATTGATTGGCTTTTGTTCATATGTTTGACCAAAGATTCTGGAACAGGGAGATGATCAGATTTCTTTACTAATGAGAAATAAGTCATAAAGATCTTACTAAGGGCAGGTTTGTGATAGCTGAATCAAGTGATATTGGTAATAAAATTTCAACTAATAAAAAAAGCAAAGCTTTAGAAAAAGAAAAGAAGAAAATAGGGAGTTGATTACAAGAACAATATATTGATTCCCTGCTAATTTCATAAAAATTAGAACGTTAATTAAATTCAAAAGGATGACAATCTTTCAGTGTTATCATTACTTAAGATAGGTAACCTGTTCACATGACTCAGCAATCAAAGCAACATAAGAAAGCAATAAAAAGTCTTAAGTTGCATCCCTGTTCCCATCTGCCCCATCCTGGTCTCCTATAATCACTTTTATGAATTTCTTGTCTTCTTCCAGAGTTTCTTTATGCAAATATAGATAATTGTGAATATATATCATTTTTCCTTTTTCTTACTCAAAAGGTAGCCTGCTACATTCTTTTCCTGACTTGAAAGTTTTTCCATGTCAACTTATAATTTCTCCATTCTCTTGTAGCAACATAGTACTACACTGTAAAGGAATAGCCTGTATTGTATTTAATCAAGCATTACTTGAAGACTTGGGTTCTGTAGAAAAGACTCTAAAGTGGGTTATGAGTTGGGCATTATGAGTTAAATTTTGTCTCCATCCATACAAGATATTTTGCATTCCTAATTCTTGGTATGGAAACATGGTCATTATAGATGTAATTAAGATGAGGTCATACTGGGACAGGGTAAGTTCCTAATCCAATATGGCTCGTGTCCTTATAAGATGTCATATAAAGACACAGAGACTCACAGGGAGAACACACTGTGAAGACAAAGGCAGAGACTATAGATAATGTGACTGCAAGCCAAGGACTGGTAATAAATTAGCAGACAGAAGAGGAACAGAAAGGTTGCTTCCAGGTTACAGAGAGAGCAGGACCCTGTTGATAACCTTGGTTTCAGATTTGTAACTTCTAGATCTGTGAGACAATAAATTTCTGTTATTTCAAGCCATTTATGTTGTGGTACATCATTATTGCAGACCCAGGAACAAATATACTATGTCAGAGGGCAAATGTATTTGTAATTTTAATAACCCCCACAAGGATTGTTCCAATTTATACTGTTGTATGTAAAATAAGAGAATATTTGGTTTTTCAGTCTTACAATGGAGTGTAACATCAATCCCACAGTGATTTTAAAGTGTTTCTCTTATTATGAATTTATGCATTTTTCATATGTTTAAAGACAATTCATATTTTCTATGAAATGTCTTTTTAATATTATTATTTTTATTGTTCACCTTTTTTCTTTTTAAATTATTATTATTTTTTTTTTTGGTGCTGGGGATCGAACTCGGGTCCTTGCACTTGTAAGGTAGGCTGCAGAACCACTGAGCTAAATCCCCGGCCCTCTTTTTAAATTATTAATTTCTAAGAGCTCTTTATATCTTAAGAGGTTTACCCTTTTGTCTATGACATAAGTAAAATATACTCCACCAGCTTGCCATTAGTTTTAAATTTTGTTTCTGGTATTTTTCTTTTCTTTTTAAACTTACCTGCCCTGTTTGCCAGCACTGATGCAAGCGTGGGTAGGCAAAGTACTTAACACATTTAGGTTCATGGTATGTGCTAAAGTTTACAGAGCATTCATGCCCAAATCAAGAATATGTGGCATGATTCCTGGAACTATTCCATTACTTATGACATTACTTACTAGACAGTTCTCAGTAGGGACCAACTAGATCATAAAAATAGAAATGGCTATGGTTAAAGGAAGTGCTAAGGGGAAAACTTCAAAAAGAGTGTAAAATAAATGATCTCTAAAAATAACCCAAACTTGAAGGCATTGTTCAATGGCAATAACACTGAAAAAAGATAAAAGGAAAGGTAAAGATATGTGCCACTTTTAATAAAGATTCTTTTCAAAACATAAATTCATAAACTTCATGTTTTAAAATATGAAATTATTTTGTGCTTAACAAAGACTTCTGCGGCAAAGTTTTAAATAGCATTTCCCAGTAAGGAAAGACAGTAGACTTGGAAACAAGGCATGAGTACAAATCCATAGCCAGCTCTTTGAGAGACATTTAACTATGAACCACAGTCGTCCCCAAACACAATTCCATTACCTCCACTGGTATATTAACAACCACTACATCCCAGAGACACTGGGCCACAATATTTGTAAAGATGTGTAAACTATAAAATGCCAGGGAGTAAGAAGTCAGTTGATAATCCAGTAAGAGGACTTTAACCAAACTTTTTTAAACACACCTTTTGCAGACAGAGTCACAATTACCTCACAAATCACTTAAGATTTCAGAAGAGGTTTGTAGTTTTTTGTGGAAACTTCATAACTGAAATTATGGGGCCCTAAACATGTGGTGAAGATGACAAAAAGGTTGAGTCCTGTCAAGTATAAAATTGGAGTGCTTTGGTTCAAACACTGTATGCTTCAGCTTCTGGACTCTCAAGTAGTCCCAGCCTTCCGAGCCTGTAATTCTCACATGGCTTCTGCTCTGTAGGTAAAAGTCTAATAAATTACCTACACTAACAGTCCTGCTTTTCACACCACAACAAAAAAGGATACAAACCTAATCAAATTAAGATGTGTGCAATTTTCTCATGAACCCAATAAAATGATCCTTATAAAGTAAAACTATCAACTTTTCATGGACAAAGATAAATTTATTCTCCAAGCCATGAGAGCATGTAAGGATCAAGACTTAACTCTGAATCGTTACACATACTGACTACGTGTTCTATGTCTTCACAGGGAACATACTTTCAATAGCCCCATATCAAGATTAGACATTATGCTGCAAATAAATATATGCAACTATATTATAACTATTAATTGTCCTAAACAAACAGCCAGACACCTGCATGTTTTCAGCTTTCTCTCTTAAATGAAAAATAAGTAAATAAATTAACAGGGACTTATTTGATTCCTGGCCAATTCACACTGCAGTCTACTCCTATACTAGATGATGACTGTCTTAGGTACTTTTTCTTGCTGCTGAGACAAAATACATGACAACCTAAGTTAAAGGAGGAAAAGTTTATTTAGTTCACAATCTGTAGAGGTTTCAGTCCATAATCAGCTGCCACCAAGGCAGGGTGGCATGGCAGACAGGCATCATAGAGGAGAAACAGTTCATGGCAGGCACAAGGTAGCAAAGCAAGCAAGCCTCTTTTTGTCCCTTACATTGTATCCAGGCTACCAGGATTAGGGAAGTGCCAAACCAATCAGTGGATTGACTTAGTTATCACTCATCCTTAATCTTAGTATTGTACCATGAATCAATCACACATTCTAGATTCAGCTACCTCTGAAAAAGCCCCACTTATGACTACATGAGGCTTTGGAAGATCATCTAGACACAAGCCATAGCATTATAACTAAAAATAATCTTGTGCAACCTTCCTTCTACTGTCATCTGGCTTTTATTAAACATATGTAAAATATTCACACCAGTTTTTTAAAAAAGAAGACACTGTTAAATATTGCATATTCCTTTCACTTGTCAACTTTTTCTTTTCAGAATTCTTAAACTGAAAAATGTAGGAATTATGCCAGAAATATCCATCACACAAAGGCAGCTTTCCTGCACTTTCAGATGGAATTGGGGGAAGGACGTCCTGGTGCCTCTATCATGAGTGTCACTCTCCTCTGCATGCTGCCCTAGTACCCTTCTTCCTTCACTGCATATGCTTCTCACTCAACACTGACAACCACCTGGATAAGGTTCGCCAAACTGTACCCTGATACACTGAATTAGACATACAATGATACAATCAGCAAACTTTAGGAAAGACTTATAGGCAAGATATTACTGGGGTAATTAGAAAGGCTCATGGCACAGTGGTGCTACCTAAAAGTTTACAATGTTGTTTAACACTGTTATAAGAAACCCAATTAAAATCCCTCACCAAAATATACAATTGTTGTGAGACACGAGGAATTATGTGCTATGCACTGTTGTACTTCCTATGGACTTGGCCTTATATGCTACTATCTCCTCCCTACCAAGAACACAGTATCATATGTGAGCTTATTTAGCCAAACCCACATAGAAAATGGCCTTCCTTGTCTATGGCTCTACCACCCTGAACGTGCCCTTTCTCGTCTGATCTCGGAAGCTAAGCAGGGTTGGGCCTGGTTAGTAATTGGATGGGAGAAAATGGCCTTCCTAGTTCATTAAAATGAAAAGATTTTAATCCTAAAATTCATTTGGAATCAGAAGAGACCTAGAAAAGCAAAGGCAATTCTGGGCAATAAAGGCAAGGCAGGGGCTATCAAAATCCCTGACTTTAAATTATACTACAAAGATACTGTGATAAAACAGCATGGTACTGGCAAAAAAACAGACCCAAGGATTAATGGAACAGACTAGAGGATGCAGAAACAACTCCAGACATACTCAGCCACCTTATCTTTGACAAAGGAGCCAAACATTTTCACCAGAAGATAGCCTCTTTAATAAATGGTGCTGGAAAAACTGGCTTTCCACATGAAGACTGAAACTAGACCCGTATCTTTCACCACGCACTAACCTAAAATCGAAATGGATCAAAGATCTAAATATTAAAACAGAAACACTAAATCTGCTGGAAGAGAGAATAGGTAGAACGCTTGAAGATATAGGAGTAGGCAAAGACTTCATGAACAAAACCCAGACCACATGGGAAATATGACAAAGAATCAACAACTGGGACCTCATCTTATTAAAAAGCTTTTGCATAGTAAGAGAAACCACCAACAGACTGAAGAAACAATCCAGTGTGGGAAAATTTTTTTTACCAGCTATTCAGATAAAGGACTATTATATAGAATATATAAAGAACTAAAAAAAAAAAAAAAAAACACCTCAAAAAATCAGACCCTCCCCAAATCCCCAAATCTAAAGACCCAATCCAAAAATGGGCACCTGAAATGAAAAGACACTTCTGAGATGTAGAATTAGAAACAGCAAATAAATATATGAAAAAATGTTCAGCATCACTGGTCATTCATGAAATGCAAATTAAAACAACACTGAGATCCTACCTCATTCACAAAGAATAGCAGCTAGCAAGAAATCTACCAATAACAAATCCTGGAAAGGCTGATGGGAAAAAGGAACCCTTCTTCACTGTTGGTGGGAGTGCAGACTGGTGCAACCACTGTGGAAATCAGTGTGGAGATTTCACAAAAATCTAAAACTAGAGGTTCCATTTGACCCAGCTATCTCTCTTCTTGATATCTTCCTGAATTAAAAGCATCATATCATATCAATATATGTGTACCCATGTTTATAGCTAAATCTTGGAAACAGCCCAAATGTCAACTGATGAGTGGATAAAGAAGATACGGGTTTTTTATACAATGGAGTACTACTGAAGGATGGGCTTCAGACATTTATAGCTAAATGGGCAGACCTTGAGACGGTACTCCTAAGTGAAATAAATCTGACACACATTTAAATACCACATTGTTTCTCTGGTGTGGAAAACCTAAAGTGGAAATAAGGACTAAAACGTATAATAGATATTGGGAAATGGGAACAAAACGTTCAAATGGGAAGGGGAACAAGGGAGGAGGGAGAAAGGAGGGAAGGAATAAGAAAAAAAGTGAAAATAAAAAAAATAAATGGAAACAAAGCTTTTGTACATAGGAAGGGGAGGGAGATTGAGGGGAGTAATGGGATAAAATAAAATTTATTTAAAAAATAAAGTGAAAAGGTTTTAAGTTTAATAACAATTTGCAGTGTAGCTGCACTAACTTTGAGGGTGTTATTTACATGGTTCCTGGACGGGCAATTTGAGCTGGTAAAAGCTAAGGCAAACTTCTAAACACAGATTGCTACTTTTGGAGAGGAACAATACGTGAGGCCAGCAAGACTGTCATAAACTTAGTTTATTTATCAGTTTGTAGCTTTTGTCATAGTACCTGAGGCCCTACTAGAAGTATTATCTGATAGGCAACTAATCAAAACTGTCCTAACCCTGTGACTGAAGAGCTGAGTGACTTACTAATCCTCATTTTCTCACATTTGATAAGTGAGCTGGTGAGTAACACAGATCTTCCAACTTTAAAATGTGATAGTATGGGTTTTTTGTGCTTATTCATTTAGAAGGACTGGTACTAATATGGGAAACCAATGATTTGAGTTTAGTTAACACAGTATTGTTATATGTTCAGTAGTATTCTCAATATTTACCTGAAAAGAGCTGTTTAATAATAGTTTTTTCCTTTAAATACATGACTATATTTTTTTGGGTACTTTTCAAGCACAATTTTTATAGCGTATTTTTAGGGGCAGAACATAAGTCGACTTAAATTTTTTCACATGAAATAAATCCATATTCGCTCATTTTTTACCCCCTAATACTCAGCATTATGCCAATTCCTTGGCAGAAAAGTGAAACAAAACTTGAGGAAGTTACAAATCATTGTACAGAAATAAAAGAGTAAGAGAGTTATTCACCTTGGGGGGAAAAAACCCTAATATTACAATTCTGACAGGATTAGCTATCTAATTTAGACTATATTTGCTTAATCTTTTTCTTGCATAGTAGTTTTTGAGAATAAGACTGAGTTTTGGAAACTACTCTTTTTATTTTTGGAAATTACTCTTAAAATAACTTTCTTAGGATCTGCCCCGCAAAGCAAATAGTTAACAGCTGTACTGACCTCCTAGCTACCAAAAGTAGTTACTAGTGTGAAATAATAACACCTTTATAAGGGAAATGGGAGGGGACTGAAGCTTGGAAGGCAAGGTGACAGATGAAAGATGAAAGGAATGGGAAAACAAGAGAAAATTATGTAGAAGAATAATGAGGAAAATTTTACAGCAAGCAGATCAAAATTGTTCCCTGAACACATGGCCCCTCTATTAAGTTATTAAAGTACTTCTGGGCTTTTGTGTGAGCTAGCATACTTCAGGGGAGATTGTAATTTTACACAGACCCTCTCCAAGTGATTGGGCATGTCTTGCTCCTTCCTATCCCTCCTTAGTTTGCTGCTATCTCAAGGACCTTCTATGTATATTTTTGTCTTTCTTTTTCCACCTTTTTTTGACTGCTCTCTTTAATGTTCATGTGTAAGTACCCATTATTATTAATTGTCACTAAAGAAATATCCTCCACAATTTAAATTACTGAATCCTTTAAAAAAAATCTCAACAATGAACTAAATACTTTGTTATTTCAGGTGGAGTCTTGCTATATTATGCCAGTTGGCCTCAAACACTTGGGTTCAAATGATCCTCAGCCTCCTTGGCACCGGGACTACAGCCATCCACCATTGTTATCAGCTTGGATACTTTTTATTTTAAGCTTTCTTTCTCTCTTTAGTTAGCTTACAACAAATAAAACCACCTTTCCTAAAACTGTCTCCTCTTCCCCACCCCACCCCTTTTTCTTCCCTTTAAGAACACTGGAATTTTCTGCTCCTTTTCCAGTTTGATAGTTTCCAATTTTGCAAGTTTCTACATACTCAAATATAGTCTGGAAATTGTAACACTTACCACATTAACAGGGGGTCTTTTAAAGTAAAATGGCAGTTTCTCTGTTACAGTAATGCAGACTAAATCCACATCTAAATGTGTGCAAGCAACCTGTCAAGAAGGGAAAAAAAAATAGTTAAGGCCAAATGGAAAAATGGCACCAGTAAGAATCAGTCAAGCCTGATAGAAGCATAGATAGGTAGGTTTATTCCACAGGTGCTAAGATGGTTCTGTACTGAAACACATCTGACTTGTTACAAAGCCAATTATTTAGCCACTCCTTCAGGTTTGGTTTAAATGGTTTAACTGTGTTCCACCTGAAGCAGAAAGGTACTATACACAGAACTTCTCAAAGCTCAGGGCCTAGAGACTCTCTAATTCATATGGTCTTCTACATAAAGATGGTTTGCTGAGTGAGGTTCAATATGTAGAAGTTACTTCAGATTATTTTAGAAAGAAGATACTGGAGGTTGTGAAATCCAAGGAAGCAATAAGCCAACAGGAATGTGCTCATGATCCATTTGTTCCACACTGTGTGAAGCACTTTTGTGCTAGGAATTGTCCCAGACCTGTGGTTCCAATCAGTCTACTGAATGGCTAAAGAAACATTATCATGGCATTACTGATACCATTTTGTGCAAATACTAATGGAAACAGTCTTTATAAATGACTAGAGTAAAACTGTCAGAAATCAAATTAAAATAAATTTTTTTCCAACTTTAATTTCTTTTTTCTTTATTCTAATTTTTGTTGTTACTTGTTGATCAACATTGCACTTACTTATAAAAGAGACTGGAAACTACTTTAAAAAAACACATGCAAAATAAAGCACAAGGAAAAAAAAAACAAAGAAAAAAAATAAAAAAAATAAAGCACAAGGAAATCATGATAAATGGAAAATTGGGGAAGGAAAATAAAGCAGGGAAAGGTTTTTATTGTGTAGTATAAACCAGAAGATGCTCCCACAAGATACCCAGCGGACTCTGATTTTGCCATTATTTGATTTTTAAATTTGATTTATAGAGGTAAAAAGTCAACTGTCTCATATTGTTTTAAAAACAAGTCTACTGACAGTGGTGTGTACAGGACTGATGAACAAATTTAAACTGCCCAGGTAGCTATGCTAGCAAACCAGTAGCATGAACCATGGGAAAGGGTGGAGTAAGGAAGAAGAGTGAAGAGGGGGTTGTAATGCTCTGAGGATTGGCACTGATTAAAGTTGACAGTTATCACATCTCACCTCGTTTCTTCAAAATCCCTGCTGTAGTCTCTCCTACTCCCACCCCAGGGCTTTAGGAAGCAAGTAGTGATCAGAGGCTGCCTGGCTTTAAGACATTCATAGCAACTTAGTAAGCCTGGGAAGCAATGTTGATCTGGCAGAAACACTTGGCTCATAAAGAATCTGCCCCATCCCAACTGCTCTAGCTGTCCAACTCACAAAAGAGTCATTGAAAATTTAATAAGAATAGATGAAGAAATGCTCTGAATAGTAACTGAAATGAGTTCAGCTTCTTTGTCATTTTTTAAAACTATTAGGCTGGCAAAGATCAAAATGTTCACATTACAATGCTAATATAAGAATAAACAGGCACTCACAGTTTTAAATCAGTAAAGGGTTTCAAAAAGTACTTGAGCAATAGCTATTAAAATGTTAAAAGCTGCTGGGGATTTAGCTCAGTGGTTTCGCCACTTGCTGTGCAAGCTTGAGGACCCAAGTTCGATCCCTGGTACCAAAAAAAAAAAAAAAAAGGCTAAAATGTTAAAAGCACACACTAGCAACTACCTTTATAAGAATGTATTCTATGGACACTCTAGAAATATACTTAATAATATACACTATAGCTGTAGGTTAAGGACAATAATATGATGAGGATAGTCACTGTAACACCAATCACAATAGAGAGTAGACAGAATTAAATATTCTTCAATTTTATAAAAATATGACCCCTTTGTATTATGCAATATGTCAACTCAAAGGGAATGAGGTACATCTCTCATTCATATTATGGAATACCCTCTCCAAGATATACTGGAAGGTGAAGAAAAGCATGGTGTTAGATAGGAAGAAAGGAGGGGGGATGAAGGAAAGACTAGGTGAATAGTATTTCTGAAAAGATACACAAGAGTGTTGTAGTAGTGGCTGACTCTGGAGAAAACGGAGAAGGGATTTTAGGTGGAAGGAAGGCATACTTTTATCCATACCCCTCCATACTGTTTGAATTTATTAGTATGAACACATTTTAATTAAAAAAGCTGATTAGTTTTATAAAATCCTCTTAAACATTCTCCCCCAAATAAAGCCAAATTAGATTACTTTTTACTTGTATATTACTCCTTTTTCTCACCTAAAAGGTGGACAATTACACAATGGGTCTGTGTTGATTTTAGTGTATTATAAAAAAAAAACCTTTCAGTTAACAGGATAACTTAATTTGGCTTCCTCTGATACTTCACATTTAAAATGTTACAAACTGAATTTTTCTGTTATTTAGCTTTCTATTAACCTAAATGTTCAACTGGTACATTTAAAGAATCACAAAATAAGTTAATATTCACACTTAAATGAATTACTAAGTCATTGAAAAGATAAAATTATGTTCAAATAGAGTTTTGGGTTAAGAATCTCTAACATTTTTTTTCTGAAAATCAGGACACTACATACGAATTCACATTAGTTGTCTTTAACCATGTTTTTCTTTTCTTGGTCAGAGATCCCCATGATGATTTAAGTCAGGCCTACCAAGGGAAAAGAAAGATACCCATAACAGTGGTTCTCAATCTTAAGTATGTATAAACTCCCCTAAAGAATTTTATTAAGTAGGGAGATTACCAGGATCCACCTCCAGTGATTCATTTAGTAACAGGCCTAACAATCTGCATTTTAACAAATATCTTAGGTAATTCTGAAGCTGGAAGACTTATATCATATCCTCAGAAACACTGCCTTGAAAACAACTCTCTTCATCAAGGTTTTTTATGACAATGCTGTGCAAAGACAAGCATGGATTTCAGAAGCAGGAAAAAAACAGAGCTTCTATTTCCATTTATTTAATTTACATATTTTCTTAAAATTTCCATTTTCTTTTGTGTGCTTACATTCTTTTACAAAACACAGTGGTATTATGGAAAATGTGAATAATTTGTAAGAAACACACACATATTGGGGAGCATGCTCAGTATTTTTTAAAACTGATAGGGTGCACAGTCAAAAGTAGTTTGGAGACCACTGAACTAAATAATCTGAATTCTCCTCCACTTTTCTTTTTTTATTTTTTTTGGTACCAGGGATCGAACTTGGGTCCTTGCACTTGTGCAGCAGGCGGTGAAACCAATGAGCTAAATCCCCGGCCCATCCTCCATTTTTCTTAGTTGCTTTAAATCTTAAATGGGAATAATTGACTCGGAAGCTCCTGAAGCTACTATGCAACTCTCCCTCTCTGTAATATTCCACTGTTGGCCCTATTCCAAGAAGCCCTTTGCTTATCTCTTTGCTTATAATCTGCAATCTTTGTCTGATCCTCTAGGGTAGCTGTGGGAAGGGAGGGTTTTTTTATTTATAAGATATCTTTTATTTATAAGATATATTCTGAATGGAAAACAGGATGCTATTTTCCATGGAAACAATGCTATTTAAAGTGGTTAGATTTTATATTTCAAACTGTTAACATATATAATGTATGTGTATGCTTTTATGATTCATCTTAGAGACCTAACTTAATTTTAGAATATCATTCCTATAGGAATACCTGTAAGAGTGCTGGACAATCAATTTATTGGTTTATAAAACAAATAAAATCACTCATGTCATGCAACCTAAGCAACAAACTAGTTGGATTTGACCCGATTTCAAAATATGACATACTTACCAAAGCTTTATGATAAAAAAGATGTCATTTTAATTGACTTTTTATAGGAAACAAGGAAAGCTCTAACTTCATCTAATTCCTAAGGAATGAGTAAGATATGAGCAGAGAGAGGAAGATGTTCCAATTTTATAAACTTGTTCTCACACAACGTTTTGCGTATCAGTCAGTTTCAAACACTTAGTGAATTATTTATAGTTTTTTCTCCATCTTCCAAAATATTTCCTACTGCTCCACCTACCATCAAGCATGTGTTCAGCAATTCAAACTTGAATAATCTGAGAGAAATGAGTAATAAGATAAAACTGCTATATGAAATTATATATATATATTTTTTGGGGGTACTGGAGATTGAACTCACAACCTTGTGCTTAAATGAGGCAGGCGTGATGCAACTGAGCTAAATTCCCAGCCTGAAATCATATTCTTTAAAATCCTAAAGTCCTACCTCTACTACGTACTTGCTGTTCCATTTATTTTAAGTCTCAGTTTTCTCCTGTATAAAACAGTGATAGTAATAAATACTATCTTATCTGATAGAATCACTGTAAAAGATTAAAGGAAACAAATACATAAAAGTCTTTGGAAAGTTATGTATACTTTTCAGCCAAAATGTAGTAAATGTTTTGTTTCCCTAATTATCAGTAAAGGGCTATGAAAATTAAGTTACATGATCTTCAAATTAATTCAGAAATAAACTATACAACAAACCTGGTACATCTTCAGTTTTTGTCTACATCATGACTGAGTTATTTAGTAACAAAATTAAATTGCAAATTTGGAAATGTCCACGGTCCTTCTTATACTGAATACCAGTGGTTTCAGCACTGAATAAGACTTTTTTGCAGAATTTAAAACACAGGATTCCCTGACTCAACTCCAAAACCTATGGATCAGAATCTCTAGTGGTGAGCGCTTGAATGTGCCCAATTTTTTTTCTTTCTTCTAAATGTGCTCAATTTGAAAAAATTCTACAGGTGTCTTCGATGACTAAGAACTACTGGTTTCTACTCAACTCTTTCACTGAAACAAAATCCTTGAGAATTACTATCATTTTGCATTTTTATAAAGGAAGCTACTAAAAAATGGCAGACATTCATAGATAATTTGTGGTGTTTCTTTCCATTAATATAAATTAAGAATTGATTGTGTTCCTTGAAAACTAAATACCACACCCCAGGCTCCTTAGTCACTAGCTCCATCTACTGGATAAACTTAGGAAAACTATAATTTTAGACCAGATTTTGCTTAAAAAAGAACTAGTGCAAAATTAAAACATCTAAAACCAACACGTTTTTTATGCAATACCCTTTTGGCAGCTGGAACTTTTTTTGAGACTAGATAAAGACAATTTTTAGAACTTCCTAAAGTAGCTATACCTAACTTTACACAGTCAAACATATTCCTTAAACTAGTACATTATAGTTAATTTTTTTTCTTTACTGTAATCATTTAAAATGCTCAGGGTGCTCTGTCTCAAGTTGACAAAATGAGCACACATGCTAAGCCACTTTTTCTCTGGTGAACGTACTGAAATGGCAATTTTAAATGTACAAAAGGAATTAAATTCATAAAGACTCTCAAAATAGGAAAGGAATTTCTGGAAAACTAAAGACTGACATAATCATGATGGCAAATAGGCATGTAACAGAGCATGTAAAAGAGGAAGCTGAACAGAGGAGGCAGGTTTTATGCTAAACTAGAATTTTACCCTATTCTTCACAAGGCAGCATCACTTATGAAAGACTTCGCAAATATGAATCATGAAGGGATTTTAGAGCTAGAAAGAAATGGATCAACATTTATCAAAGAGAAGTTTTGAATGAATAAGCAGAGATAAAGAAACAGGAGACTAACTGATGACCTTTTCAAACTGATGGATGATGACTATCAAACACCTATTAGGATGAATAAAACAAAACAACCAGCCAAACAAAAAACTCACATGCCACTTAATATTTCCCTGTGAAATTCTAGAACTCCAAGTGTACATGAAAGATCCTAAGTTTGCAAGTAGGACAAAGAAGGTCACCTACAAAGAAGTAATATCAGACTTCTTATATAGAATAATAAAATACTATTCGTTTTTACTTATGTTACTTACATGAAAAAGTTTTTCTGTCTTTGGAAAAACTGCAATGATATCATATAGCCGGACCCTTGAAGAAGTTGCCCTCTAGAAATACAAAAAGACCAGTAACACAAAATATATGCATGAATTCCTGCCTAGTGGCCTAACTACACTTACATTTTTTAAATTTATTTATTTTATTTATTTATTTTATTTATCTATCTATCTATCTATCTATCTATCTATTTATTTATTTATTTGGTACCGGGGATCAAACTCGGGACCTTGCACTTGCGAGACAGGTGCCGAACCACTGAGCTAAATCCCGGGTCCTACACTTACATTTTAATAAAGTAACACTTCTGATACACTGTTGACTTTTTGTTTTGCTTATATAAAAGCACATGAGAATTTAGATACCAATATACAATCCACAAATCATCCTAACTTTCCTTTTATATTTGTTATCCAAAACATTGTATATGAGATATAAAAATCAGCCCTTGATCTTACACACTGATGGAAGAGTTTCCCGGACATTTACTGAGTATCTGTTCTGTGCTAGGCACTAAGGATACAAAATTATTAATACAAAATCACTAATATGAAATTATTCTCAATGAAATTCACCCCCTTTTTTGCAAACAAAAAATATGTAAGACCAAAGGTTATGTCTTCTATGTAATGTACATGACTAAGTGTGATGTAATTAAGTTCACAAAGAGAACACTGTCTACAAATCAAAGTGATAGATGAGCAAGAAAATACTTGACAGTCCTAGGACAAAAAACAGCACATTGGTAAAGCCAGAGTGTTATTGTTTAAAAAGGAAAATCTCAAACCTATATTGTATGCATTTGTACATGAAAAGAGTAGAAAATATATATTCAAATATATATCTCTGAATGCTAGGATAATGTGCGCTAGAACCAGAATGTTGTCTTGTAGCTGAATAAAATACCAAATTTTGACTGTTCACAGATTCTTCAGCAATTACTAATTGTTACAAAGTGGGTCAGGCTTTACTTGATCACCTCTATGATGAAGGTGTCCATTCTAGCTAACGATGAAATAGCTCACCTCAGGGATTTCAATGATCCTTCCTATCAACTTGACTTCTCAGATATGTTGATGCTGCTGACCTTCCCTTCTTTCTTTCCATTTTCTTTCCTCATTGTTCTCCTACTTTTAGGGCAGTTCTCCTCAGTCTCCGATTTTAGCTTATCTTCTATTTCACTATTAAATGGTGAAGTTCCTCAGGTCTCTTCTCTTTCCACATTGAACTCTAAGCAAGGAATCTTATCCATTCTCATGATTCCAACTGATCTCTGTAAGTGACCACTTCCAAAGCAGTACCTTTAATTATCATTATTCTGAAAACTACTCCTCTATTTCCAACTGTCCATTTTACAAGCCCCACTGGAATTCCATAACTCATGTCCTAAACATGGAACCTACAAATCTACTTTTCTTTTTATGTCCAATCTGAGGAAATGGTATTATTCTCTACCTAGGTGCTCAGGCAATCTGAGAAATCAGGGTGTCACCATCCTATATGACCACCAAATCCACTCAACCCTCCCACCTGGGTGTTTCTTAAATCCCCTCCTTTACCCATGCTAATAAATTCTGTGAAAGCTTATAACTTTATTTTCTTGGTTAAAAGCTTCAAAAGTGTTCCTCATTTTGTCTTCCCTCCCTGACCTCATCCCAGGTGGCCCAGTCAATAAGCTCAGCCCTACTGGTTGTTTCTCTATTTCCTAGAACAAACCGTTTTCCTTGGTTTCAGGTCTTTGTATAAGTTATCCTGTTCTTAGGAACTCTCTCTTTCCTGCCTGTCACCAATACACTGGCCCTAGCTTGAATATCAAGTTACTT
Source organism: Heterocephalus glaber (assembly GCF_000247695.1). Next base: position 2,090,962 of record NW_004624737.1, on the reverse strand, counting down.
AGGTTACACATTCCCAGAGTATCCTTTATTTGCCACTTCTCCCTTTTGAAACTTTCCTCACATTTCTAAGTATTATTTTTCAGTGCTTGTCTTCCAATTAAAATGGAATGCTTACACATTCCAAGATTACAGAGCAGTATTTCCAGCCCACCTTATGTCTGGTTCATGTAAGTTCAATGAGTGAAAGTTGACAGGGGATTCTTTAATTGTGGTATCACTGTACATGTGAAATGAGAAAAAAAGGCAAATAGAATACTGTGTGAATTCTAAGGATAGGGAGAGCAGGCAGATATATCATGGAGAGAATGAAGTAACATGAAATGCAATGGCATTCAACATTAATCAGAACAGATTACAAGGCCAAAAAGAAAGAGGAAAAATAATTAACTTACCAAAACATTGCAGTGAGATGGATCTGTAACTATTATCGTCAATCTAGTTAAAATTTTAATTGGTCTTGATTTTCCCTATAAACAAAATATGCTATCAATAAAAGCACAAAGCTTAACCGATTTTCCCTTTTATCAAGGGAAAGTACTCATTAAAAAGTATTAGCGGGCCGGGGATTTAGCTCAGTGGTTCTGGCGCCTGCCTCGAAAGCACAAGGTCCTGAGTTCGATACCCAGTACCAAAAAAAAAAAAAGGGGATTAGCTATAAGAGACAATGAAGATAGAGCCTAGCTCCCATTCAAGGACTTATAATACAGTCAAAGAAAATATGATGCATATATTAAACTACATAATGAGATAATTTAGAAATTGTAAGATTTCAAGAAGGAAGACAATCAAAGACGTACCAACTTGATAGTAAGAGAATGTTTCATTAAGAGCTGACACTTGATGGAAAAGTAAGACTGGTAGGCAGAAGAAAGTGCAGTTCAGGTTAGAGAATAGCATACTAATAGGTTATGTTTTAAATGAACAAAGAGATACTATGTTTCTTTAAAAAACACCTACCTGAACAATTGGCAAAGTTGTGAAGAGTTCAGAAACCACTACTGGTTTTTCAATTTCCTACAACAAGTAATAAATAGTCACCCTAGACTATATACATTAAAGGCATGAAGCATAATGAAAAACTTAACAGATTAAGTTCTATTACTTTTTTAAAAGAAAGCAAGCAAATTTTTAAGATTGAAAAAGACTAAATCTTCTCTAAAAAGGAAAAAAAAAGGAAGGAAATTAAAGAGCAGAGAAGTAACTAAGAGTATCAGTGGATAAAAGGGATAAAAACTAATTTTTAGACAGAAATAACCTATAAGGTACAGCTGTTAGCCTAGAAATAAACATATATATTTATTAGTATGCTTAAGAGAGGTGTCAATGAGTTCATGACAACAAAATAAACACAACATATTGTGATTACAGTTCAATCAATGCATTTTTAAACAATATTGAAAGTGATTTAATTAATATTAAATCAGCTTGAAGAATCCTTACACCATGCCACAGTACTTCCAAAAATGTCATTTGTGCAAATATATAGCAGCTCAATTGTTAACATATAACAGTGTACAAATAGAGTGCATTTAAGAAATACATTCATCTGTACTTTTCCTAGTCACAATATAAACATAACCACAAATACTTAATATTTTTATGAACTTATTAACTTCAGAAATCTAACTTTACCTGTTTCTTTTCCTTAAAGTCAACAACATGATTGATAGCAACAACTGAATAGCCAACTGAAAAGAAAAACGGAATATTCTTATTAAATATTCTTCTTGTACACACAAGCCTATGTTGATTCTAGATATCAAGATGAGGAGGCAGTGTAGCACAACAGTTATGGGTGGGAACTCTGCCTTGCTTTCAAATAGAACTACACCATTTACAAGTTACTTATTTTTAAGTTTCATGCTCTTCATCTGTCAAATGGTAATAATAAAAGCACTTAGTCCGTATGCTTACCATAAGAATTAAATAAAATAATATATGTAAGGTATTTTAGAGCAGTGCTAGCCACAGCCTGGGCTTTGTTTTAACCCACCATTTCTTGTTAGTATGACACTAAAAACTTGTGCTTCTGCTTTCCAATCTACCCTGTATTTTGCAGATTTTTCAGTTTATTCATAAGCATTAATGAAGTAACTGTCACATATCAGTGCTTACTCTAACTGTAAAAAAACCCAACACATAATACATTGTCCCTTTCTAAAGAAGCTTATAATGTATTAAATAAGGAGATAGCATCAGGAAAAGATTCACTGAGAAATTAATATTTGCAATGAGTCACATCCAGGAAAATTCATTTTATAGGAACTGTTACAGAATGTTAGCAACAAAAAGTCCAGGTCATCAGGCTTACCCTCCTCTTTTTAATGATGAGGCAAGTATGTACCAGAGAGATAATGCTAATTAATGGCTGCAATGGAAAGAAATAGTTATTTCCCTATGGATAGAGCTGGTCCTCCATCTATGGATTCAGCCAACCACAGATAGAAAATATTTGGAGGGAGAGAAAGGGACAGTGTGTAGGTACTGAAAATGTACAGAAGTTTTTCCCTTGTCATTATTCTCTAGGCAATATAAATGTAACAACTATTCACATTTCATTTACATTATACTGTATTAGGTATTATAAGCAATCTACAGGTAATTTAAAGTAGTTCAGAAGGATTTTCTTTATATGAAAATAATACCCAGTTTACATGGGATTTGCATAACCATTGATTTTGATGGGGAGGGACACTGTCCTGAATCCCCCACGGATACTGAGGGAAGTCTACCGCATAACGAGAACAAGAACTGGTAATTCACTTTGTACGCAGAGGTTCTTTCTAGCAGTTCTGAAAAATATCGATAATCACCTTCCACAATGAGCTGAAAACTGTCTGAGGAACCCATGTTACCGCACTAATATCTTTACTCTTTAACTTCTCAATCCCCTCACTTCATAGTGTAAGGAAGCCACAAGCTGCCTAACTCTAATAATCAAAACTGGGCATCTCTCGGGGCATCATCTGTGTTTGATTCAAATATGAGTAACATTCTAACACTCTGACCATGTGTCCACTCCCTCCTGTCTGGTATGACCTATGCCCCCACCTACCACCCCTCTAAACATTATTGTTCACAACACTTTACAGCCCCATGCACTCCCTGCTTGAGTCCCCAGCTTCTTGAATTTGGTCAGACACTGTTGTGAGAGTCGGGAAGGACTGTTACAAGCACTGGCTCAGGTAAACTGTACAGTTGGAATCCAGCCCTGGAATCCAGCTGAGCATACATTAGCTGTGAGGTTCTACACAAATTCCTCGTCCTCGTAGGGCCTCTGCTCCCCTAAGTTTTCATTTAAAATGCAGTAAAAGCAGGTAAAAGACATCCAAAATTGTTGAGCTCTTCACGCTAGGGATCTGGGCAACATTGCAGCTGGCAGGCTACAGGAATTTCCCATAGTCTTGAGCGTGACTCGACGGTTTTGAGGGCAGGAAAAGGTAGGGTATGAGGCCCGCGAAGCTGAGACTCACGGTGAGCCGCGGTTTCCACCATCCCGCGCAGAACCTTCAGATCTGAACCCGCTCTCAAGTCTAAGTCTGCAAACACCGCCATGCTGAAACCCCATGACCGCCCGCGCGCGCTCGTCTGCGCACCCGCCGGGCTGCGCGGGGCAGACTGGGAGTTGTAGTTTATCTTTTGACTATGGCTGTGGCTTCGAGTACCAGCCCAAACTAGTGTGTTCTACCAGCAGCCTATTTCAGTCCTTCCTTTCTTCTAAATGAAGACATTAGGTTCTCAGGAGGGGTGCATATCTTCCATAATCCCGCTATAAAATAATGAAGAAAGTGAAAATTCGAAATGTAACCATAGGGTAACTATATAGACCCTATCTTGAACCAGTTTTCTGAGGGCCTGAAGGTGCTGTTTAAAGAGCCGCAAAGAATCCGTTCTTCATTCCTTTCTTCAAAGTCCGTTCAGTTGTATAAAACGTTTTAAATTTAAGGTGTGGGTGTGGCCGACTCTAAGATCACAACAGAGGGCTGTCTGAGAAAGGCGTCTTTTTGCACAATCAGAACAGGCCTTGTGGAAGCATGCTGTCTCTGTTACAGCCGACGTCTTCAACCACTAGGTGGCAGGGCTCTCTCTAGAATGAACGGTTAGTATCAACACTGATTTAGCCAAAGACAGGTTTGAGAAGGAAGGTGCAAAACTGAAATATGTCTTTTACAATTTTCAATGGGAAATACAAGGTGGCGTAAGGCCAACATATTTGGTGTTTCTACTTTTTTTTAGATTTCTTATAAATGAACTCTTGAAGATTGATAGAACAATTACCGATACCAAAAAATTGTGGAATTACTGGATAGTTTGTTTATGTGAGAGCTTCTCAAACTGTCTGCTACGAAGGTCCAGTCCTCATCCTTCTCTCCCATTAATTCTCAGTGGACTAGCATGTGATCCGTAAGGCACTACCAGTAAGCAGCTCCAGCCTCTTGTGACTCACCAATATAACATCATTTAAACTGTCCTTCAGCTAGATAAGAAGAGTCCACTGATCAGGAACATGTATAAGGCAACAATGCTAACGTGCTGTAAACGTTTCTAAACGAATTTTCAAATTCTGTGTTTACGGATTACAAATATTACATAGGTAGTCTGCTCTCTGTGAACCATACCTTAGGCAGTACTCCTTTATTTGTAGGTTTCAACTGACTTCCTTATTGATTTCTGAAGGGAATTTTAAGAGGGCTCGGTTCCCTGTAGAAGTATGTAGTTCTCTTCTTGATTAACTTTTGTAAACAGGAAATATTTGGCCTTTCTGATACTTACTATTTTCTAATTGAAAACAGAAAAAATTACTTCTGCAAACAAGATCACACAGAACAAACTTTTTTTCATCAGAAAATCTAGTGTTAATATTTGTAGGTGAAGAAACAAGAATCACTACCTATGACAAACTCTAGAGTACTTTAAAATATGGTTGATGCTTAGTGAAAGTGACTAAGGTAACAATTTAATCTGATGCTACCATTGGATTAAAAGTGGGGTTCTTGTTTTAAAAGTCATGGTGCTGTTGCTCTGGACTGCACCTTTTAGAATTCTTTTTCCTCTATACCTTGGGCTTAGGTGAAAAGGAAGAGGAAGGCAAGAAATAAGATGAATACATAAAAATTATCTAGCACTACTCCAAGGTATAGCCAATCTGCTAAGTACTTACATATCTCATTAATTTTAAAAGCATCTGGGCATTAAGTGTTAATTTAAAAAATCAACATCCAGTTTTTACATCTGAGAAATCTAAGGCATTGGTAAGGGTGGTTAAACTACCTATGGATGGAGGCAGTTTGATTCAGTTCTTGTCTAGTGTGCTGTCTTCTGGGCAAAGCAAGTAGAGAATAGAGTTGTGGAGGAGAACTGAGAGACAAAAGAAAAAAGAGAAAAGGAAAAGGAAGGTGGGAACAGGGTAGGAGAAGGAAAGAAAGGAAGGAGGACTGAGAAGAAGGAAGAAGATGGGGTAGGTTAAAAGATTAGGAAAGAGGGGTTAGAAATTGGTCTGGAGGGTAGCTAAAGCTGCAAAGACTTGGAATTTGAAGAAGACCCTAAAAATTTCTGCCTAAAACAGGACGATATGATTACTGTAAACATTTTACATACATTATTTGATTTAATCCTCACAACCAGTCAATGAGAGAGATGTTGTTCCTATTATATCAAAGATGAATCCCAGGATCAGAGAAGGTGGGTCTTGAGTCATTTCTTCTTCCGTGGAGAACTTTAGTGAGCTTCTGCATCCAAAGAAACTTTGGGGCTCCCCTCAACATCTACAAAGACTTCCCTTGGACTGGTCCATATAGATGGTATGTGCTTGGTTAGTCTTTGGTCTTATCTGCCATTCATTTGATTCTTTCTTCTTGGGTGGGCCAAGAAACATTCCACTGGTCCATTTCTTCTTGCAATTTAAGGTTAAGGGGAAGCCAGACAAAAAAGCAATATTAATTACAACAGTATTTGAACAGTATTTCATTGGGACTATTTGGCAAAATATTTTTCTGAGACTGAGGGGAAAGTTTGGACAAATTGGAGAGGAGAAAGGATTGTTCCCTGGAAGAGGTATTCCTTGAATTGAATTTTGATGAATGAATTCAAAAAAGTAATATAGTGGAGAAATCTTGAGTGTATCTTGTCTGTCTAACCTTTCCCAGAGCCTGTGATAAGACATATCAGAGGGCCTACACTTAGGCCTAACCCTGAAACTCTGTTACTCCATAGGATTTCAGGAGTCCAAGGATAATTCCTCCCTCATCTGCTTGCTTTTCCCCAGATATTATAAAAATTTGGTTACTTTCTGTGATGGGATAATGTGCCCTGCTTGCAACATTATGTTTCTTTGTAAAGTGCAGCTAAGATGAAAGTGAAGTATTTCTTATGTTTCCATAAAACTCTGGAAAAATAAAGACAGATGAGAAAGACCTGCATGCTACAAAAAAACCCCAAAACAAAAAAACAAAACCCTAGCATAAGAACATCCTTTGATTATGAAAATAAACAGTATTCCTACCTCTTTAAGATGCAAATTGTGTCTGTGATAAAAACAATAAAACTTAAGAAGCCATTATGAAAGAAATCAAAGAAAGAACTGTGTGACTGACTTGTATATGGAAAAGACACATGATGTTAAATTTAGTGAATGCAAAGAAAAGGACTTGAATTTCAACTGGATTGGTTTCTTAATGTAAGTAAAATAAGCGATTGTATTAGTCATGGTTCTCCAGAGCAAAAGAATCAATAGGAAATGTGGTTTATTTAAGGAATTAGCTGAAGTGATTGTGGAGGCTGACAGATCCTAAGATTTTCAGTCAACAAGCTGGCGATCTAGCAAGATGATGGTTAATGTTCCACTCTAACCCAAAGGCTTTAGAACTAGGATCACTGATGGTGTAGTTTTAGTCCAAAGACAGGTAGGCTCAAGACCCAGGAAAAGTCAACATTTCAGTTCCAGTCTAAAGGAAGGGAAAAATCGATGTCTGGTTCAGCAGCAGTCAGGTAGGAGGTTCTCTCTTACTTGAGGGAGGATCAGCTATTATATTATATCACCTTCAACTGATTGGATGAGACTCACTCAGTTTAGAGAGGGTAATCTCTTTCACTCAGATTACTTATTAAAGTCCTAATCTCATCCAGAAACATGCTCACAGTTGTGATTTAAATAAAGTTTGACCAAATATCTGTCCTCCCAACAGACTAGTCAAGTTGACAAATAAAAAGTAAGCATCACAGGAATGGTGCTGCATGTTAAGTGAAAAAGAAATTTGCTCAAACAACAAAAACTTTTCATTGCAAGGAAGTTAACAAAGAAATTTCTTGAAGGCAAAAGAAAGAACAGGCCTTAAACAGAAATAAGCACTTGCAAATATAATACCTACAAGTTCCATTGTTCAGTATGTTGTAAAATGGCTTAGTGTTACAGGGCAAGTTATATGAAAAAACTAACTTATTTCTGGTATTTTTCATTGCAGCCAATATGAGAACAAATAGCTAAAAGCTATTTGTGTTGCCAAAAATTTTGATATGACTAATGACTGATGGAAATGGTGCTGCAAAAAGGCACAACATTATGAAGTGGCTTATTTTTTGTGTGTAGGGAGAAGAGATTTGAACATTTTAAGTGGACGAGTCAAAATTGGTAACCATGACTACAGATGGGATTCCTGCTGGGGCCAATATTCACATTTCACATCAGATGTATGAAACAGAAGCACAATATGACAAGATTTTGTCAAGACATAAAATTTAAACCAATTTATTGTACCACTGACCAGAAACCACTTTGAATTCTAAATTTAAAAACCATGCAAGTAATAGCTAAGGCATTAACCATGCCCCACACACTTCATGCTCCAAATAGCTATAGAGGATGCTGAGGAAAATTTGAACTGTTGGAAAGAAATTTACTTATAAATGTCCTCAAGGATAAAATCTTTATCTCAGCTTACTAGTGAAGATTGGATCAAATATTTGTTTTTTGTTGATGATATATAACCTCTTTAAATACTCCAAATACTCATCCAAAAAAGCATTTAAACTGATTTGTCCATTTACAGCAAAATTTTACTTGGGAAACTCACGTGTCTAGGAATATCCTAGCTCAGTTTTTGCACTGTAACTGGTTTCCAGATATGAAAATTATGGACTGAATTCATACTGTAACATCAAATTATAGAGCTGAACACTATCGACCCAAACTGACTTGATTTAAACTTTGAAGTTAAGATTAAATTGCTTAATTTGCTTTTTAAATTACTACTTTTAGTGTGAATGAAAATTACAAAGAGAAAATTTGAACTTTGGTGCATAAAAATAATATTGGAAAACTAGAATTTTACAAATAGCTTGCTTGTAATTAGCCTAAATTGGGGGTTAGAAAACTATGGCCTATGGCCAAATCCTATCTTCCATCTGTTTTTCTATGCCCTTCAGGCCAAGAATCATTCTTACATTTTCAAATGGTTGAAAAAAAGGTTTTAATGTGTTGTTTAACAAATTATACCAATCATGAACTTATTCATTCTCATGGCCTTAACCATTATCAATTCAATGAATTTTTGTCAGCTTACATACAGAAGGAGCAGCCATGCATTACTAATAGAAGCTGACCATCCTGATTCACCTTAATGTAAAGGAGTTCAATGACAGCAGACATAGTTTTCTTGTGATTTTTTGAGCTCAGCATGAAGATTGAATTTTTTTTTCAGAATGAGAAGAACCATACTCAACTATTATTCTCAAACACTAAATGGCTTTAGAAATACATTTTGTTGAAGACTTGATAATGTTGCATAATATAGGCAACATAAAATTACAAGACAAAACAATACATACTTTTTAAACTTATACTGTGATAGTCATTTCAATGAAAACTAAGTTGTTTGAACCACAATAATGTCCACATATGCTTCTTGTGCTGTTAAAGTTGAAACAAGAAGTGAGATTTTTCATTACTACAGAAAGTTACAAAGAATATATTTTCTAAGCTAAAACAATAGTTCCAGTAATGTTTTTTGGACCTTGACTTAAGTGCTAAAAATTTTCCATAGTCCAAAATCCATGTAATTGTGCAATTGAGGAGTTTACACCTACCTTACATTAGGAGTGACTAGTTGTCAATATAATGCACATTAAGTTGCAAATATCAAGAGAAGACTCTAATAAAATTTTATAAATATCTTCTAAATTACAAAGATTTTCAATTAAAATCATATGCTTCATTTCAGTGAAAATAAAGAACTAAAATATTTTGTTTCTCTGAGATAGGAAAATAAGGCCCAACTCTTCTCTTTTTCTTTGGCAGAGGGACCATGATCACAATGACAGCCATCAGGCCCTACCCCCTTGCTGTCTCGAGGATGAACTAGGATAACTATCACCAGCATCTTCTTGCCATCTCTGGTTGCCGCCACAATGGCTGGTTCCTTCAGCCTTGACAGGAGCAGCAGCCCAGCTGATAGCTGTGATACCCCATGGCTAAAGCCATTCAGGTGTTGCTGCCGCCTCCTTGAAGAGCAGACGTAGGAGTACACCTGACAGGGCAAAGATGGGGACGGACTTAGACCGCACTTATTACCCAAATTCTCAAACCCCAGAGGGCCAAGATCAACATTGCTACCACTCCTGGAAACCCCTTGAAAGCAGCAACAGTTAAAACTTCAGCCCTGGCAGTGTGCAGAAAAGCAGAGGTGTCAATCAAGCATTGCCTTTCCTGCACCTTGACTGCTCCTACATGCCCCACTGCCATGAGGGAGATGTTTGCTTTGTTTGTAGTATGCTGCTTCAGACTGATCCCAGATGGCCATGCAGCCATTCTATATGACTCCACCCTGTAACCTCCAGATGTCATCCCCCTTGTGCCATTACACTGAAAGTCTCAAAATAGGTGTGTGAGATGTGGAAGACTGTAAATGCATGGCTACTCCTATATATAAGCAGCATTCTGTCGTTCTACTTCGGTCATTCGAGGAAGGCTCTCTCCTGTGCATATCTCACTGTGCAGCAGCACAGGTCCTAATAAAGCCTTAGTCTGGTGATCTTACTGCCTACTCTTTGCTTTTATCTCAGGTAGAATGGGCTGTACTATGAAAGAGTTAGGAATACTAAGACCTATTAATCTTGAGCACACTTGGCAAGTGGAGACCACTTGCCAACAACTATGGAGACCTACAGAGACCTATGGGGACCTGTACAGGATCCTGAGTGAGGTACCTGGAGCTCCAGAAACCCACCAAGGGGCCTACAAGCTCCAGCTACTGAGTGGGATGGCTAGAAACTACTAAGAACTGTGACACTTAAGACGTAAAAGGCACTGGGATTCAAAGCTTGAAGCTGTAACACTAAGGGCTGAGAGCTTCTGACACTCAAACCCTGGAGCCACTAACATCAAGGAAGCTATACTTGCCATTTTGAGATTTCTGTCCAAGTTGAGCAACAATCTTCAGTTGGTTCATAATATCTTGAAACCTGATACAGGGGACCCTCCCCACATTATAGGGTCTTGAAGAAAAGGCAAACAGAGGTGATAATTGTCAGCAGGCTCAAGAACCAGCCCATGTCTGATTTCATCTTATTGTGTCTCCAAGATTCTATGCTAGTCAGTGATATGTCCTCACAAAAGCAATGAAGAAGTTGTCAGAGGTGATCAGAGTCAACCGTTTCTGAATTCCAAAAATTAACCAAAAGCCCTTAGGAATCAGTCGAATATTTTATCAAGAAAAATCAGTGGAACCTTGGTAAGAATAGGAAGCCCTGTAGCATTTTAATTTACCCTGGTCCTTTACCTTGGTAGTGGGCCCTAGAAAAAAACAATCTGTATTAGGGTTCACTAGAGGAAAAGATTTAACATAAAATAAGTATAAGATTTTACAAAGGATCTACTAGGTAGGCTTACAGTGGCCACTTGTGAAATAAGAGGTAGAAGAATGAAAAATGGCTGTCTGCATACTGGGGGGGTCCAAGGATTCAGTCAAAGATTGAAGGCCTGGATCTCACTGCAGAGTCACCAGTGCAATCTGTGTTGGAAAGCCAAAGGGTGTGCACTGGAAGGATAAAGAATCTGCGCTGGAAGCCTGAAGGTACTGGAAATGAATGTCCAAAGGCAATGTTGAAGACTGGAGCTCCTTCAAAATAAAAAAAAAGGAATGACTTTCTTCTGTCCCTTTTTATTTTGTCCAGGCTACAAGCCAGTTAGTTGGTGCCACCCATATCTGGAATGTGTCTTTCCTCGTTGTGGCCTGTCAGTCATCCACAGACACATTCAGAGCTTTACTAATCTTCTAGGAAGTTCTTACTCAAGTCATTTTGACATATCACAATTAATAATTATACCACCTATATTCCCAGCTCATGTACTGGTACCAGAGGGAACAGAATGGACCTCATTTATAATGACTTGTGATTGTAACTCATCCAGTGACTTATTGAGGAGTCAACTAAAGGGTTTGCCTTTATTTTTCCTAAGCCATGACGCTGACAGTGCTGAGATGGTTATGCAGGAGGCATTTGTGGGAAATATTTGCAATCACCGATACCTGGAGCAAAGAATAGTTTGGATAAACAATAGATTAACAAAAAGCTTAGGAAAAAAAACGCAGAAAAAAAGACTTTGAAATGATTTAACATATTCTTGGGAATATAGAAAGCTGTGCATATGCACAGCAAAGACCCAAGAAGGCCCAAAGCACTCATCTTTGGCTGACCTTTAGGTGCTGACTAAGTAGGAAGTGAAAGCTAAGGCAAATATGTAAACAGTCTGGCTGAAATTTAAAGCTATGAGTCAACACACTAACAGAACCTACTGTAAAGACTGGATCTAATTCTGCAAACTCTTGGTTCTAGCCACTTTGTAAACTCTGGAAAATCAATAGCTGACCATTAAACTAATGGCCACACATAACAAAGCATACAGATTTTATAAAATTAGCTCAGAATAATAACAAAATAAATGACAGCAACTATAGTAGTAACAACAAAAGAGGGGAGAGAATCTGATTTTTAAAGTTGCCACATTCTAATATCCAAACTATCCATCTTTCACCAAAAATATGAGGTACACAAAAAAAGAATATCACTAAACAGATAGAAATTAGAAAAAGGAACCAAACAGAAATTCTGGAGCAAGAGAGTATACCTGAAATTAAAAAAAAATCATTAAAGGGGTTCACCAACAGAAATGAAAAGGCAGAACTGAGTAAACATTAAAATAGGTCAATTGACATATACTGGCCTAAGAGAAAAAAGAAAAAAAAATGACATAATCTAAGAAACTAGAGAGATATCATCAAATGTACCAACATATACATAATGGAAATATCAAAATAAGAAGGAGAGAAAAGGACAAGAATATCTGGAAAAGTGGCCAAAAGCTTCTCATGTTTGATTTAAAAAAATGAGTCTATGCATCTAAACTGCTCAAAAAACTCCAAGCTATACTAAGACAGATTTCAAAAGTCAAAAGCAAGAGAATCTTGAAAGCAGTAAGAGGAAAATGACTCATCATATACAAGTGGCTTTCTATAAGATTAACAGCTGGATTATGATTAAAAACCACTAAGGATCTATAAAAAATGAACACAGATAAAGATGACTATATAAATAATTAAAAATGAAATACCAATATATTTCTTTTTCATGTTTTCTTTTAAAATGTTTTAAAATGTAACTGTATTAAAAAAGAATTATGAAAGAATGCTGTGACAAATTACATAATCTACTTGAAACTGATTGAAGAACAAAGTCTGAGTAGATTTATGACAAGTGAATAAATTAGTAATTGAAGAAGTCTTCATACCCCAAAAGAATAAATAAAATAATAACAACAAAACAAGGACCAGATACTGGTTTTATTAGTGAATTTTATCAAAGGTTTAAAGAATTCACACCAACTTTTGTAAGTTCTACCAAAGAATAGAAGAGGATGGAACACATTCATTAGGCCAGCATTGCCATGGTAGCAATGTCAGACAAAGTCTTCACAAAGAAACTAATATCCATTACAAAAATAGATGTCAAAATAATAAATGCTAACCAACCACATTAAACAACATATTAAAACAAAGCATCGTGCACCATGAGCAAGTGAGATTTACTCTAGGAATGCAAAAGTGATACAAAATAAAAACCCTCAATGAATAGAATATATTACATTAATAGGAGGAAGAAAAAAATCCACAAGATAATCTCAATTGAGATGAAAAGAAATTGTCAAAATCTGAACTCTTTCATAATGAAACATTTAGCAAAATAGGAATACAAAGCAACTTTCTTGACTTGATAAAGAGCACTTATGAAAAATCCACAAATACCATTATATTGAATGTAAATGACTGATACTTCTCCCCTAATATCAAGAAAAAGACAAAGATGGTCACTTTTTGCCATTGGTATCCAACATTATACTAGAATTTTTTAGCAAGATCAATCAGGCAAGAAGAAATAAAAAACATCCTGATTCAAATTAGAAAGTACAATTATGCCTATTCACAGATGATTTTACTTCATATTTGGAAAACATTTGAGAATCCACATACAAAACTAACAGCGTTAATGAGTTCAACAAAGTTGTAGTATCATATATGTAGTTTAAAATGACCCCCCAAAGTTCCATGTGCTCAGAGATGAGGATTTGGGGGTTGTAATTAGATCATAGTGCCCCAGTGATTTAATGAATGTGCTATTAGGAAATGGGTGTCCTGGTCACAGGAGGTAGGTCACTGTGTTGGGGAGTGAAATGGAGGGGTGTATTTCTGTTCCTGCCTCTTTTCTTCTCTCTCTGCTTCATGGCTGTCATGGGGTGAATAGCTTTCCTCCACTAAGCCTTCCCACCATGTCATTTATGCCTTGGATCTAGCCAATCTTGGAATAAACTCTTGGAAAGGATTCACCAAAATAAAACTTCTCTTCCTTTAAGTTGCAGATGTTGGGAATTTTGTCTGTGATGGGATAGTGACTAATACAGAAAATTAGTGCCAGGAGGGGGGGTCACTGCTGTGACTGTACCTGATCAGGTGGTTTAGAAGCCTTTATAACTACTTTACAGAAATTTTTTATGAACTCTGCTTTAACCACTTAACAGTTTACCCCAAGCATTACTTGAGTGGCATGTTTGTTTACATACTATCCTGAGGATCACTCAAGTGTCATTTCAACCAGTCGATTCTTATTTGCATGAGATACACTCATGCATTGGTTTACTTTATATTGACTACTTTTTGTATTCTTTTTAATTTAGAACATTGTATTTGCCTTTGATGTTTGTTTCTAGTAAAATCTAATAAGTTCTGAGTTTTTCTTAGTAATTAGTGTTTATTTGTAAAAAATAACCTATAATTTTCTGCTACAGTCTATAAAAATTCTTATCATAAGTACATTAGATAAAATTTTTATATTTCTCCATAACTTAGTGATATTCTTTTACAGTACAAATGGACACATTTGGGACACTGAGGCTGACTAGGAAGGAAGTGCCAAAAGATTTGCAAAAGAAAAAACTGAAAAAGGAAGAAATGTTAGTGTATCAGAGAAGAAAAGTGTGTTGTGAAATGGAAAGACAAAAAAGACATCTCCTTATTTTCAACTATTCATAATACAGAAATGATAGAATTCGAAAGAAGAATAAGACTAAAAGAATTCCAATAGTTGTCAATGATTATAATAATTTTATGGGTGGTGTTGACAGAGTTGATCAACATCTAACAAGCTATCCTGTAATCAAAAAGCAAGGAAAAAATATCATTATAAAATGTTTATGTACCTTCTGGACCAAACAATACGAAACTCATTTGTTATGTATTCAAAACAAGAGGATTCCAAAAGTAATTTGCAACTTAGATTAGGTCTAATAGACCAAACAATTTAAAAATATGGGATAGTGAAATGCCAACCTTAAGTCCACCATTGACATCTTCACCATTATGTTTAGTGGGTAGTTTTTTAACTGAAATTATACATCCCCAGAAAAATGGAAAAGCCAACACGACAGTGTAAAGTGTGTTGTTCAAAAACAATAATACAAAAATTCGGAAAGAGACTAGATACTACTGTTCAGATTGTAATGTTGCATGGTGTATTGAATGTTTTAAAATATACCATACACAGAAAAATTATTGAATACATTTGATAAAATTGTTATTTTTATATTTCATATTATCTTATTAAAAAATAACAAAAATGCAATTTTTGGTCATCCTGTATTTAAATAATTGGACCAGTAAGTGGTTAAATCAATGCCCTATGACATTGTTGATTCTCCCTGTTTCATTCTCTCCATCGACCCTGAATAGGGAAGGCATTTGAAGATTTGTTTAGTCATTGTTTTGCTTATCACAATAGCATGTTCCACATTTATTGTCAAAATAATGGTGGACTGGGGTGGGTGATGGTAGCTTTGTGGGAGAAGGGGTCAGGAATGCTAATCATCTTGCAAGGTATAGGGATGTCTTTATCCAAATGTTCTGCCAGGAGTTTGTGTAGAGGAAAAGCTGTTTATCATTATCAGGGCCTAGAATATAACTTTGTTTTACATATAAATACACAGGATTTAAAAAATAATTTTAACATGCACAGAATTTTCTAGGAGTGTAACTATTGAATTAATACAGGGAAAACTACTTTGCTTTGTTTGGAACTGTAAGCATTGGTTAGAAATAGGAGAATTCTATGGCCAGGGATTTAGCTCAGTGGCACTGTGCCTGCCTTGCAAGCATAAGGTCCTGAGTTCTATCCTTGGTACCGCAAAAAAAAAAAAAAAAAAAAAAAAGAAATAAGAGAACTCTAATAAGAGCTGTTGGCAATTTCAGAGAATCATCACTGTGGCAACACTGCTCATATTGTTTGAATTGACTATACAGCATATCTATGTATTGTCACATATACAGCAGTCACATTCACAGTGATCCCTATGTGTGTATATATATATATATATATCACAATTAATATGTATTATTCTGAGGAGTTTAAGTAGGTATATAAAATATGTGAGCATATATGTATATAGATGTATACTTATCCCTTCAAAATAGTACATATTGATTAGAAGTATGGACAATTTTTAGTTAACATAAATCTAAACATTTATGAAAATTAGATAAAAGCAACTAACATTTTGATACAAGCTCCCACATACTTAAATTCATACTTATTTATTATTTATTTTTGATTCAAAATAGTAAAGGGAATATTACAAAATATTTCATTTAAAAGGAGCTTGGGAAAAAAACTTGGGCTCTTGTAAGTTAAAAATCATTATCTTTTATATAAGATCCATCATGTAAAAAATGTAACCATTTTAATACGTATTTGTATTTCTTTACAATAGTCTTTGGTTATAAAAATGAATAAAACTAAATATTTTTCCAGTTGAAGATTCAAAGCAAAATTCTGTATACAGTAATGCAAAATAATAATGATGATGATGATAACAAAATAACCTCTGCCCTTCTTTTGGTTCAGGATAAAAAAAGTATCAAATTTCCAGTCTAAAGCAAGTAAATGCTGAATTGTTTTTAAAAACTTAACTACTTTATTTCTCACATTGTGCATTTTCAGCTTAATATGTGGCCTACAGCATGGCTTCTCAACTGTAGCATTACTGATGTTTTGGAACAGATAGCACCGTTGTGGGGTTTGTCATGTCCATGTAATATGTTTTGCAGCATCTGACTCCTCTACCCACCAAATGTCAGTAGTATTCCTCCAGTTGTGACACTAGTAGGTGTTTCTAACATTACTAAATGTAAGCTGGAGGGCAAAATCTCAGAGTAGTAAAATTAAAGTATACATGTGAGGTAATTGTAGGGGTAGTGTATTAGTGATATTTCCCCCCTTCCCTCTCCTCCCCTCCCCTCATCTTTTTCTGAGGGATGTTTCAGAAAGGCACATGGGAAGGAAAAGGAATGATTTTCTGACTATAGCAAATTTATGGTTTAGCTTTCTTCTGGTACTAGGAACCTTCAGGAAGTGGGTAAGCTTATTGGGGAATGTTCCTGGAAAGATAAAGCCTTAAACCTCAGTGTCCAGCTTCAGTCAAGGTTCCCATGCATCTGATAGGCTGAGGAGCTGAGGTGTTGCTCTGTGAGGCTATGCTGGATTTGACACCAATGAGGAACAGAATAACATCCTGGAATATCCTGCTTTGGGTATGACTCCAGGTTCATCAGGCAGCCTAGGGGTTGAGGTAGAGGCACAGGAAACCACATTAATGACTGGAGTGGTATTTCCATCAGATAAATAGGATGAGGGCTCAGGGTCATATTTAATTTGATTTTAGAAAAATAATCAGATACTTCTTGCTCAGAGTAAAATTCACACCTACCTTGCATGGTGCACAGGTTTCTTTATGATCTGTCTCAACAGGTCTACCATTTTCCAATGCATTTTACACCATCCAGATATGATGAACCTTCCATGTGTTTATAGTACTTGTGGGCATCTCACTCTTTTCTTCCAGACTTCAGATGAACTTTCTGCATGTGTTGAAATGTTAGCTCTGTGAATTCTTTGTCTCTCCAGGCACAACTAATGTCTCTTTCCTCTGGGCTTGGTTATCTTTGGTTTATACCTATATTGAGAGGCTTTTCATATTGCATGGTAATTATTTACTTGTCTGTCTCTTCCACCTGGCAGGGAATATCTCCAGAGCTGAGAACTTGCCGTATTTGTCCACCCCTCCCACTTAGCACAAGGCCTATTACCATGCAGCAGGTACATGCTTATTGAATGACCGAAAGAATAGAATAGATCAGGTATAGTTTTGCCTGAAAACAGGGACAGAATTGTGTGAGTGTGCCTGTGTGTGTTGGGGATAGAATATACAGCCTTGTGCATGCTAAGCACAAAATCTATCACTGAGCTACACCCCTAGCCTGGCAATTTTGCATTCAAATATTATTTTGAAGAATATAGGAGGGTTCTCAAATCCTAAAAGGGTTGGAAAATGTAGAATAAGATGTAATAATCCTTCAATGAAAGCCTTTATTCTTGCTATTTTGATTCTCTTTAAATATCAATGTCTCTTTAGTTTCTGCCCCAATTACTGGTACCCTTTTGAGTAAAACTACTCCAAATGTGGTTCACTCTCTGAATTGCCATTTTCTCTCTTTTTGTCCCTTGAATCCATTCCAACCAGCTTTTACCCCCATCATTCCATTGAAATAGTTCATTTTTTTCTTTTCCTTGAAACATATTCTTCCCTTGATTTTAGGCACTCAATTTTCCTCAGTTCTCTTCACTCACTGGCCTCTCCTTAGTTTTTGCTGGTGTCTCTCTCTCTCCCTGACCTCAGGATATTGGAGCAACACAGAGTTGAATCCTCAGGCCGCTTGTCTATCTTTACTTTCTCTTGAGAGATCTTTACTTGAAGTTGTATCTGCCTCCCCGACATCTGCACTTGAATATTCTATAGAATCTAAAACTGAATGTGTCCTTTTTAAAAAAAGAACTCCTGGGCCGGGGATTTAGCTCAGTGGTTCCGACGCCTGTCTCACAAGCGCAAGGTCCCAAGTTCAATCCCTGGTACAAAAACAAAAAACAAAAAACCCCTAAAACAATACATGGTCTGCATTTGATATTCAATAATTAATGTTAACTCAATCAATAAGAGATTGCTACTTTTATCTACCTTCTTTTCATTGAGAAACTGAATTTTTCTATTCATTAGAAGATTTAGATTTGGACCATGGAGGTGACAATGTCCAGCTGTTCCTTGACAAAATCTTTCCATAGAAATTCCTTTTGTAAAATTCCATTGCTAATTAGATTCTCCACTAGAGGGTGTACGTGCCTCGCTTGCATTTCAAAAACAGTCCTGGTTTTAAAAAATTGAATAATTAATAAATAAAATAAATAGTACTCTTGAATGTATCTGTTCTCTTATTTATTATTCATCTTGTTTGGAGGAAATTTTTTAAAGATTACACTTAATTTGTAAAGAATGAAAATCTTCCAAATAGAAGAAAACATAAAAGTAACTCACAATGTAGGCAGGGACATTATTTTAAAATACAAATGACTCTTGGTTACAAGCGTTATTCTATACCTACTTCATTTTGAATATTTCATGAAAAATATTTATTGAACATCTAGTATGAACAGGAATGAGAAAATATCCATGTTTTTGGGGAATTCACAGTCTAATGGGAAAGACAGTTGTGAAAATATAAAGAAAGCATAATGTAATAATACTACAATAAATATATGAAAAAAGTGCTTTAAAAGGCTACAAAATGTGAGACTAGCTATCGTGATGGGGATTGTCACAGAGGACATTTTCGTGTCCCAAGCTAACTGCTTTTATCCCAAATGGACAGCCAAAATATCTCTGCTGACTGATTTAAGTCCTTGTCCCTTGATGTGTGTTTTCATCTGTGCCCCACTTGTAGCCACAGGGTGGTATTTGGATATTTATGTACAATAATCTTAGTGCAAGTTGAGCATCCCTAATCTCAAACTCTGAAGCACAAAATGTAACAAAATCTGAAACTTTTTGAGTGCCACCATGATGTCACAGGTGGAAAAATTCCATACTTGACCTTATGCAACAGGTCTCAAAATACAGGTGCAATAAAAATACTGTATACAATTACTTTTAGGGTTTGTGTATAAGGTATATCTATATAAAACTTAAATGAAATTCATGTTTAGACTTAGGTCCCATCCCTAAGATATCTCATTATTTATGAAAAGGTCAATCTGGGAAAATCTGAAATACAAAAGGGATTATCCATCTCAGAACCTATCACAGTGCCTATTTATATGTAGCTTGCACATGTTTACTGAATGCCTGAAAAAATAAGTCAGGTATAGTTTCTCATTATGTATATGGAAATATTCCAAAATCTGGAAAAATCTGAAATTGTAAACATTTTCAGTTCCAGACATTTTGAATTACAGGAAACTCAATTCATTGAACATCCACTTAGGCATTCTAGCTTTTCAAGTCTCTTTTCATACATTCTCTCATTCTTCCATTGTCCATATAAGGTCCAGGCTTCACTTTTTACAGAACAATCACCTTTATTATATTATCCCTGGTGATAGCCGAATGTATTTCTTAAAAGTTGCTAGATTTTTAATTTATAAGCTGTCATAATGCATAAACATAGCTATTGAAAATCTTGGCCTCTGCAGCATTACCTTACTTATGTTGATGTATAATGTTACATCCATTCAGTGAGAGAATGATGTAAAAAAGTGAGAGACTGAAAAAATCTGGAGAAGTGAGAGTAGGTCGTCTGCTGCCTTGGGCATGGCAAGTTATAGGAACCTGCGCAGGGATGACCTCAGCACGCTTGACTAACCCAGAAGTTGCCAGTAAACCCTCTGGGCAGAGGAAGCTTTATTTCACTTGTGTTCTTTAAGTAAATGTAATTGCCAGAGTGTGCTACTTTATGGGAAAATAAACTCGCTTCTGTCCTGTGGATGGGCATGTGAGGGTTTGCATAGATATCATGAAGCTATGCATTTAGATGAGCTAGATGAGTACCTAGAAGGAAGAAGGGCTTATAAAAAGATGATAATTCATGTTGTAGGACTCTGCTGTTCTTCTTTACTCCCCAGAGCAGTTTTTGGAACAGGAGATTGCCAGTTGGAAACATCAGAAAGCTGTATTCTCAGGTACCCTTACAGGCAATTTTATGAGAAAGCTGTTATAGGCAAATGAGGTTCTAGATGAGAATTGGTAGTTTTTAAGACAGTTTTCTTAATGAAAGAAGTAAAAAGAATAAAAACTGAAGATATGATTTGATTTAGATGCCAACACTTCACTTACTATTTGCAGTATAACTGCCAAAGAATAGGGAGGCAAGGGGAGGAGTAAAGGAAGCAGCACCTTGATACAGATTTTAAAACACCAGGAAACTAAGGGCAAAATGAACAGCAAATTTCACTTTGAAAATGAATGTTTTGATATTTTATGAATATTTTGTGATGATTTATCTTTAGTTTTTCTTTGTGAGAAAAGCACGGAAAAATATATGTGAAATATTAGCATTTTTATGAGGATACAATTATTTGTTAGGGAAGGCTAGAGGAAAACAGAAAGAATTCCAGATTGGTCTGTCAGGATTTCAGAATAATACAATGATAGATGAAATTTAAAGTCAACAATAAGCAAAGTAATGCTGCAGAAGCCAAGATTTTCAATAATTATGTTTATGCATTGTGACAGCTTATAAATTAAAAACCTAGCAACTTTTAAGAAATGCACTCAGCCATCACCAGGGGTAATACAACAGAGGTGATTGTTTATAGAACAAAGGGAAGTAAGTCTGGACCTGATGTTATATGGGCAATGGGAGAGAAAGTAATTTTGAAAATAGTATTTAATGATTATTATTTGGTGCATTTATATGTCACAAAATTTAAAAGTTGCTATGGACTAAACATTTTTTTCTCTCCAAATTTGTAAGTTGAAATCCTAATGCCCAGTGGAATGATGTTAGGTGAGGCCATTAGAGGTGATTAGGTCATGAAGGCAGAACTCTCATGAATGGGATTAGTGCCTTCACACAAGAGTTTCAAGAGCGCTCTCTCACTCTCTCCTGCTTTGTGAGGACACCGTAAGATGGCTGTCTATGAGCTAGAATACTGGGCCTCACTAGACACTGAAACTGCTAGTCCCTTGACCTTTGCTTTCTCAGCCACAAGATATGAGAAATACACGTTTGTTGTTAAACTACCTAGTTTACGGTATTTTTGTTATAGCAGCCCTAATGGATTAGGACAAAGGAAAAACAAGAACCAGAGCTACTGTGAAATTATACATGGGCTAAATGTTGGTAAGAATGTGAGTGGGGAATTATACTGACTATGAATTCAAATAAAAATAGAACTTTACTTCAAAATCTGTGTAATCCACTAATGTGGAATATTATTTAAAAGAGTCAAGATACGCACTCAAGGGAAAAAATATTAAAAGTCAATTAGGTAAAACTGAAAATTGGCCCTAAAAGTTAAAAAAGAAAAGTCAAAGGTGTCTTGAGAAATGTACCACTTTAAAGAACTTTTAGGAGGTCTTATGACAATTTTAAACCTCAAAAGCAAAAATTGAGACATTTGATCTTGCCACATATGATCGTGGACAAATTTAAATTTTGGAACCCAGCTTTTACTTCGTCTTTTATATAGAAGGGGAACAAATGGCTTCTTAGATGCGCTTCAGCTACAAATTATTTTTCTTTTACTTGATATTACTGTGCTACCATAATGTTGAAGAAACTTCATCTGTTCTCTGAAGTATTAAATAATATGGCTTGCGTTGTAGCTAGACATTATCTTCTATTCTTTCTCTGACTCAATGAATTGCTTTGTTCATCCCAGGCACAGGGGACCCCCTGAATTGTTGGTCACAGTGAAGGAGCTATGAACATTACCCTGCCATTTAGGGGAAATTTTTTTCTCTTAAATTTTTTTTTTTCAGTGTATAGGGGAAAGAATATAGGCACAGTAATCAGAAAAGCCTGAATTCGAAACATAATTAATGCTTACCAGTTGATTGCAATAACAACTCTGTTTCCTTATCTGCAAAAACAGGGTTACTTTCCACTTTGAAGAATGAGATTATTCAGCACTCAGATCAATACATTTTGAGATATTTGTTCCTTTTTTTCTTATTTATAATCCACCAGGGCCTAACTAGAAAAGAAAACAGATTTGATTATTTTTGGATTCTTAAACCAAAGAAATCAATGCTGGCTTCAATAGAATCTTTAAACAAAACGGAATGAAGCAAATCTCACAAATAATAAAAACAGCCACAGTGACAGGGTTTGAATACCAAAGGGGATCTTAGGCAATAGGTATTAAATCAACATACAGCTCCAGGATTCTTCTGCAGAACATTATAAATGGTCATTTCTTTGCTTGTATACAAGATTTCCAGAATGTCGTGGGAAAAATGAACTCTCATTTTAATATATTAGGCTTTGAAGATTGAATATAAATAAAGGCAGCCAGGCTTTCTTTTCAGATCTGAGAGGTCTGTCTCTAGATGCCTGGAAGGTTAGTTAGAAAGGGTTTAACTCCTCATGCGGGCCGTGGTCAGAGCCCCCAGCTCCTTCTTGGTGCCAGGATCTTAAGGTTTCCCTCTCTCCTTTTCCTGTCTTCTTTTTCATCTGAGCTCCTACTCCACTCCAGTTGACTGGTTCGCCTTTCCTATCTTCGCTTCCTCCCATAAGTGCTTAAAATGGGAAAGGGAAGAATCTGTTTCCTCCTTTAGTTCTGAAAAGGGTTTTTTAATTACAAAAAAAAAAGGGAAAGAATGAAAGAAAAAAAATCCCCCAGTAAGGTTCTTCACTTCGCAATGAGTCCGAACGTCCGCTGACCCCCAGGTCCTTTCGAAAGAAAAGAGCCCCCATCAAATCATTTGCTACTGGGAGGAGGCTGGTGACTGCCCTGTGGGAGGGGGTCTGAGTCTCCTGCGGCAAGGCGAGGTCCCTGGGCGAGGAGCCTGGCCGGGATCCTGGGAGGCGCGCGCAGCGCCACCCCCCGCGCAGTGGGGAGGCGCGGGAGCGGCTGCGGTGCTGCCCAGCCGGGAAAGCCCGTCCCAGGGGCGCTGGCAGCGGCGGCGGCGGCAACGGCGGCAGCGGGGGGGACGCTACACAACTGCCGCAGGGGAGCGGCGGCGGCGGCGGCGGCGGCGGCGGGCGCGAGGGGCGGGGCGGACTCCGCAACTTCTGCGGCTGCCGCCGCGCGCTCCTGGCCGCCCCGCTGCGGGCTGCGGCGCGCCCGGCCGAGGCCCATCCGCGAGCCCGCGCGTCGCTGGCGTCCGTTTCCGTCGGGTGTCGCGGCGCCTCACTCAGGGCGTCCCCGCAGCGGCTGGGGGCCTGGGACGTGCGGGTCCGCGAGGCCGAGGCGGGCGCCCCCCAGCGGCCAGCGCGGGCCCCATGGCCGGGCCCCGCGGAGCGGAACCGGCGAGGTGAAGCCGGGGACTGGCGGCCGAGCGCGTGGCGGGGGCGCCGGCTCCATGGGCATCGGTGCACAGCGGCACGATGATGGACGTTAACAGCAGCGGCCGCCCGGACCTGTACGGGCACCTCCGCTCCATCCTCCTGCCTGAGCGCGGGCTGCCGGACCTGAGCCCCGACGGTGGCGCCGATCCGGTAGTCAGCTCCTGGACGCCGCACCTGCTGAACGGGGTCCCCGAGGTGACGGCTAGCCCCTCGCCCACCTGGGACGGGACCCCGGACAATGTCTCCGGTTGCGGAGAGCAAATCAACTACGGCAGAGCCGAGAAAGTTGTGATCGGCTCCATCCTGACGCTGATCACGCTGCTGACGATCGCGGGCAACTGCCTGGTGGTGATCTCCGTGTGCTTCGTCAAGAAGCTTCGCCAGCCCTCCAACTACCTGATCGTGTCCCTGGCGCTGGCCGACCTTTCGGTGGCCGTGGCGGTCATGCCCTTCGTCAGCGTCACGGACCTCATCGGGGGCAAGTGGATCTTTGGCCACTTCTTCTGCAACGTCTTCATCGCCATGGACGTCATGTGCTGCACGGCCTCGATCATGACACTGTGCGTGATCAGCATTGACAGGTAAGGGACGGGCCACCCCGTCCGGGTCTGGCCGGGGAGGTGCTGGGCGCTCAGCCTCGGAGCCCTTGCCTTCTCGGGAAGATCAAGGCTGGCTTCACACGGGATGAAGAGTAGAGCTTAAAATACAGTCCCACAAGCCACGATCCTACGACTTTAATGACAGATAGCCTATATACTTACACCTTTAAAAGAAAAACCGAAATGTTATTATCGTAGTGATAATTTTAAGACCAAAGTTAGAGTATTTTAAGCATTAGCAGTTCCACCAGGGGGTTCCTTGGCTTGGTTTTCAGAAGGAAGAGATTTGATGCTTAAAACTTTGACTTGGCAACCCTTGCTGTGAGCAGTGGAATCATTTCTTGCTTTAAGAAATCAGTTGAAAAAAAGCTACCTTGCTTCTGATTGTGGGAGCAACTCTCTACCAATGAAAGGACCTTGGATGGTTCCAGAAGTAGGGGTCTACCAGTCTTAAATATTTTACTCTTGTGATTGCTAATTCTGAATCCCGTTCTTGTGGAAGTCTGATTTCAGTGTTTGGCAACGCTGTCGCTTTCTTGCCAGCTCACTGGATCCTTACTCCTTGTCGAAAAGGTAGGTTCTAGTTTTTCTTCATCCTATCCATTGGGAACCTTCGCATGGGAACTCCCTCAATGGAATAATCAAAACAGGGATCCTAAGGGAAAATTGCAACTTTGGGTAGCATGTTGAACTAGGGAACCACCCAATTTCTTGAGACTCTAAGATTATAGGATTTTGAAATAAAGCTAGTCTTTGACCCTGGGAAATATGCAATTGAGAACCTGAAGTATGGTCTCAGTGCTCTTCAACCACAGAACAACTCTGACTCACTTGAAATATTAAACCATAATATTCACACCCAGAATTTTCTGGTGTTTTAAAACCAGCACAGATTAGTATCCTATGGGATTAATGATACAGATAAACAGTTGCTTATTTTCTTAGTCTGCTCATAAAACCTTTACATGTGTAGACCTTTCAACACAGGAAAAACAATTGATGCTTCCACATTTAAAATGACAGTGCCCCAAAGGATGGTCTAGCATGTACTGAGATTTTCCTTCATTTCCTCCTTGAAAACACTGCTATTTGTGGTCTGTTGATATGTAAAACATTCTGCTGTTTTACTGTTTGATCAGGGTTTATAATTACTAAATAAAGGGAAGATAGGAAAGGGAATATTTTCAAGAAGAAAAAAGAAATACATCATAGCTGTATTGAGTTAGAGCTTTAGATTTTAAAGAAATTGATCCTGCCATTTTATGTATCATAGCAGGAGCTTCTGACAGCAAACAAGGAATTATTTTAAGAATGGAGCATGAACTGCATATGTGAGAATATTGGCACCAAACTTGGCAGCTGAAGTTCTGAATTACTGTGGTTAAGAATGACAAAAACATATGCATTTACAGTCTGGCTGTGGCAACAGGAATTAGGAGAGTGCACTCAATGTACATAATAAGCATATACGTGAATTGTAAGCACAGACATCTGACTGCTCAGCCAACCAAAGCAGTGCTTCTTCATGAATGAAGTCCTTGTAAATGGAATTTAGTGTAATAAAACAACAATTTATGCTGAAATTTATATCTTTTCCTGTTTAATAACTGATAAATGAAAAATAAGCAACACATTGTGCTAAGCCGTTTCCTAGGGCAACCAGTGCTCTTGTTCTCCTGGGCACATTCAGGTCTGACTGAGGTTACCCTTTGAGTGCTGAACCTGAAGTAAAGGCATCTTCACTGAGTGTGCACATACGATTTCGCACTAACAAGAACGTCCTGAATACGGAGAAGAGGTTAATTCTTCTTGGCATGCGGTTCTGATTTCTTGCTTAACCATATTCTTACAATTGTAGCAAATTATGGTTATATAGGCATATAGATTCTTTCTCATTTTATCCAATGAGAATTGCCCCATGGTGACTTCTGCCTAAAAATAATTTTAGAAGATTAGCATATTATTTCTTTGCATAAAATGAAGAATTGATAAAATTGTAAGAATCAGATTGATTTTCTTCTAAGAACTTGAAAAATTTAAAAAGAGAAAAAGGAAAATGCATTTGATATCCACGGTGAATTATTTCTAAAGAAAATGTTTCCTTCAGTTCTAATGCAGAATATGCCAGATAATATAAAATGTGCTATTGATATAAAATGTGAAAAAATTTAATCTTCATTCCCTTATTCATTTTCCCTTGGGTACTTAATATAGGTTACAGTGTACTTTGTGCAGCACAATAAAACATGAATAATAATCTTGTTTTTGAGCTTATACTACTGTATTGCGAGAGTTTGCATGTCTGTGGGGCATTTAAAATGTTGGCCAAAATGAAACCTCAGATTTTTTTTCTTAAAAAAGCATCCCATAATACTGGGGCGCTTTCCTAGCCTTTTCTAATGCAAAGCCATATTGTTCTTCACAGGCTTAAAAACCCCACCTCCCACCCTTTTCATATAATGACTCATGTTCATCGAAAAAATGGTAACCATTGGATGGGAACTATTTATCTTTCCACCATTAACCAGTCTTTCTTGAATTGCACTCTTCTTTTTGTTTCTTTTCGGTTAAAAGCAAGGTGACATTGGTCCTAGCAGAGACCAAACCACCTGAAATTTATATTCCATCTTCTCACCTTTTCAAAAACTACCTGTATTGATTCCTCATCTCTGGTCTCTCTTCAGCTTTTCCTCTCTACTAGGTCAACCCCGAGCTTCTGTCTTGAAGAAACCTTTCTTTGGCTTTACTTCTTTCTCTAGTTACTGCTCTACTCACAATTAAGCTTCTTCAAGGTCTGTATGCACAATCTGTCTTTCCTTTCTTACTCCTCAGTAGATGCGTTTGGCAGTCACCAGGCCTACTGGAAAATTCGAACTGGCCTTCCTAGCTCCACTTCTGTCCACCTTTCCATCCAGTCCCTGTGAAGAAGATAGAATGGTCCATTTAAAATTACTTTCAGTCTGTGTAACCACAATTGCAGCCAAGATATAGGATATTTTCATCCGAGAAAATTCTTTTTAAAAAATAGAAACCAAGTGACCCTTTATATGTAGTTTCAAAATATGCAAAGCAGTTTTATACATTGTTTAGGGAAGCTTATGTAAGGAGTAAGATTATAAAATCATGCAGAGGCATGATGGACATCAAATTCAGGAAAGTGATTATCTCTGCTGGGGTGGGTGGAGTGTGACCATTGTGCGCACAAGCAGCTATACTGAGACTGTTTTGTTTCTTGATATCAGTGGTGGATAAGTTTTGTTATTCTTTGTATGATCAAATATATTTTCAAACTTATTTTTAAAACTTATTTTTGTAAGAAATATGTGTTGAAAAGTGCACAATATTAAGTGTGGAGCTTGATGAAGTCCAGCAAAGTAAATACATACTTGTAATCAACCATATCAAGAAGTAGAAGCTTGTCAACCTCACAGAAGTTCCCTTTCCCTTCCCAGTTTTCAATTCCCACAGATACCCATTATCCTAACTTTTAGATCACAGTACATTTCTGCTTGGCCAGAACATCATTTAAGTGGAATTATATCTCCTTTGAATTTGGCTTCTTATGTTTGTACCTGTGAGGTTCATCCATAGTTTTTAGTTTTTAGTGGTTCCTTCATTTTTGTTACTGAGTAGTAGTCCAGTGTATAAATATGGTATAATTTATCAGTTCACCTACAGCACTGAGTTGGGTTGTTTCTAGTTTCTGGCTATTACCTATAATGCTTCTCTGAACGTGTATTTCTGTATAAGTCATTTTGTGGATATGTTTTAACTTCTTTTCAGTAAACACAAAGCTGAATAATAAAATATTTTAGACTATTTTAATTCTACGTATTCTCACTCTTTGTATTATTTATTTGTATTATCATTCATTTCAAGTCTACATTTTTTTTTTTTTTTGTACCAGGGATCAAACTCAGGACCTTGTGCTTGCAAGGCAGGCGGCAGAACCACTGAGCTACATCCCCGGCTCAAGTCTACAGCTTTTTAAAACCCACTCGTTATTATTTTTATTTCCTCCTTCCTTTCTCCTTTCCCTGCCTCTCTCCCTCCCTCTCTCTCTCCCTTGCTCCTGTCCTTCCTGCATTCCTTCCATATTGGAGATTGAACCCAGGGCTTCCTAACTGAACTACATCCCCAGCCTTTTTTACTTCTTATTTTCAGACAGTCTTGCTAAGTTGCCCAGGCTAGGCTCAAACTTGTGATTTTGCCTCAGCCTCTCAGTGTGCTGGGATTACAAGCATGTACCACCATGCCTGGCTTTTAATTTTTAAAAAAAATCAATATTCATTTTCATTTGCCAACATGTTTAGTTTTTCTCAATGCTGTTTTCCTGCACTATTCTTTCTTTCATCTGGGATCATTTTCTTCTGTCAATTCGATTTCCATTAGCATTTTCCTTTTTCTTTTTAAGTCAAGGTTTGTGCGTGGAAGACCCTCTCAATTTTTACTTTCCTGAAAATGTCTTAATTTCACCTTTGCTTTGGAATACTTTTGTGGAGTGTAGAATGCTGTATTTGCAGTTTCCTCAGTACTTTAAAACATTGTTCCATTGTCTTCAGACTTTCATCATTTCTGTTGACAAACTAGTCATCAACTAATGTTTTTACTACTCTTTTGCAGGCAAGATGTCTTTTTTTCCTCTGGCTGCTTTTAGGATTTCTTCTTGTCTTTTGTTTTCATCAGTGTTTCTGTGATGCTCCTAGGTGCGGCAGTGTTGATTACTTTTTGTTGCTTATTTATTGTTAATCTACTTTGGGTTCTTAGTGATTTTTGTATTGTGATTTTGTATTTTTGTATTTTGTATCTTCAATCAGTTTGCTCTTCTCTCTTCAAACACTTCTACTATTTCATTCTCTCTCTTCTCTGTATTTGTCTTTGTCTTTTTATGTATCACACATAAGTCTTGCAGTCTTTTACGTATTTTCCATTTTTCTTTTTTCTGTGTGCTTCAGGTTTTTTTTTATTTTGGTGTTGGGGATTGAACCCAGGGCCTCACACACATAGGCAGATATTCTACCACTGAGCTGCATGTCCAATCCTGTGCTTCAGTTTTTACCTGTTTTCCACATTATTAATAATTTCTTCTGCTATGTCTAATCTGTTTTCAACCTTATCTATTGAGTTCTTAATTTTAGTAATTATATTTTATAGTTCTAGAAATCCCTTTTATGTTGATTCTGATTTTCTGGTGAAAAATTCTTCCATCTTGTTAAATTCTGCCATGTGTTAATTATAGGTAGATTTTCTTTGTGTACTAATTCCAGGATGTGCATCCCTTGGAATTATGCTTTGTGTGATCTGTTGGTTTTTTTTAATCTCTCTAGGTATTTGGTCTGTGTCATAGCAAGACTGGTAAATTTGGTCTGTATACTCAATATTTTGTATGAAAATTGTAGATATTATGAATGATGTTATTTTTCTCCAGAGAAAATAGCTGCTAGGCAGACATATTGAAGGGGTAATTATTTTAATCCAATTAGAGACTAAGCTAACTGTAAGCTATGTTTTAATTTTGATAAAGCTCTGTGACTGGCAGATGCCTGTGTCTTGAAATTTCAACTAAGAGCCTGGGGTTTTCTCAGTGACTTCTCCCTCTGCCTAGTTCAGAACTCTAATGTTTCTCTTCAGAAATGTGAGACTGTAAATACTCTCACTGAAAACTTTTTGGGACTTTTCTTCATGGCTTCTTAGCTTCTTGCCCTACACAGTTTCAAAATTTAGCAAATGCCTTCAAGGGGATACCAGATGAGTGCTGGGCTTAGTTTTCTGCTCCTCCCTTCCCACTGGTATCTTGACCTTTTAGGTACATAATTTTTCCTTCTAGTCCCAAGTGACTGCCAAAAGCTCTTCTGGTGTTTTTGCCTCTTAATAGTCACTCTCTGATTTTTGCTTGGATGCTCAGCACTTCACCTCTCACTTTGTTTTAGCAAATAACCCAGGGGAAAGAGTGGCTGTGGAATTTTGATTTATCTTTCTGTGGTTCTTTTTTCTCTAAGAGTATGTTCTCTACAGACTTAGATAGCTCAACAACTCCATGATGCCTTCAATCATGTGTGTCTGTTGTGTGTGTATTCGTGCTTTATTCAGCTTTTTAAGTTGTTTCAGCAGGATTGATCTGAAACATAAAGAAATCCAGTTATAGCTAGAAGTGAATGTGTGCTCGAAATATTTTAAACATACAAATAAAGAAATATCATCATATAAATTTCCTGCTTTAAATGCTTCATTGGTTCTTCTTTTCTCTTGGATCCAGATTCAAACTCTAGCATATCTAAAAGGTCCTTGATTTGTCTTTGCCCTGTTCCTCAGCATCTTGTACAGCAATATGTCTTGGTTTCTACTTTCCAGTCATTTTGACTTTTATGTTTTCTCTATCATACTAAATATTTTCCTACATCAGGCTAACTCCATGAAAATCCACCAAATAATGTATAGTCATTTGCTATATGACATTGTTTCAGTCAATGTCAGACTGTGCATACAATGGTAGTCTCATAAGATTATATCATGCAGTGATAGTGCAGCCGTCTTAGTTTGGGAGTATTCACTTTATGATGTTTGTACAATGATAAAATCACTTTACAGTGCATTTCTTAGAATGTATCTCTGATCTGTATTGTTACACAATGCGTGTCTATATTTGTGAAAATAATTTCACATTTGAAGTTGTTTGCTAATTATGCGATTTTTGATCCCAACTTGGAAAGCTTAAAAATGTTTTGATTCTTCAGATTGGCAATGATTAAGATGTCTGAAAAATACCAAGGGTGGAAAGGATGTGGAATAAACAGAATGTTCATATGTTACTAGTGGTATTGAAAATTAGCGAGCCCTTCTGAAAATAATTTGTTGTCATGTATTGTTGAGGGTATATATAGATAGATAGATAAAATAATAGGAACATAAGAGGTATAGATATGTGAATATATCTATATCTATCTATATGAATAGATCTCTATATCCTATGATCCTCTTATTTTGTTGTAACATATATATCAGAGAGACTCTTGTATACCAAAAGCCTTCTACAAAAATATATAATATCCACCAAATTGAAACCTCAAAACTTGAAATAATATATACCCAATGTGAATAGTAGACTGAGTAAATAAATTGTGGTATAGTCACACAATAGAATAACTATTCAGGAGTGGTTATCAAACTTGAGTATGAATCAGAACTACCTTGAGATCTTGTTGAAACACAAATTTCTGATTAATTGAAATCAAATTTTAGATATCATATTTTGCTAATAAATACTTTAGTGTCACAAACTTAATGCTCAATAGAAGATGCTCGAAAGAATGCATGTGTGTGATTCCATTCATATAAAACTGAAGTAGACCAACACCATTGTTTATGTATAGGTATAAAGAAAAGAAAAGAAATGTATATCATAAGAACTAGGGTAGTGCTTGCTTCTTGGTGACAAGGAGATTGTGATTAGAGAGACATGTTTCTGAGATGGTGTAATATTCTATTTCTTGATTGAGAGTTCATGAGGGTTCACTTTCAAAATTATTGTTAAAGCATCCACATGTATTTTAGGTATTTTCCAGAATATGCATTTTGTTTTATAATATAAGATAGAAAAGTATTTATTTGATGACATTTTGTGATGTGTATTTGGGTCTATATCAGATTTATGATTGATCTGAGCAGGTGCATTTTTGTGTTTTAATGTATCAGCAACCATTTGTTTTTAGCTTCATGTATGCGAGTGGGGGTCATCTTTGGGTTGTTCACAGTTATGGGAACTC
The DNA here is from genome assembly GCF_000247695.1 of Heterocephalus glaber. The sequence goes on along the minus strand of NW_004624737.1, from coordinate 2,058,664 downwards.
TTGTGGCTTATTTCCAAGAGCTGTAATACTTAGTTCCGAATGGTGTCTAGTTGAAGTCTTGCTTCCTTGCCAGGTACTATGACTCATTCCTTTGATGATCTGTGTTCTGCTCTTGGGTTTTCTGCTGTGATCAGCAGTGCAGGGCATTTTGGCTTCTCTAGATTGCCTTTCTCTTCGAAGAAAGTCATCCTTGTTCATCTCTAAAATTAATTTTGTAGCTTTTAGATACATTTTAAGAATTGACAATCCTCTTCTAGCTTTGCTAAGAAGAAGTGAAAGAGAAGAGAAGAAACAGGGCTTCTGCCATGTTCTTCTGTAGCACTTCCTCCAGACAACCTTAATTTTTTTCTATGTTAACTAACTGAAAGTAATACCTCAGGGGAGAAGTGCTAACTGCTAATAGATGTTCACAGACTACTTCCACATACAGAAATCTCCTTTCATCCGTACCACAGCTTTGTGAGGTGAGCATTATTACTGCCACTTGATGTAAGAGGAACTTGAGGCTCAGAAAGTAGAAGTGATGTGTCAGTATTATTAATATTATCTCATATTTATGAGTATAATGTTTACATTCATTGCAGTTATTAGGTTCTTTTACCTGGCATATCTTTATTCTACTTATTTTCCTTCTCCCTCCCCCTCTCCTCTCATCCACATTCTTTTGGACCCCTTCCTGTTTGCAAGAGATCTATCCTTTTGTTGCCTTCTATCCTTCAGTATTGTGCTCTTTGTACTTAGAAATAATGTGACTTGTGTAAGGACACACACTTTATATGGGGGGAACTGTGCTCAAACCTATTCAAGCATCATGTATTTATGTATATGTGCATATATATTTAAGGAAAATAACAAAAGTTTGAACATGGTTCATGACGAAGATAAATCTTGTTGTTGGTCTTCAAAGAAATATAGAATTAGACTGGTGGTGAAAAAGGCCAGAGAGTATCCCAGGCAAAAGAAGAGCAGAGCATAAAGGTTGTGAATCAGCATATGAGTGAACTCATACACAGGGAGCAGGGAGAACTTCTTGGAAATAGAGTGGGAGAAGTCTGAAGTAATGACTTCACCCCTTGTGGCAAACACTGCTGGTTGTGTATCCCAACCTCTGTCCTCCTGACAGGAATTCCTGTGTTTGATTAGGATATGGCTGCTCAGTATAAAGACTACATATCCTGGTCTCCCTTGCAGTCAGGTGTGGTCATATTCCTAAATTTTGGTCCAGGAGATGTTAGTAGAAATATTATGTTTTTGACTTCTGGGTACTTCCTTTAAGATAATTGATGTGTGTTCTCTTCCTTTTTGTCCTTGTCCCATCTTGTTGCCATGGTCACTAGAGCTCTGGCCATCTTGGTCAAGATGGATAACAAGAGCCATGGTTGGGAAGGAAGAGCAGTATGCTGAAAGGGTTGCTTGGACTCTGAAGGAAAGATTTTTGTAATCCTGGCTTCTTAACTAACTGATTAACAGATACTATTGTATTGTTTATCACTGCAGCTAAATTCAGTCCCGACTACTAAACTTAAATACTTGTTTCTTCCTTCACTTGCTTGTTTTTCCTGTAGATGTACACATATACTTCCCAAAACATCAGTGTGAGAGTATCACTGTGTAATTCTCTTTTGGAAATCCTTCAGGAATAATGTTACAATTTTATGAGTGTCTGTTGTGCTACTTAAGTTTCTAGACATTTAAGATATCATATCTCATTGAATCTTCACAACATCCTTGACAAGAGTATTTATTGAGTGTTTGCCATTGTTTCTGCTGGCCAAGGATGAATGAGACATACATGAACACTTTTAATATCATTCTCCAGATGAGGAAGCTGAAGAAACTCACACATGTTGTATGTGGCAGGAGCAGCGTCTGAAACCAAAGCCTGTTCACGTTCTGTTACATCATTGTGGCCTTTGCCTGCTGTATGAAGAGCATCATGTAGGATAATTTTCAAGGACCTTTATCATTTAATTCCAGTCACTTGTAGCTTCAATATGACGAACTCTTCCGTAGGCATCCTCCTTTTTAGTGCTATATTAGAACAGAACTAATACCCTTCCTCTCCAAACTTTTTCTTTTTCAAAAGCTCTCATTCCACCAGGCGTGGTGGTGCACACCTGCAATCCCAGCACTTAGAAAGATTGCTGAGAGTTCAAGGCCAGCCTGGGCTATGTAGTGAGTTCAGGGCCAGCTTGAACTACAAAGGGAGACCCTGCCTCAAAAAAAAAAAAAAAAAAAGCTCTCATTCCAATAATAGTATCAGTTTGTATCTAATTGCTTCGCTAAATATTGGAGTGTAATGTTTTTGAACTTCCCACCTAAACTCTTCTCTCTCACCAACTACTCACCAAGTTCTGATGATTGCCCCTCCCCATCTCCTCCCAATTTAACCAGTCTTCATCATCCTTTGGTCGGGCTACTTAGTGTACATTCCCAGAGATCTCTCTGTTTCTGGCCTTGGCCCATGTTAATGCAGAGTGCACAATCCTGATGACATGTTAGCATCATCTGGGCAACTAAAATATATAGCCATACTTGGGGCTCCCACCCTAGAGATCCTAATTTAATTGGTCTAGGTGTGCCTGAATATCATTATGTTTGAAAATAGCTTGCAGGTGATTTTAATATGCAGTGAGAACCTCTGGATTTGGGTGATCATTAAAACAGGAAAATGTGATTATATCCATGGTTCTCGATCACACATTAGAATCACCTAGGAATCCTCCTCCACTCCTGCCAAATTCCAAAGATCTGGCTGTACACAAGACCAGTTAAATTACAGTCTGGGAGTAAAATTCATGCATGTGTAGTTTTTGAAGCTTCCTGGTCTGAAATGCAGATGAATTTGGGCCTTGTCTATTATGTATTGTCCTGTTTCACACTCTTTGATGAGTTCCTCTACTCTTTGGAATAAAATCCTAAATCTTTAATGAGATCCATAAAAAGATGGTATAATTTAGCCTCAGACCATCTCACTAGTGCAGAGGTTGGCAAACTTTTCTTTTTCCTGTGAAAAACTAGATAGTAAGTATTTCCAGCTTGTGATCCACATGGTCTCTTTTTCAATTCTTCAGCTTCACCATTGTAGCATGAAACCAGCCATAGGTAATACATCAATGTATGGTTGAAGCTGTAACCTAATAAAACCTTCTTTATGGGTACTGAAATTTGAATTTGAAATTTGAATTGCATGTAATTTTACCATATCTTGAAATAATATTCTTCTTTTAATTTTTTATAACCATTTAAAAATATAAAAAGCATCCTTAGCTGGGAGCCTGTGCAAAAACAGACTAGGGCCAGATTTGGCCCTTTTGGTGTTTACCAACTTCTACCTTTGATTCTGTTCTCCCTCTTTCTCTCATCTATACACCTACTAACTACTCATGTATCTGGCTCTTCCCATCTCTCATATTTAGCAACTCTGATCTTTTTTTCATTCCTTGACTGTTTGCTATTCAGAGCCTTAACAAGTCTCTTCATTTCCCCTTTGAGTTCCTCTTCTACCTCTTTGGCTGGTTAATTCTAATCACTCCTCAGGTAGGCCCTCAATTAGAAATGACTGTCTCATGAAACCATTCCTGGAATCCCTAGAGTATTTTAAACAGTCTAATAACACTTTGCACTTTTTCTTCTTAGCAGTCACCTCAATTTGTAATTAATGGTTTGTGAAATTAACTGTAATGAATTTCATGATTTTTGGGTTATTCTGCCTGGCAGAACCTGAGCCTTTCTTGCTGGAGACTGTACCTCCAGCTCTGGCAAAGTATTTGGCTTGAAGTAGGTGTAAACTTTATTTTTGTGGATTGACTGTAGAAGAAAAGGAGGGCAGGAAAGAGGGAATGAAAGAATGGTATTTCTGATTTCTGAATCTAAACATCTAGCCTTAACTTCTTATCCTGCAGTTTCCTAAAAACCGCTCCTCTTGATGATAGTGGAGAAGTATACTTGGAAAACCAAATTAGAATCAGGATGTTATCTGTTGAAACAGAAGCAAGATGTAGGCAGTGTGGTAGTCCCAAAGGATGGTTCCATCAAGGGAGAGTAGACTGGTGAGTCACTTGCTGCTTTTTGAGCATATGCAGTACACTGACAATAAGCAAGTTGCCAATGATGTGAAAGCCTTAGCAGCTTAGAGTCAGGAACTGACTCTTATCATCATTGCTGTGCCATGGAAAAGGATGAAAATGCAGGTGAAACTAAATGAAATTTCAGAGCCTTTTTCTTTCAGGGAAAACAAACAAGTAAAAAAACACATGCACACATTTTTGATGAATCCCATGCATCCCAGAGGGAAAGCCATAGGCGAGTGTCAGGAATGAAGGTGATATCCAAGTAGAGGAGCATAATAACTAGCCATTGCAATACATTTATTGAGTGTATACAGTGTGCCAAGGTCTCTACATCTCATTTAATCTTCTTGATCTTTGTGACTCCTGTTACTCCCACACAAATCCCTTCCTCTATGCTGAATGTCAGAAATCTGATGGAGATTAAACAATCTTCCTAGAGGCACATCAGAAGAACAAGGGGAAATCAGCTTTGATTGGGGTAGGGAAGTCTGGCTTCAGGTGTTTTGAGGCACAGAGGGTACTGGCTTTGTGCACGTAATCTATAAGCTATGTCAAGCATGGAACATTTCTTCTTGCCTTTCAGTTAATTATTATTTTTATTATTATATTAGTATACGTGCATAGCGTCTTATATAAAAACCTTTCAAGCAAAACATGTTTCAGAATTCAGAATGTTTTGGGGTTTAAGAAATGTAATTCTGTGAATATGTATTATATAACACCCTGTGATGGTTAATTTTAGATGTCAGCTTGATTAGATTAAAGGATACCCAGAGAGCCCTAAAGCATTTTTTCTTCTGAGAATGTCTTAAAAAAAAATTTTTTTTATTCATTAATTTTATTGGTACATTTTAGGTATACAATATGTTGACATTTGTGATTGGGAATTTGTACCTTTACATGATATATCATGGTTCTTATTTTCTCCCCCTTCCCCTGCCCTCCCTTCAACCCCTCCACCCCTCCCTATTTACTTGGTTCCATTTTTTCCTTTTCTCATATTTATTCCTTTTCCTTCTTTCCTTTCCCCACCCTTCCTACTTCCCCTTCCCCTTTGCCCCTTTTCTTCCTATTTCACATTATCTATTATGCATTGTGATCCTTATTTACACTTTCAGTTTCTCACACCAGAGAAACTATTTGGTATTTGCACATGTATGCTGTATTTACTTCATTTAAGAGTATGGCCTCAATGTACATCCTCAATGTCTATAGTTTCTCATTCTTTATGGCTGAATAGTACCCCATTTTATTAACAAAAAACACATTTTCTTTATCGTATCTCCAGTTGATGGGCAATTGGGCTATTTCCAAGTTTTAGCTATTACAAACTGGGCCGCTATGAACATGGGTGCACATATATTGCTGTGGTATGATTCTTTTAATTCTTTTGGGAAGATAGCCAGCAGGGGAATAGTTGGGTCAAATGGGACCTCTATTCCTAGTTTTTTGAGGTATCTCCATACTGATTTCCACAGTGTCTTTTTGAAGGTGTTTTTGGAAAAGATTTACTTTTGAATCAGTGGAATGAGTCAGAAAGCTACGTCCTCACCAATGTAGGCAGACAATTTCCAATTAGCTGAGGGCCTAGATACAATAACAAGGCTGTAGAAACACAAATTTACTTTCTTTTTTCTGGACTGGACACCCTTCTCCTGCCCTGGGAAACCAAAACTCCAGCTCTGTGTCTTCTGGGTCCTGGGAGTCATACCAGTGGCTCAGGGGTTCTCAATACTCAGGTTGAGAGTTATATATATATTTTTTTGTGGTTCTGAAAACTTTGAATTTGGACTGAGCCATACTACCAGCTTCTTTGGTCCTCCAACTTCTAGATGGCCTCCTGTGGGACTTCTCAGCCTCTCAAATGTGTGAGCTAATTTCTGTAATAAATTCCCTCTTTCTGATCTCTCTGGAGATCACTGACTATTCAGATTTTGGTACTGGGAGTAATCTAGAGTAACAGTAATCTAGTTTTATTTAGGCTTTCTGGAATTGATTTTATACCTACATAGACCTAAAAATGCTAAGGAGTCTAGTTCTGATAATACAGAAAACAACCCTCACTACCCATCAATCCTTTCGGCATCTTGATCTTGGACTTCCCAACCTCCAGAGCTATGAGAAATAGATTTATGTTCTTTATAAATTACTTAATCTGTTGTATTTTGTTATAGTAGCACAAGTGGACTAAGACACACTTCCACTGGGTCCTGGGGAGGCATCCTATAATAAAATGTATAAATAGTTGCATTTATTGGAGAATCATAGATTACACATAGCCATATCAGCTCTTTGGGTTTTATAGCCAAGTAGGTTTTCCACCTAGAGGGGCAGAATAATAACAGTATGTCTATGTCCTAATCCCTGGAAATTGTAATTAACTTACCTAACATGGGAAAGGGGTATGTATGTAGCAAGGAGAATTAAAGTTACTAACCAGCTGACTTTAAGATAGAGAGTTATACAGGATTGTCTGGGCATATGCAATATAATCACAACAATCTTAAAATGCAAAAGGGGAGGCAAGAGAGTCAGAGAAGGAGATATGAAAATGGATGCAGAGGTTGGAGTAATGTGAAATGAGAGGGACGCAACTCACATTGGTGACTTTGTAAATGAAAGAGGGCCCTATGCCTAGGAATGGGAGTGGCCCGTGAAAGGTGGAAAAGGCCAAGAGGAAATGTTCTCCTTGGAGCCTCCAGACAAATTGCAGTCTGTTGACATATTGATTTTAGCTTAGGGAGACCCCTACAAGACTTCTGACCCTCAGAACTATAGTGACTATGAATTCATGGTGTTTTGGGTTGTTTTTTGTTGTACTGAGTGTTGAATCCAGGACCTTTGCCCTGAGCCACATCCCCAGCCCCTTTTTGTTTATTTTGAGACAGGGTCTTGGTAAGTCACTATGTTGGCTGGGCCAGGCTTGAGCTTGTGATCCTCTCTGCGCAGCCTCTCAGAGTGCTGGGATTACAGGTATGTACCACCACTTCAGAAAATTTATGTAGTTTTTAGTCACTAAGTTTGTGGTAATTTATATAGCAGCAATAGGAATCTAATGCAACCAGTTTAAGAAAAAGGTCTAATATCAGAGCTCTTTGGGTTTCAGATTTGTGAAGGAAGTTTTTTTTTTTTTTTGAAAGCCATCATTTTAATAACTTCTTCACCTGTGCTGACTTCTCCCCTCAGAATTCCTTTGGAAAGCCAGGACTTTATATGCCCCAAACCAACTCTGAAATATTTTAATTGCCTTTCATCTTTGCCAACTTCAGAGTTCCAACCATAGATGACAGGACACTATAGAGGGAGAGTAAAGAGTTGATAGGAAAAAAGTGATGACACCATGCTTCATGGTTCATTTCTGCGTTTCTTCGCAGACCAATCAAAACCTCTAAAATAAGGTCAAGTAACACAACAGGCTTGCACTTGCATCACAAGCTGTTTAGAAAGTTTTCCTAGATCTATGACACTAGCCAGGTGTTCTCCCCAGCCGGGGGAAGGGGAGACTCCCAGCTTTATTCCAACAGTAATAACCCTGTGGTATGAGCAGTACTGGAGCTTGTTGTGAGAGCCCGCTGTTACTGCTGTGGGGACAGGCCTGCCTCCTAGCCCTCCATCTTCATGTCACTGAGCCCTAGCTCCTCATTCTGGTCAAAGGTGTGCTTGTAATGCTCCACCTTCATCTCTGGATCATCTTCAGGTGCATACACATTCTGTAAGTAACTGTTTCCTGCTGGATCATTCATAATAAAGTGAGCCTTCATGCCACCCTCAATGATCTGCTCTAACTTCTGGCTAAACTCCTGCAATTTCTCCAACTGGCCAGGACTGGAACTGTCACCCAGTGTGAAAGGGTTCTTCATCACCAGCTCCCGGATGTCTTTCAGCAGCCCTTCCAGGGTAGTGAACCTGCCCCCAAGGACAGCCATTCTCAGCTCAAATTCCAGCTCTGGGATTTCCACACTACATGTTTCAGACTTCAGGAGGTCTCTGATCGTGTCTGAGGGATCTGTGATGTGGAGGGTGATCCTGGTTCCCAACGGCTCCACTGCTCCTCCAGATTTCACCTCATTGGTCCGATGACCATATTTCTCACAGATGGTGGCCATGATGATAATCCCCTTAAAGTGGGGAATTTGTACTAGCTTCATGTTGGTCTGAGCTGGGGCATTGCATTCCAGGCAGTTTGTGTTGAACTGGAGCACTTCATTTCTGAGATCTTCTTCTTCCAGCTTTTCTTGTGGTGCTTCTGCTTAGAGCCCCAGCATCTCATCCTGCTTAGGGTCCGGTTATAGGGTGTGATCATCAGGGCATCATCTTTCTGGGGAGCATGTGGGTTTTCTACAAAGCTATTCCCTGAGGGATCATCGATGATCAGAGTGAAAAGGGAGGCCACTTGTTTTAGCTCCATAAGTTTGACAGTGAACTCATCAATTCTTTCAGCTATGGCTTCTTCGCTTGCCCTTCAATTGGGCTGGTCCTGCTCCAGACCAGAGATAGCACAGGTGAACAGTGGTCAGAGCTTGAACAGTGGTCAGAGCTCCCTTCTGTCTGAAAGCTGGAATTTCAAAGTCCAGCTTGGGGATCCTTGTGGTGGCAGAATCAGTCTTCACCACTTCTCTGTTCATGTCCTCCAGGCCCCTGATGGTCAGTGTAGCACACTCCTTGGTCCTGGATCCTGCCTACTGATTGGATCTCCGTGTTGTTCCAGCCACAGTGCTCACAGGAAAAGGAGCTCACTCTTATTTCTCTGAAGAAGGGGATCTTGGTAAGCAGGAGGCACGTCATGTCATTGTGTTTCATGCACAGCGACTCAATCTTGGTGAGCTGCTGCTCCTCGTCCTTGGAGCTGATGGGTCGGAACAAGTGCCCTGTGGCGGGCAGCTGGCCTGGGTTGGGTGAGGGGGTGGTAGTAGGCCCCAGGGACTCAGGCTCTATAGCCCCACTGGCCAACATAGCCCCAAGCACGTAGCTCAGACTTCTGCTTCCAGCTTCTGTTACTCTTGAGGCCCCGCCCCCTGATGAAGTATTTTGTATCTGTACGTGGTTTTGCCATGCATTAGGCTCTGTGCTAAATTCACTTAATCCTTAATCCTTATAACGACTCCATGTGAAGGTACTTTTACTATATTCTTCCTACAGATGAGAAAACATAGATTCAGAGAATTTAGCAAACATACCTAAGATCATAGAATTCATAAAGGGCAGTCGGGACCTGAAGCCACAGGTTTGTTGCTGTTGTTGTTTTGCTTCATAGACTGTGCTTTTAGTTTTAAGCTGCCATTAAGCATTGTGGGTGCCCATATTTGAAGCCTGAATCTTTGACCGGTGTCCGGTGCTATACTGAGTGCTAGAGAAAAAAATGAACAATTTAAAGATGAATACTGCCCAGGCAGGCCCTGGAGTCAACTGACTGTAGTTCAAGTCCCAAATTTTATATTTCTAGTTCTGTGATCATGGAGGTATCCTTTAGTTTCTCTTCCTTCTCCTCATCTTTGTTTTTCTTGCATGCTGGGGATCAAACCTATGGTGTATGCTAGGCAAGTACTATATCACTGAACTACACCCTGTCTCCCTTAACTTCTTTGAGAGAGAAGATACTTGTCTGTAACAGAGGTGATATTGATGAGTTCCTCATAAGTTTGTGATACTTAAACAGTATAGCATATGGGAAGTCTTTCATTGCAATTCTAGTTTATACTGAGTGCTGATAAATGTGAACCATTCCAATGATGAGTGTCATTGTTATGTTAACATTATTCTTCTCTATTTAGTAAGGGATGTTGGTATGCATAGAGGGGTAAGAGCTCTGTAAAATTTTTTTGAATAGTCCTCCTAAGTTAAAATTTATAAGGTCAGAATTATAGGGTAAACTCCATGCTTTTTTCATCAGGGTTCCTTTTGTTTTGGTGGCTACTATAGTGTTGGGTGTTTAGGATGTTTGTGCCTCAGGTGCCTGAATGTGCTTTTGTTTAAGAGCAGGAGAAATGAGGGGGCCTATCTGATTATCTGGTCTCACTGCCCTCAAATTGTTTGTTCCAGGGCATCTCCCAACCCAGTGCATCAATTAGTTTTTGAGTTAGGCTTAAAATGGGATCATTATGAAATATCGTATCATTCCTTCACAGGTTTAAGGTACAATATGAGCAGTGAGCTCTTACAGAGAGGCCAAGTGAGGGAGAGGGGAGGAAAGGAAGAAGTAAGGGAGAGAGAGAAAGTAATATGGACAAAGGGTAGGGAAAGAGAGAGGGAGAGATAATTGTATGCATGAGTAAGCTAGAGAAGATGATGGTGAGATTTATTTACTCTGCAAATCCTTATTGTTTGCCTATTAGATGCTTAAGTATTGTGGGATGCAAAATGGTGAAAAAAGACACAGCCCCATCTTTAAGTATTTGATGTAATCTAGTTGAGAGTAAACTAGGATTATCTTATTCACATTATTAGAACATTTGGTGCTTTAAAAATTTGTTCATAGATACTGCTTTACAGTCAATTTCTGTGTGATATGACCTTTCTTGAAGGAGTTATGAGTCATTTAGCTTCTTGTTGCAAACAATTGGGCTGTTTAGCTCATCTATCAATAAAATCCAGGTACTCTGATCTGTTTTCAATCAGTATTTCTGTGCCTGGAGAATTCCTAGGGACTGCTATAAAATGATATCCCCTAGGTCAGATGTAAGTGCTTGCTATTTTGTTATGTGGAGGAGTAAAGGATGCCAATCTCTAGTGCTAGGCATCTGTGGTCCTTTGGGAAACATCTATAATGCTTCTATTTGGGGAGCTTTATGATTGTCTATTTAGGCATTTGCATTATCACTTTTGTCATGGTCTCTCTTCTGATTAAAATTCTAGAGCTTTCTATATTTCTGGGCATCCTGATAATATTTTCCATTCTTTCAAAAAGAGGCAGCTGGATAGTTTTCTTCCTTCCAAATGCATGATGTTCCATCTGGAACATCAGGCAGAACCATCCACCTAAAGGATGCTATCAATATTTATGGTGAAACATGGGGAAACTTAAAAGTGCGTGCCCCAATCCAGCCATAGTCAGACTGGTCCAGCTGCCTGCATATTTCAGAATTTTATTTTGAGAGATATGTATTCTATATATTTGGATTGAAAATATCTCTACGGTGCTCGCTTCAGCAGCACATATACTAAAATATCTCTGTTAGTCTCAATAAAAACCTTTGAAAATTCTGTCCCTATAGATGGGTTGCTTTGTGGCTTCACACTTGATAGCTTTCTGGGTACTGCAGGTCTGTACCACTCTGGCTTCCTTTCTGGGCCACCTAATAAAGGTGATAATTCTTTGTTATGTACTTCTTAACATATTAAAATCACTTTTTATTATTATGGGAGTCCTAGGGAATTCATCTATTTACTTCCTCGATATTTATTGGTTACCTAATCTGTGTTGGTTACAATTCTATCCTATGTAAAGCAAATAAACTCTTTGCTCTTTTGGATCTTATATTTTAGTAAAAATAAACAGGAAAGAAATAGATAATTTTAAAGTATGTGCAGGTGCCCCCGCCCCCCCAACACTAATTAGTTACTACCAAGTACCACACAGAGAATTAACACAGAGTGGTATCTTAGAGTGAATTATGATGGATGGCCTTTCTAAGAAGGTGACATATAAACTGAGATGTAAGTGACATAAGGACTTGGGAATGTGGGTATTAATTCAGAAGAAGAACCTTCCAGGCAAAGGCACTAGCTGGTGTGAATGCCATAGACCACTAAGCTTAGAATAGAGAACCTGGAAGGAGCTGAGATTAGGGGAGTAGTCACAAATTATATTTGGATTCAGAATAAGTAAAGAGTTTGTATTTTGTTTTAAGTGCAGTAAATCTACTGGAGAGTTTGGAAGTTATTGTGGAATGGTCTCATTTATTATTCTAATTGTTCATTGTGGTACTTTGTGAAGAATGAAATGGAAGAGGGTGAAAATGAAAGCTGGGAGACTAATTGGAAGGGTTCTGGAACAGATGAAGCAAGAGATTGCATTCAGTTGGGAATAGTGAAGATGGAGACAAGTGGAGATTATTCTAGGTCTGTCTTGGAGGTTTATAGACAGGATTTGATGAACTGGATGTGGGGGTGTGCAGGGATTGTGACTCGTGATTTTGGTTCAGTCAATGCAGTAGATGATGATGCTATTTACAAAAAGGCAGGAGGAGTAGATTTGAGTCCTATTTTGAATGTTAAACTTGGTGTCAACAGATATTTGGATATATGAGTTTAGAATTTTATGGAAAAGTCAGGGCTAAAGATATAAATTTGGATGTCAGTGTAAATAATATTTAAAGCTATGGTGTGGGAAAGAGTAGGCAGGAAAAGGCATCTGGATACCAAAACTTGAAGAAAGAAAATATTAAAAGGTTAGGAAAAGAGGAGGAGATACCAAAGTTTAAAAAGGGATAGTCAGTGAGATATCAGGAATACCTGGAGATTGTGCCATCATGGAAATTGAAGGGAAAATATTTTGACAAAGATAGAATGCAATCAATTTTGTGACCTGGAAGTTGTTAGAGATCTTGAAAAGAGTAGTTTCGATCAAATAGTGGGATGGAATTCAGGTAGAGTGAAGTAGGAGGCTCCCCACCCTCCATCCCACTGCTCCCAGGCCAGAGGAGGTGAGCCAATCCCAGCACCCAGGAGGAGGCTCCCTGGCTGCCATTCCACCACTCCCAGGGCAGAGGAGGTGAGCCAAACCCAGCACCCAGGAGGAGGCTCCCTGACCATCATTCCACCACTCCCAGGGCAGAGGAG
>NW_004624737.1:2023849-2042915 GCF_000247695.1 Heterocephalus glaber | reverse complement strand
AGATTTTTGAAATATGCTTTCTATATCCTTTTAAATTCTTTAAAATCTGTGGCAATGTCTCCTAGGTCTTGATATTTTAATTTTAAAAATGTATAATTGATATTGTGTAATAGGAAGAAAAGGCCTAAAGATGCAGGGGAAGTGGAAGGGGTAGGGGAAAGGAAAAAAAGGAAAAGAAAAAATATGAGAAAAGGAAAAAAATGGGAACAAAGTCTTTGCAAATAGGGAAGGGTGGAGGGGGTGAAGGGAGGCCAGGGGATGGGGAAAAAATAAGAACCAAGATACTCATGTAATGGTACAATATCCCAATGATGAATGTAACTGTATTTTGTGCCTAAAATATACAAATAAACTTAATGGAAAAAAAAAAAGAGATTTTGCTTGCAGGCAAACCTGGGAGGCAGGTGACCTAGATTTCAGCTCTACATTGTTGCAAATTATTTATGTATGAATCTTAAATTCCACTAAATGTCCAAAATCTTTGACTTTGTTATTCACTTCTGATTCCTAGCACAGAGTTCCTGGCACATAGTAGGTGCTTACACATTTTACTTGAGTGAGTAAAGGGTGAACTAATGAATATCTACTAGATCAGGAACATTTCAGGCTTGAGACCATGTTTGATATCTTCTAAAGGCTCATTTGTGAAAGTTACAATGCAATAATATTCCAAAATGAATAAATGAGTCTAATAAACATCACAGTAGAGTAAGGAAGCTGGGGCTAGGAAAGGTCAGAGATAGGGCTGCTCAGACCAAGGTTTCTGTAGCAACCGGGAAGACTGGGATCCCAGTGCACAGACAGCTCTGCGGAGGCAGAAAAATCAAGGATAGGATACAGGCCCTTTTGGATTTGTCACTGACTCCCTAACTGTAACCTTGCATAAGTCACTGTACCTTATTGCTAAACTTCATTTCTCATAATGATAGGAACATTTTGTAGGATTAATATGAAGAATTAATGAGATTATTTTCATAAGGAGTTTATCTAAGGACCCGATTCATTTAAAACACCCACTGATAGATAGCATTGTTTTTAATACTATTGGTGTTGGTGATATCATTCATACTGAGCTGTACCGTGTTCTACCTGTCAGTCAGCATATCTCAGATTAGAGAGTTGCTTAAAGGGGAAGATTCACTGATGCCCCCGTGAAACTCTCCTTTATCTTAAAAGGAATAAGCAAATCAAGTTTAACTTTAGGAAAAGCTTATATAGGGTCTTAATGAGAATTCATGAAATGCAGTCTGCCCTCAAAACCACCGTACCTGCTTATCAGAAGTGGGGATGAAAGTCTCTTCTATGGTCAGTCAGATGCTGCTTGAGGCATATTAGGAACTTGAATTCATTTATGTTGAGGTCGGATCAGTGGATCACTTGACGTTATGGTTTAGATCTGAAATGGCTCCCAAAGCCTCATTTACTTGGAAGGTAATTGGATTATGGGGGCACCATAGCAGAATTGGAGTTACGAGGTGGTTCACCTGAGGAATGACCTGGAAGGGTGTATCTACCTTCCCAGCTCCTCCATTTTCTCTCTGCTTCTTGGGTACCATGACGTGAGCAGCTTTCCTCCACCAGTCCTTTCCACCACGCTGCTTTTGCCTGGAGCCAGCTGACCATGCAAGGACTGAGACTACTGAAACATGAGTCAGAATAAATCCCTTCTCCATTAAATTGCAAGTGTCAGATATTATGTCTCAGCAATAAGGAAAGTGACTAGGACACTTGGGAAAGATGACAATTGGTGTCCTGTATAACATTTTAGCTAATGGAGAAGGGAGGGTCATGGAGCATCACTGCACCTCAGAGAGCATTTTATTTATCTCTGGCTCTGGTATATTCCCAGGGTACTTTCTGTTGTTACCATGCTCTCTCTTGCATTCATGTCCCAGGACAAGCTGTTTTCTCTTCCTGGAATGCTCTTCCTGTGTCTGCCTATTTTCTGAACATTTTTTGAGATTCAGCAAAAATGTCATGATCTTAGAGAAGCTGTCTGCGGGTTAGGTGACCTTCTCAGTCTCTCCTGAGGCACTTCAAGCTTCCTTCTCTATAATCATCATGTTAAATTATAATTGTTTACATTTCTCTTTCCCCAATACACCAAATATTGAGGTCCTTGATGGTGAGGTCATCTTATTCATCTCTGTTTTCTCCTATTAGATGTGGATGAGTGTGTGTATTTGTTGAATGAGTGAATGACTAAAATGAATTTAAAAGGCAAAAACATGTAGGCAAGAGAAAGTGAAAGGGGACATAGAAGCCACACCATTGATGACACAGTTTTGCCTTGGTGGGCTTGTTTCCTTCCCCTGTGAGTGTGGACTTAATCACAACTGTCAGGAATATTTGCTCTGTGGCTTTGAAGATACCGATCTGCTTAACATGATTTATGAAAACACCACTGGTTTCATTCCTAGAATGTTCTGTCATTAAGATCTTTCTGTAAGGGCAGTCAGTAACAATGGGGTTCCACCTACATATCTCATTACCTGAACATTCCTAGCAGCCTTATTGGGTTAGCTTCCAATCCCCAGAAGCATGACTAGATAGTGGAAATAATATAATTTGATCCACTATAGCCACAGATATTTCAAATATACCTGCACAGCATGGGCAATCATGTGATGAATTTTTGCCTTAGTTTCATATTCTTCAAAAATATGCAGTGTTCATTGTCATACCTTCTTAACTGAAGCAGAGGCATTTTTATGATTCTACATTTGTTCTTCTCTTTATTCTTCTTCCAGAGAAAGGATCCTACCCTAGGAAATTCCTAGGAGAATGTTATATTCTCCTCAAATATCATGTATATTCAGCTTTGTGATACACTGTAAAATTGGTCCCAAATTCTTCCCATTCTTATATGCACAGTCCTTTGAAGTGTGATAAGATGCCTTTCCCACATGGACTAGAGGCTTGGCCTTATAACCTGCTTTGACTAATGAGATTTTGGCTGATGTGATACGAGGAGAGACCTAAAAAGGGATGTGCATTGGAATTCGTCTTCTTTTGCTGCTTTTCAATGCCTTGCAACTGCTAGCTCTCTTGTGAAGAAGCCAGGATAGAATAGTAACAGACCCATAGCCTAGTCATCCTATTTCCTCTCCTGCAAGTTGGTGATCAGGTGAATGAGATTATCATAAATTATTCAGAGACCAGAAAATCTATCACCTATGCACAGAAATGTAATAAAACCTGCGATGAACTTGACTTGCCTAGACCAGAACAGTCTAGTTGACCCACAGAATAGCTAGCTGAGTAAATGGCCACTGTTTAAGCCACAGTGTTTGAGAGTAGTTTGTTACATTGCAAAAGCTAAGTGGTAGCAAGCCTTTAGTGATTTTATCCTTCTCTCTTCTGAATTCATGTCCCTGTATTGATTTGTTCATGTTGTAGCACAGTGTTCATCATATTCTCAGATGGTGTTTATGAGTTTGCCTCTACAGTACACCTTGGATAGGTCAAGGGCAGGAGCAATGTCTGGAGGACAAATAGAATTTGCACACTTAAGGCTTAGTTCAGTGCCAGGCACCAAAATGTACTCTAGAAATGAAGATGGGACAGTTGAATGTGTGCCTCTTAATTGTGATGTCTTTGAATCTTGGCTTCTCTGACACCAATAGCTCTTTACTTATTTCCTCTCAATTCTTAGTTGGATATATAAAATCTGATGCTGGCTATATTTTAAAAGTCTGTATTTTCACATTCTTGTTTGCAGTTATGGTGCCTTTTACCCATTCTTGTACTTTCTTCAGGTACCTATAGATACTAATAAAGTTCCTCAAGTTTTTTAAAAATAGGATTATGTAGTCATAAAATATACAAGCCACAATGAAGACTTCTGACAAGAATCCAAGTTTCTTTTTTCTAAATTACATTTTTCAAATGATATTATGTGATGATTGATTTTTATTTTATTTAGATTTGATTTTATTTTTAGGTAAGGGATCCATATTTTCAAAATGAACAATTTTTCCACTGAAAGCTATTAATTTCATCTTGTCTAAGTTGATAACTTTTCAGACAAATCCATTTAATGTGTCACATCAGTAAAAATTACTTGTCAGTTTGTGGTGTTGGGGACTCCAGGAAGTCACATGAAGGAGGCTCCCTGAGGCAGAATGAAGAAAAGAGAATGTAACTTAGGTAAAAGTCATTAATAACTCTCTAAGAAATACTTATTAAATTAATGCCCAATGAGCGATTAATAATAAATGTTACTATGTCAAATCCTGAGGTATGTACTGAACATCTTATTTAATTTTCTCAACAACCCCATGTGATAGGCTCTATTTTACAAATAAGTAAAGGGTTAGAAAGTTTAGTCGGGTTTCCCAGGGTAATCTGGCACCTGGAGTCAAACCTAGGTGCGTCTGATTTCATAGCTGGTATCATAACCCTTAGCTTCACAAAGAAGGAAATGGAAAATATTATCTACTTATTGTAAAGCACATATCCTTTTTAAAGATGAAAACCAAATAACATACCTAGCCAGGGAAGATCATCTAGGGGCATGAAGTCTTTGGGGACAGGAACATCGCATTCATTTCTCTTTTCTTGAAATACTCTCTACACTGAGAGGGTAGGGCTGACCTTGGTATATATGTGGGTTCACATCCATTTATGGTTGCCCAGAAGTTCCAGGCTTGGAATTCATGAGGTCAAGTTTTCCACAGAATATCGGAAAAACATCAGAGAATGTTAAAGTGAAGGGACTTGTGTTAATTAATATCTCCATGTCTACTCTCCAGCATCTCAACTCTCTTCCTAGAAAACTGACATGCTTTCTGGCCTCTGGTTGGATGTAGCCAGTGGAGGGAGAGAACTCAAGGAAGACCATCGGAGAGTAGAGAGAGGTGTGGAGGGTGGGGTCAAGCTGCCTTCCTGTAGGGCCACCTTCCATTCTCCATGCCCCTTGACTGAAGTCACTGTTCCTGTCAGGGTGGCCCTCGATGTGTGACTCCTTTCTCCTGGCCCCTGTGCTTTCTCCTTCCTCTCCTGTGTGGGCCCAGGACTCCGATTGTTTTCTTGTTGCCTAACTCTCCTCTGTAGTTTCTCTATTTCCAGCTTATATCTCTGTAAATAGTCTCCTTGAATTATCCTAATTTAAGTTGAATTTACTTATTGCTGGCACTGTCATGGATAGAGAAGTTTGGAGATTTTATAGTCCAAATATCACATTCTATGAAAAGAAAACCAAAGAAGAGAGAAAGTAAGTGCCTACTTGGGGCAGCTGTTGAATGGCAGAACCAGACCTGGGAAGGCACGTCAGACTTATTTCTTGTCCAAGGAGCCTTCTGCATACTGTAGTGAGGAAGGACCAGTGAATGACATATTCGTTGGTGCGTGCGTGTGTGTGTGTGTGTGTGTGTGTGTGTGTGTGTGTGTGTGTGGTATCTCCATTGGGCCAAGTCTTCCCATAATGACTTTTACCCAAGCCACAGTTCAGTTATACTTGGGCAACTTCTCAACTATGAATCTTTTCTTATTTTACATCTTTACAAGCATTATGGGCAGATAGTTTGCAATTAATGCCTTGCAAGGGCAATGGTTTTAGTTACGTAAAAAATGTAAGATATTCATCAGTTTAATAACATCCACAAAACAAAATGGCAGTGAATCGGGATCTTACTATTAAGGGAAGAATATCATCACAATGTTTATTAATAACAGTTGTTGAGTTGTGTTCAAGTTTGAATTACTGAGGTTGACTGTTGCCAGTGTACTGGCACAAGATAAATAGCCAATAAATAATTGTTGAATGAATGAATATTCATGTTGTTGATGAGTGGGAAATAGTAGTTTAAACTTAGTGAAAGGTTATAATTCACGGAGAGCAGTACTTCTTTGTTGGCTATTGAAACCTGATTAAACTAACCAGAATTTTGTTGATAACTTGATTTTTCTGTATTTATTTTTTCATACATGTGTTAAAATATGAAGAGTACTGCATTTGGAGTCTGAGAGTCCTAATTTTAATTTTGACTCTGAGACTTCCTTATTAAACATGTAACAAATTTTATTCCTTGTGGGTCTCAATTCTGTATTGTAGAGCTGGATTCTTACTGTCTTTCTCAGGGTTTTTTGATGGTCACAGTTTTAAAAACATATATGCAATAGAGTTTTTATAACAAATTGTAAAGAGATGATTGTTCCTAACCTAGTGCTGGGATGTTACAATTGGCCTTTGAATTGACATTGGGTGAGACTGCACTGTGGGACATGTTGACATTTTCATCTGAACACAGTACTAATTCAGCTGGTTGGTATCTTTTCTCAGAATCATTAAGTTACTTGCAGTTATTATGACCAAAGAGATAATTCAAGAAAATAATTAGAAACTACATTTGTTAGAGCAACTATCTCCATCTCATGTCCAGGACATCTGGCAGCCTCCAGACTTTTTTGCACCAAGCACTAGTGTGGTCTGAATTCACATTCAGCAACTTTCCCCATGAAATTTCATACGCTTTCCATTTCTTTCTTTGTCTTCAGCTCTTTCCTCTCCCTTCCTCACCTTCCAACAACAACAACAACAACAACAACAACAACAATAAAAACACCACCAAAAATTCATCACTGTCTTAAACAAGGAACAACTTAATCCTTATTATAGTATTTTATTATGTAGAATAATTCATTTCCCTTCAGTCTGACTCTTCCGTTATACTAGCCTAGAGCCTGCCCTCTAATAACTTAGAGGTTGTGTCATCCCAAACAAAAGAAACTTATTCTGAGGCTAATTTTGTACTTTCCCAGTACACAGAAGCAGCTTGCAAGTATTCTCTCCTTTATCTCTCCTTCTCTATTAAATAAAAGACTTCCCTTCTTGATAAATATAGATGTGTATATGATTAATAAAATGCAAATTTACTTAAGAATATTAAGCTATTATAGTAGCTTTTTGTCATTCTGTATTTTTTCAATCAACTGATGCCAAAAGTATAATTACTATTAAGTGTGGGTTTGAAAAATGTTTTGACATTTAAAAAGGGTCTTCACTTTTTAAAAACGATGGGACTCTTTCAGATAAATGTTTTAGCTTGTGCAATGCTGTGTGAACTCCACCAAGAAGACACCTGGAGTGAGTTGGTTCCAGAAGGGGAAACCAGATATCAGTCTAAGCCTTCGTGGGGCAATTTGAGGTTCATACACTACCCACAAGTGAGTGGATATTTAGGAGAAGTTAAGAGAGAATGGAGTACAGTACTCTATTCAAAGAGAAGGCCCCAAACCTAGCAGATTCCTATTGACTTATGTCCTCAGCCCTAGACATCTCTCCTTGCCATAGGAGATAAAGAGACAGTTTAGTGATAACAAAAGGGAAATTTTCTGGGAAGGAGTGGCAATAAAGACTTCCATTTTCACCCTTTTTTGTTGTTTTATTTAACAGCTTAAGTGAAGTATGATTTATATACCAAAATTTTACCCACTGTAAGTAAATAGACTAGTGATGTTGGGTAAATTTGTAGAGCTATGTGTCTATTGATGCAGTCAAGTTCTGGAACATTTCCAATACCACTAAAAGTTCTCAGTGCCCTTTTATAGCCTATGACCACCTTTATCCTCTAGTCTCAGAAACCACTCATCTGCTTTCCTTGTTTTTATAGATTTCTCTTTTCTGGAAATTTCATGTAAACAGAATAGTACAATATATAATCTTTTGTGTATGTCTTTCATTTGGTGTAATATTTTGATGCTTGTTAGTATTGTAGTATTATCAGTAGCTTTCTTCTTTTCTTTTTCTTTTTGCTTAATAGATTCTATTGTATTGATACACCACATTTTAACCATTCAACAGTTGAAAGACATTTGAAATATTTCTACCTTTTAGCTATTATAAATGCAGGTTAGCATACCAAATTCAAAAATCTGAATTCAAAATGCTCCAGAATCCAAAAATTTTTGAGCTCTGACATGAGGCCGCAAGTGGAAAATTCCATACATAACTTCATGTGATGAGGTGTAGTCCAAATGCAGGTGCAATAAAAGTATTCTATTACTGTTAGGCTTTGTATATAAGGTATATGTGAAACAAGTAAATTGCATGTTTGGATTTGGGTTTCATCCTTAAGATATATCCTTCTGTACATGCAAATATTCTAAAATCTGAAAAATTCAAAATCTAAAACACTTGTGGTTCTAAGCATTTTGGATGAGGGATACTCAGCCCTTAGCTCTTTCTTAAACATTTGTATATAAATCATTGTGTAGATGTTTTTACTTAGAATTACTATTAAGCATGTTTAACTTTCTAAGAAACTGTCAAACTGTTTTCTAAGATGTTTGTATATTCCCAACACAAATGTCTGGGAGTTTTCATATTCACACTAACACTTGGTATTGCCAGACTTTTTGATTACAGCCACTCTAGTGAATATGTAGTAGAATTTCATTGTTATTTACATTTGCATTTTTCTGACTAATGATGTTGAGTATCTTAGCAGTTGTGTTTCTTTATTGGTCATATGTCTAGTCACAATTTTTTCCCACTTTTTAAATAGATTGTGGTTTATTATTGATATTTAGGAGTTCCTTGTATATTTGGGATATAAGTTCTTTACCGGATAGGTTCTTATAGTATTTATCATAAGTCCTTTATATGATTTGCTGGTGTTTTATCCTGCTCATAATCATTTAAAATCATTACTTAAAATATTTTCATCCTCTAAATTTCAATACTGTGGAGCAAAGTCCTAGATTCTGAAGACCAAAGATAATACTAAAAATATTTGGCTACTACCACTGACAAATCAGCATGGATGTGAATTATAGGGCTGAATGATAGGGAGGATGGGAGCTTGGAACTGTGGCTGTTTGTCCATTATTATAGAAATATTATAATATTTCAGCAACTGGTATCATTATACTTGTGGATCAGACTTACATCAAATATTGTCCATCAATTTCAGGGATATAAGAGTTAAGTTAGGCAAGATTCCCCAAGTGTTGAAGCAAAAAGAAGAAGCCAACCTAGAGTTTCACCAGTGGACATCTGGGCTGTTAGGGGTTTTGATGTGATGCAGACCAGTATGGAACTTCAGCTTGGCTCAAAATAGTTTTTTGGAGTGTTGGCTTCCGCTCAGGCTCCTGTGAGAACCATGGGATGGGGTGGGGGGGGCATCTCATTTGCTCAGGACCCCAATCCAGACCAATTAAATCAAACTATCTTTATGCAAGAGGGGCATAGGCAGCTATGGTTTTAAAAGCACCCAGGTGATTTTAATAACATCAATATTTGAAAAATCCTGTGGATAATCAAATACTACTGTAAGCAGAATTGTACTCAGTCCCAAACTAGCTATATACAATACAGTTAGTATGTTAGCTTTTGTAAAAATGGCTTCTGCTGGTTAAGTAAAAGTGAAGGGAAAGCAACTCTCATTTTTTGAACATTTTTTAAAACGTGTCCTCATGTAATCCATCAATTATCTTCCCAGGTAGAGTTCATTCCCTTTTTACATATGGGAAAGCTGAGGCTCAGGGTGGTGAAACAGCTTACTCAAGACCGCATAGTTCATAAGGGGAGAATTCCTCATTCTCGGAGGATTAGCACTCTTCATGAGAAAGTCCTAGAAAGTATTGGTACTGTATTGTGAATGCCTTTCTGAAACAGGCATAATGGAAAAGAGGCTTACTGGTTACCACAATGTATGGGCCCAGAGAATAATACCACCACGTGTGGCTCTGTGCTCTTACAATAGTTTTTCATTTAGATTCTGTTTATGTTTGGTGCAATTCTAACAAGGTTGTTTATCTGGCTTTCCAGTTGTCAGATTAGAAGCAGAAAATTGGAAAGGGAGTTGCTCACGGTAGGCATATTATAACAGCCAAACGCTGGAGCCAGAGCTTCACAGAAAAATGTTTTCCTCCTTTGTAAAATGAGTGGGTTGAACTGGTTAATTTCTGAGGTCCCTTTCAGCTCTAAAATTTAATGTGTTTAAGATAAAAGCTATAAAAAGCTGGCGAAAAACACATAAGAAAGAGAAATCCTAGAAATCTGGACCCAGGGTGGGGGAAATAATCCTAGATAGCTGCTCCTGGGGGCACAACTATATGATAGGCACTGTAATATTTGATATTTGTGCCTATGACACTGAGTCATCAAGCAAAAAATTTAATTTTGTTTTGTAGATGTTGTATCAGAATGCAAGAAAGCACACTTTTGAAAGATTTCACTCAAAAATGCTCATCAAAATTTTTGCTTATTAAACATCCACTGATCGGAAAATTTACTTCAAAGGACTGTTTTCCTGATAAATTCTTCATTATATTGTGGGTTTTTTGTTCCTTGACAAAACATTTCAGATAGTTGTGACAATATCTTGGGTATTTATATTGTTTTATACTAACTCAACACATTTTTCTACCCTAGATTTTTGTCACTACTTTGACAAGAGTTCTAGTCTTTATAAAAGTTTTTCTTAGTGTTGAATTGAATGCAGCCTTATTATAGTCGTATCACATGGCTTTATAGCTAGCTGATAATAGATCTGTTGAACTGAGGGCGAAGACTGAGTTGTCTTCAGTTTGGTTCCTTTTCATTTTCCATAATTTTGTATTAGATAAATAAGTGAGACAATGAATGAAGAATGAATGAACTCAGAAAGAATGTTCTTCACCTGTCCTATTTCTTAATTTTGTACATTTGTCTTTCTCAAGGCTTGCGTCTTGTTTGCCCTTCCATTCCCATCAACTCTACTGTTTTTTATTGGACACCAAGACTACAACTAAAGAGAAAAAAATACATCTCCTACATGCTCATTGTAGAAAAATTACAAAATATATAAATGGCTAAATATAAAAAGAAAAAAATCACTGATAATCCCAGTATCCAAAAATAGCCATCACTGACGTTTCAGGATTCAACTTTGTGTTTCTTTTCCTTAGGCATTTTCATATATAACGCAGGTGTCAGCCACTCAGCCTTCTCAGCAGAATCCACTTGTTTAAAAGTATTTGTCAACAATTTATAGTGTATGGTAAATTTCTTTTGAGAACAGAGCTTTTGTGTTTTCTTTTAAGCCCATCTCTTGCTTTTATGAATGTCCATTTCACTAGCTTCTATCTTCTTACTCCTAGTTTTTTGGCTCAGACTTCCATTGTCTTCTGTCCTTATTTATTATTCAGAGACCCTGTGCTTTTGTGTTTTTGTCATAACTCTCCTTAGAAGATGATGGCAGATGGGGTAGAGGGAGATAATTTTTTCCTCTAACATATTAAGGTCTTTCAAATGAATTTATGTCATAGATACAAATTTATATTTAGTTGCTTTTCTTTTAGGAGGAAAGGGAAACTGCATTACTGGGAGGAATGTAAGTTGGTATACTCATGGAAAACAATTTAAGGGCTCCTCAGAAAGTTAAAAATAGAAACACTTCATAATCCAGCAGTCCCACATCTGCATATGATGTATATCCAAAGGAAAGGGAACCAATATGTTCAAGAGATATCTGAGCTTTCCTCTTCATTGCAGCATTATTCACAATAGCCAACACATGGAAACAATTTACATGTCAGAAAACAAATGAATGGATAAAGAAAATATATGCAAATGCTTCTGATCCAGTAAACTCATCATAAATGGAGAATATCATAAGTCAGCGATGGCAGACCTTTAGAGACCAAGTGTGCAAACTGCAACCCCAGACTCATTTGTTTACCACAAAATGACAACACTGCAATTAAACCTGGATACTGAGGTTGTAGTTTAGAAAAACAACTGTCATCTGATGCTTGGCTGCTGGGTGACTTGGCTTGTGTACTGACAGAGCTCTGTGTGCCTGCTGTGGCATGCATGCCACAGGTTCAGCACCACTGTCACAAATAAAAAATGCATTTAATATACCTAACCTACCAAACGTCATAGCTTAGCAATGAAGCACGCTGTTGAATATTGATTGCTTATCCTTTTGATCATGTGGGAGCTGTGGCTTGTTGCCACTGGCCAGTATTGCAAGAGAGTATCTTGCCACATATTGCTCATCTGGGATAAGGTAAAAATTCAGAATTGAAATGAAGTTTATATTAAATGCATATTGCTTTTGCAACATTGTAAAGTCAAAAAATAGAAGAACCATCATAAGTTGGGAGTTGTCTTTGTGGACAATGCAATGTTGTTGAACCATAAAGAGGAAATCTTGTTATTTGAGAGAACATGAGACAAAATAGATGAAACTGTAGGCCTTGTAGTTCAGACAGAGAGGGACAAATATTGCATCATCTTACTCAGATGCGAATTCTAAAAAAATCCAACTGATAGAAACAGAGAGTAGAATGCTGGTTGCCAGGGATGAGTAGGAACAGTGAGGAATGGGGAGTTGTTGATTAATGGGTGTAAACTTTGGTAACAAGATGAAATCTTGGAAATCTAATGTGCAGCATTTTGGCTGTAGTCAACAATACTGTATTGTACACTTGAAATCTACTAAAAGAGTAGATTTTAAATGTTCTCAACATACATGTACACACATAGTCTCAATGTAACCGATATACACATATTAAATCATCACCATTATATACCTTAAATATATACTATTTTATTTGTCAATTGTACCCAAATAATGCTGGAGAAATTATAGTAGGAGTAATTGCCATGCCATTAAATCATTTTTCAAAATTATGACTTTTAGTCTACCATAGTTTATTTAACAGTTCCTTTACTTGAATATTCAGATTGTCTCCAGTTTTTTATTTTTAAGAGTATGATGAAAATACTTGTATGTTGCCTTGATATTCTTTTGAGATAACCTTCTATAAGTGGATTTATAAGAGTTTGTGTATTTTAATATAAACATGGATCACTTAATATGAACAGAATCTGAGAAATGTGGCCTAAAGCGATTTCACCATTGTGAAATACAGTATTACACAAATCTAAATGGGATAGGACCAACACTGCCTGTGGCCTCTTGATGAGATCAAGAGATGTAAAGAAATGAAGTCTGATCTTGCTGCTGGTGTAACATGCCACACTGCTTTACAGTAAATTAAAAAAAAATAAATAGTATGTTTTACAATAATAAAAGGCATAGTAGAGTAAATACATATTATTGTTTACCATTATCAAAAGTTTTGTACTGAACATGATTGCATGTGCTATACTTTTATACATCTGGAAGCACAGTAGGTTTGTTTACACCAGCATCATTACAAGCATGTGCGTAATGTGTTACTTTAGAGAATTAGGATGGCTATAGTGTCATTTGACCATAGGACTTTTTAGTCTATTTTAATCTTAATCATTGCCTTATATGTGCTCTGTTGAATATGTAGTCAATCTGGCAGAAAAATCATTATTTCTGGCAGAAAATTCATATTGCATTTTCCAGAAAAATTATACATATTTATATTAGTCAACCAAAGGTATATGAAAGTATTTCTTTTATTGCATTCTTGCCAACAGCAAATGGTATTAAAAAACTTAAGAGAAACCTTTCTAATTTAAGAAGCAAAAATGATAACCCACTTTGGTTTGTGTTTCTGATTACCAGTGTCCAACTTTTATCATATGCTGACTGTCCTTGTACTTCCTTTGTGAATTTCTCTTCCTACTTCCTAATTTGAATATTCATCTTTACTTAACTGATTTAGAAATACATTTTATTTCTGCAGAAAATACTATATTCGCTGTAAGAAATGTGAGATGTGCAAAAAGTATAAAAAAATAAAATTCCTAGTATTACCACCATTCATTTCTGATGAATGCCATTAAATTGGTGAATATACAACATTGTTTTCTTTGTTTCTTACTATATTAAACATTAACTTTTGTTTTCTCACTGTATATTCCAGGCTGGTCTTGAACTCACTATGTAGCCCAGGATGGCCTGAAACTCTCAGCAATCCTCTTGCCTCTGCCTCCTGAGTTCCCGGATCTCAGGAATGTGCCACCACATCTGGCAAACATTAACTTTTAATAGCACTTTTTTCGAAGGATTATCCTTTTGTCACATACGTTGTAGATATATTTTTCTGCATTCCTTTTCCCTTTCGCTTTTAAATTTTGTGATTTTTTTAATGTATCATATAAATCTGTCTTATTTTATTATTGCTTAGATGGTTTTTTGCTGAAGATGTCCTTTTTATCCTTTGAAAACTTAAAATATTTGTGATTTGTTTTAGATATTTCATATTTTCTTTTCATATTTAATTTTTAGTAATTTTTATTGTCATAATTAAGTTAAATAGGTTCTAAAGTCTGTTTCTGAACTATTATTCTAGCTTATTATCAATTCTTATACCAATAATTTACTGTTTTATTTTCTTCAACCTCTCGTAAGACCCTTCATTTTCTTTTCAAAATATTCTTGCAGATAAACTGTAGAATCATTTGATTCATTCTAAGTAAACAAATACTGTATTGAATTACAACAAAATTATTTTTATTAACTCTTACTTTTTAATGAATGGAATATCCTATCTGGTTTGCCACAAAATATTAATTAAATGTAATTTAAATATTTTGAAGAACCTTCATAATGTTTTCCATAGCTTTCTGTAACATTTTGCATTTCTACCAACAGTGCATAGAGGTTCTAATTTCTTCATATCCTGCCCAACACTTGTTCTGTTTTATCAGATACATGATTTCCAGATGTTTTTCTCATTCTATAGGTAGGCTTTTCACTCTCTTGCCTGTTTTCTTTTGGCATAGAAGTTTTTAAGTTTAGCATAGTCCTATTTTTCTCCTTTTTACTTTTGTTGTTAGTGCTCTTGGTGTCATATCTGAAAAGTCACTGCCAAATCCAATGTTATGAAGATTTTTCCCTATGGTTTCTTCTAGGACTTTTATAATTTTGGGTCTTACACTTAGATATTTAATTCATTTTGAGTTAATTTTATACTTGGTGTAAGTTGAGAGTTATAATTTGGATCAAAAATGGCCCCCCAGAAGCTCATGTGTTCAGAAGTGGGGCTTTTGGAAAGTGATGGAACCATGAGAGTCCTAACTTTTTCAGTGCATTAATCTACTAACTCAATGGGGTATTAGGAGGCGGGGCCTAATTGGAGTAAATAGGTCACTGGGGACATAATCTGGAAAGTATATTTTGTCTCTGATCCCTTTCTTTCTCTCTCGGCTTCCTAGCCTCTATGAGGTGAGCTGCCTTCCTTTGCCATGTCCTTCTGCCATGATGTTTTGCCTCGTCAAAGGCCCCCAAAATGGAGCCAACTAACCACGGACTGAAATCTCTGAAACTGCCAGCCAAAATAAACCTTTTCTCCTTAAGTTTTTATTCTCAAGTTATTTTTTTTTTACAATGACAAAAAGCTGACCAGCATAGAAAATTGGTAGCAGGAAGCAGAGTTGTTGCTGTGATTGTATTTAACAATGTAGGTTTCTGTCTTGCTTTGGTCTCATACTTCCTGTCTATGCCCCAGTCACCCTTTTGGAATGGGAATGTGTACTCTGTCCCACTAGTGTATGTTAGAAATACATAACTTACTTTTTATAGGAACTGTCAGCTAAGAATGTGCCTTGTGTCAAGAGGAGACTTTGGACTTAGGCTTTTTTTAAAACGTAGTTTTGTATTGGTAACTGTTGGAAAGTAATTCTCTATAGGTTTTTAGTGTTTTTGTACATTGCATGAGCCAGACACTAACTGCTATGTCTTCCAGACTAAATATTAAAGAGTATTTGTATAGTGAACAGTCTCAAAATTTAGAACTAATGTGTCCCTCTAGAGCAAAAGCAGGCATGTTTACTGCACAGCACAATAAAGATAATGTTTTTCTCTCGAGCAGAAGACATAGCTATAAGAGATTCACACTCTTTAAGGTTATGTTCCTCTCTTGTAACACAAGCAACTGTACAGTCAGGTGCTTTCTGGTCCTCTCCAAGAGTTGGGGCCCCAGGAACGGATACAAAAATGCTAATATTCTGAATACTGCTGTTGTTATGAGTAGTAAACTTTCTCTTCTCTCAAATTCAGGAATCTCATGTCTTCTACCAGCATTCAAGAAAGAATGTCAAGCTAATTTTTTTTCTTTTGGTTTCTAAAGAGAATAAATTTTCAGATTCTTCACATTTCTTGATATTTCTTGTCCCTTCTAGATAAGCATTGGTAAAGTACTTGATATCTTTATCTTTTCTTCCTTTCTTCATCATTTCTATCTTGTGAATATTTTTTCCTGTGAAGGCTTTTCTAGGCCTATTGTAGCATTTATAGCCCCATCCTTGTTTCTGAAAAAGATCAAGTAAAGGACTATTAAAAGTGATGCACTCTGGTTATTAGATTTGAAACAAAATGTGCCATGAATTTATGTCTAGTATGGTAACATTTCAATAAAATGATTTATATTCTTTTTTATTTTAATAATTTAAGAATTAATCTTCAATGAAAAGTAAGTACCATGTTATATTAAGGAATTGGAGATGTGTGTTTCTTTAAAAAATTTTTTTCTTCTTCACATCTGCTTTTTATTAGTGCGTTATGGTTATACAGATTAATGGGTTTCATTTTGGCCAATTCATACATATGCATAGTGTACCTTAATCATCCCCCCCCCCGTATCCTCTTCCCCCAACCGACTGCCCCAGTTTTATGTTGTTTTCAGGGATTTAAATGCATATAATCTATTTGATCATATCCATACCTGTATTGCCTGTCCTTACACTTTCCCCACCCCTCATTCCATTCTTCTAGTTTAGTAATAGTCTCCCTTCTACTTTCTTGGCATCTTTTATAAGTTTCACATATCAGGAGAACTATAATATTTGTTCTTTTGAATCTGGCTTATTTAACTTAGCATATTGACCTCCAGATATGTTCATTTTCCTGCCAATGACAATTTCATTTTTATTTATGACAGAATGATATTATATATATATACACACACACATAAAATAGATATATATCTTTTTTTATTCATTCATCTGTTGATGGGCATCTAGGCTGGTTCCATATCTGGATTATTGTGAATTATGCCACAATAAACGTAAGAATAAAGGTAGCCCTATAATTTGTGGATTTTAATTCCTTTGGGTAAATACCAAAGTGTAACTGGATTGAATGGTAGCTCTATTTTGAGTTTTTTGAGGAATGGTATTGTTTTAGATTTCTTTCTTAGCTAGTCCATTATTGGTATTGAAAGGTATTGATTTTCTGATGATGATTTTTTTATCCTGCTACTTTGCTGAGTTTATCAGTTCTAAAAGACTTCTGGTGGAGTTTTTAGGGTGTTCTAAATTTAGGGTTTTCTAAGTAATATCTGACTTCTTTCTTTCCTATTTTTATCCCGCTTATTTATTTCCCTTGCCTAATTGCTGTAGCTAAAATTTTAAGAATTGTATTTGATAGTAGTGAGAGTGGACATCCTTGCCTTGTTCCTGATTTTAGAGGAAATTGGTTTAAGATTTCCCACATTCATAATGATGGTGGTTGTGGGTTTTTTTTATATGGCTTTTATTACCCTGAGGAATGATCCTTCAATGTCTAATTTCTTCAGGGCATTTATTATGAAAGAATGCTGAATTATGTTGAAGGTTTCTGTGTCAATTGAAATGATCATGTAATTTTTATCTTTGATTTTAATTATATTGTCTATTATGTTCATTGATTTGTATCTGTAGTACTGTCCTTGCATCCCTGGAATGAAGCCAGCTTGATCATGCTGTTTGTGATAGCTAACTGATTTTGTCAGTTTGAGTAAGAAATGCCCAGCTAAATTGGATCAGCATAGTTCTGGGTGTGGCTGAAGGGATTTACTGAAGACAGAAGACCCACCCTGGGTATGAGTGACAGCAACCAATAGGCTTGCCACCTGCATGGAATAAAAGGGAAAGGAAAGGAATGCTTACTTCTGTTTCTTCAGCAGAGCTCAGTCTTCAGCTTCACTGTCTTCTGGCTTTTACCACAGACCCTTCGGCCTCCTGATACAGACTTGCATGAGATACTACGTTGAGCTTCAGGCCTTGAGCTGGATCCTTCAGATCTCCAGGATACATGAAGCCCTTTTACAGTTTTGTACACCTGAGTATGAAAGTGGCCATTGTAAGCCAATCTTGTAAATTCTTATATATTTGCAGTATAAATCTGTTTCTCTAGTAAGCACCCGCTGATACAGTGTATGATCATTTAAATGTGTTGTTGAATTTAGTTTGAGAGCCTTTTATTGAGGATTTTACATCAGTGTTCATGAAGGATATTGGCCTATAGTTTTCTTTTATGTTGTGGCCTAGTCTGGCTTTGGTAACAGGATGATGGTGGTCTTGTAGAATGAGTTTGGAAGTGTTCCTTCCCTTTCTATTTCATGGAATAGTTTAAAGAGCATTGGTGTTAATTTTTCTTTAAAGGTCTGGTAAACCTATCTGGTTCAGCAGTGGACCAATCTGGTCCCAGACTTTTCTTTATTGGGTGACTTTTTATTACTGCTTTGTTCTCAGTGATTGTTATATTTCTGTTTAGGGTTTTTATATCCTCTTGGTTCAGTTTTGGGAGATCATATATGTGTAGAAATTTATCCATTTCTTCTAGATTTTCCAATTTATTAAAATAAGGTTTTCAAAGGGGTCCCTAATAATCTTCTAGATTTTAGTTGTGTCTGTTGTTACATCTCCCCCCGCCAGCTATGATTGTATTGATTTGGATCTGTGCCCTCTTTTGGTTAGGTTGGCTAAGGATTTATCCATCATGTTTATGTTTTCAAAGAACCAAATCTTTGTCTCACTGATCCTGTGTATTATTCTTTTAGTGCCTATCTCATTAATTTCACCTCTTTATTATTTTTTCTGTTAGTTTTGCTTTTAGTTCATTCTTGTTTTTCCAGAACCTTAAAATGCATCATTATTTGAGATCTCTCTGACTTGTTTTTTTTTTTTTTTGAGACAGCGTCTCACTATGTAGTTCAGACTGGCCTTGAACTCACTGTGAAGCCTAGGCTGGCCTCAAACTCAAGGGATCCTTCTACCTCAGCCTCCCAAGTGCTGGGATTATAGGTGTGTGCCATCACGCCCAGCTTTCCCTGACTTTTTTTTTTTGTATATCTTTTTATTGGTACATTTTAGGTGTACAATATAATGACATTCATCATTGGAGATATGCACCTTTACATACTCTCTTGG